>ML777138.1:610031-687995 GCA_009831015.1 Picea engelmannii
AGCCGACTGTGGCTCACAAAAAACATTTTTTCAAGAAATGCCCATTTACTGGGCCACTAAAAACTTCTTTGCCTTCCAAATCCTGCAACTAGAAAGTGTTGTTCGAGAATACTTCAAGGATATTGAAAGGCCCAAACTAGAGGGCATCAAACTTACTATGCTTGCCCTTTTCCTGCCTAGGTGCATCCCATTTGAGCACCAGATCACCTTGCTCGAATTCTTTCTTTTTGCTCTTCCTGTCAAAAGCCTGCTTGATATTTTGCTGATGATTGTAGGCCCTGTTCATGACCTACTCTCTAATCTGCTACACCTCCACCATATGATGAATCCTTCTGACCATATTGTCAGGATCTCCTTCAAGGTCCTGGAGGAATTTTTCCATAGATAAGGCGAGCTGAGTAGGGAAAACGGCCTTTGTTCTGTAAACAAGTTGGAAGGGTGAGATGCCTAGGGACTTCTTCGTTGTCACTCAGTCATCCCATAGACCAAATTTGAGCTTTGAATCCCAGGCCCTTTTATTGTCTTCCAATAATTTCTTAATGAGCTTGATCAGAATTTTATTGGAAGATTCCGCCAATCCATTTCCTTGAGGATAATAGGGAGTAGAGTTAATCAGTGAAATATCAAACTGTTCATAGAACTTGATCAGAGGCTCAGACCTGAAGGGCACAGCGTTATCAGTGACAATTCTGCTAGGGCAGCCAAATCTGGCTACGATATCCTCCAGGAAGATGATAATTACTTTGTGATAAGTGCTCCTGGTGGGGACAGCTTCTATCCATTTGGTGAAATAATCTGTTGCAGTCAGGATCCATCTGTGCTGGCCACTTGAGGGAGGATGAATTTCTCCAATGAAGTCCAATCCCCACTGCTGAAAGGGTGTTGAGACTACTACAGACTTTAATGGCAGAGGTTTGAGCTGTTGCTTTCCTGAGAACTTCTGGCATTTGATGCAAGCTTTGATTTCTCTACAGACATCGGGGAATAAAGTGGGGCAGTAATACCCAGCTCGGAGGATCTTATGGGCTGTGGTCTTCCAGAAATGATGAGCCCCACAAAGGCCACTATGGAGATCAAATGTAACCTGCTGGGCTTCTTGTGGGTCTAAGCACCTTAAAAATACCCCTAAAGGGTCTTTCCAGTACAAGGTTTGGTCAATGAGGCAATATCTGACCGCCTTGAGCTTCAAAGCTCTAGCCTTACTTTTTCCCATTCCATCAGGAGGCTTTAATTCTTGCAGAAAATACAAGATATCCTTGTACCAGGCGCTTGCTGCTAGTGATAAGGCACCCTGTAAATGCTTGTTGGATGACTCAACTTGCTCATTGATGAAGTTAATTCCTAAAGCTCTGCAATTGGATTCAGCTAGCAACTTTGCTAAACCCTACCCATTTATCAACTTGGTGGGCTTGATCTCCAGATCAAACTCTAGGATCTTGGCAATCCACTTACCTCTTCTTCCGTCTATGTCAGGCTGTATAAGAATGTCTTTCACAGAGGCCGAAGGAACATATGCAGTGATTCTTGAGTGCAAGACATAGACTCTGAAAGCTTTGAGAGCTTTCACCAGGGCATAGGCCTGCTTCTCCATGATCTCGTACCAGAGTTTTGCATCTCTCAATGCCTTGTTGTATAAGGCAATATGTTTCTCTCACCCTTGATCATTTTTCTGCAACAAGACCACTGCTATTGTATCATAAGAAGCAAAAGAAAAAATCAGGAAATCTTTGGAATAGTCAGGGCTGATCAGCACAGGTGCCTCAGTCAATGCCCTTTTTATTTGGACAAAAGATTCCCTGGGTTCAGTGGTCCATATCACTTCATTTCCCTTCCTGAGCATGATTGTGATGTGTCTCACCAGCTCAACAAAATTTGAGATGAATCTCCTCAAAAAATTAATCTTCCCCAAAAAGGCATGAACCTCCTTCTTAGATATGGGAAATGTCAAGGTCTGAATTTCTTCTACCCTACTATGATCAATTCTCACTCCCTCTGCTGATACTATATGGCCCAATAACTTCCCCTCCTTAATAGCGAACAAAGATTTTTTGGGGTTTAAAGATAGGCCAAACCTCCGACACTTCAGGAAAACCTTCTTCAAGTGGTAGCAATGCTCCTTATCTGTCCTGGAGAAGACCGTGATGTCATCTAGATATATTACCACAAACTGGTCCTTCTCCCCGATGAAGGCTATGTCCATGGCCCGCTGAAATGTTGCTCCTGCATTCATCAATCCGAAAGGCATTTTGGCATACATGAATGTGCCCCAAGGAGTGGTGAAGGTCGTTTTTTCCCTGTCCTCAGGCATGACTGATATCTGGTTATAACTAGAAAAACCATCAATCATGGATATTCTAGATGCACCGGTTACCCTCTGCAGTATGTGTTCCATGTTGGGTAGGGGATAATTATCTTTCTTTGAGCTCCTGTTCAGGTTCCTGAAGTCGACACAAAGCTTGATTTCTCCACTTTTCTTTCTTACCGGGACCAAATTGGCCACCCATTCAGAATATCTTAAGGGGACGATTATGTGGGCCTCTAATAGCTTCTTCACTTCTTTCTCCATGACAGGCAGCAACAAGGGATTTATCTGTCTTAGCTTCTGCATAAATGGCTTAGCCTCTTCCTTCAGTGGGATCTTGTGTTCAATGAATGATGTGTCATATGTCTTGAGGTCTTCGTAGGTCCATGCAAACACATCAGAAAACTCTCTCAACAACTTAGTATATTCGGCCCTCTATTCTCTGGTCAAACCCCTTGACAACTTGACAAACTTAGGCTCCTTTGGTGTGCCAATGTTGCACTCAACTGTGTCGACATCTTCACCTGAAACCCTTCCCTTTACTGCCACATCATTTCCATCGAACAATCTCTCTAATGGGACTAGTCTCCTCAGAATGTGATTGCTAGGCAGCTGAATAATGTCATGCTTTGCTATTTTACTCAGCAACTTACCCCCATCAGACCCTTCCTCAGAGACGAAATCTTGGTCGATATGCATCTCTGAAAATTCTTCGATAGTCTCCAAGATCTTCTTGATCTCGATATCATCCTCGAACACCTTCCAATGTTTGATGTTGTCAGGTATAGAGGGCATGTATTTTACTTCTACATCATACCTCAATTTGGGTGGCAAGGGTACTTTGAAATTGCTTGCTGATGTAGCTAAGGAATCTGCCACTGTGTTCTCCTCTCTTGGGATGAAGGAAATGTTAAACGCTGAGAAGAAACTGTCAATTAGGTCCCATACCTCATTTTTGTAACTCCTGAGTCGAGGATACTTGGCCTGATAAGCACTTTTGATCTGTTGGACTACCAACTCGGCATCTCTGAACACTACTACCTCCTGAATTCCCATTTCCCTTGCGGATCTTAATCCTAGGATAAGAGCTTCATACTCTGCCACATTGTTAGTGGTTTCAAATTCTATCTTATATGACAGGGATATGGTCTCCTGAGCAGGTGACACAAAAACCACCCCAGCTCCAGCGCCTTCTCAGGAACAGGCTCCATCAAAAAACATTTTCCAGATTGGGGTGATGGAGGGAGGAAATTCATGGGAAGTAGTGGGCTGCTTTCTGAGTTTCAGAGGAGGCTCAGGGGCATGGGTGAGCTGTAGTAAACTGGAGCCTAAATTAGTGTCCAAGGCAAAGATGGGATGATTGGTAGGGTTGACTTCATCACTGATTATGTAGGCCAGTTGGGCTTCCTGTTTAGTCTTCTATGCTCTCCTCTAAACACTGGGATAGTAGCATATGTGAGGTCCATCTACAAGGTTCCCCCCAGTATTTTTATCCAAGATCTTGATAACAACATATTGAACTTGGGGGGAACATCGGCCACTACAATATCCATGACCACACTTTTTATGGGCAGTTGAAATAAGGTCACAACTAGGTCCTTAATAACTCCAAGACATTGAACTCTCCTGGAGTCAAAAGAATAGAGGTCATGATAGGCTCGGGTGACTTCTAGCCCTAACTCTTCCATGACGGTTTTAGGCATGAGGTTATGAGAAGCCCCTGAATCCATCAAGCAGTTGTGCAATACTTTATCATGTATGTTCAGGGATGTGTAGAAAGGGGGGGATGATTCATCTCTATCTTCTACCATGGGGCCTAGGACAACTATTGGCCTTTCATCTTGGAGGTTTATGGAGTCTGTGGGAGGGCATGAGGCTTCAGACTGTAAAATCTCAGAGAAGCATTTTTTGAATTCTTCATGTTTGATTAGCTCGGTGAGGGGCACAGGGATTCTGATCTTTTGAATATCATGCTCAAAATTAAAAGAAGATGTAAGCTTTGGAATTTCTCTTATTTCAGGAACATGATTGTGGACAATGGGAGAGAGGGGTTGAGCCTTCTTACGTCTGTGACTGTCTTCTACTTCATTAGTAGGTTTCTCTGTTCTAGTGGACTGCTCAGGAATATCAGGTGCTGCTGTCTTTTTTTCGGACCTCAGTTTATACCTGCCTCGGCTGTCGCTAGCCTTGTCTCCCTTTCTCAATTCATTTATCTGACTATCCATAAGAGACTCCTCGTAAGCTGCTTGAGTGAGATGAGGAAAAGGAGGAGTGTCTCCTAAGCAGTGGATTTCAGGATCAAGCTCATATGTTTTTCCTTCTTCCCCATTGGCCACCAAATTGTTCTGAAAAGGGGCCTGAATTCTCTGGTCTTTCCTGTCTCTTCCCCTCTCTCTATGCATAGTCGGGGGAGCAATATTATTTATCCTTCTAAAACCCCCTTTGATTTCATCGCTCTGAGGGCCCTTGTTCATTTTCTTCCTTTCCACCTTCAATCTCTCCATCTCTTCAGACAAAAACTTCATCATCTGGGTTAGTTCATCCACTTGAGTGTGGGGCAACGATGGGCCAGAAGTTGAGGCTTCAGACATTCCCTTTCTTCTGTCTGCGTCGACCTTGTTCCTCATTCTGTCAGCTACTAATATGTTGGAGTCCACTTCTATGGCTGCATCTTGCATTTGAGCTAAATAGGTGGCTCTTCTTTCTCTCAATATAAGACAGAAATCAGGGTCAAATGCACTAGCATAGGAAATTTGGGCAGAGGCTTCTGAGGGCTTTATCTCTGCAGGAATCTTATTATACATTTTATTGAATCTTTTGGAGAAGTCAGAGACAGACTCTCCTTCCATTTTCTTCAGAGACCCAAACTCTGTCATGTAATACATGAAATCCTTCCTATCTCCCCACTGCCTCAGGAAAACACTATCTAGGGATTCAATTCCAGCAATAGATCCAGGGGCCAATCCTCTAAACCACTTCCTCACCTCGCCATCCAGGCTCTGGATGAAGATTCTCATCCAGACATCTTCATTTTCAATGTTTAGGTTGTCTACATAACTGTAGAAAGCAACCAAGTTCTCTTTTGTACTTATGTCCCCTTCTCCAGTGAACTTGGGCATGTACTTCAAGTAGTCTCCAGTAGGGAGAGGATTCATAGGATGGGGTAGGATTAAGGGAGCATACCTAGAAGCGACTATGGCATCCATTCTATTCAGAGGGGGATTAGCACCAGCCATAGGAATATTAGGTGAAGGAGAACTTGGAGGAGAAGGGGTTCGCGAAGGGGCTACTAGGAATGAGTCTCGAAGTGGAGTGGGAAACAAGAGAGGATTCAAGGAGAAGGCTAACGAACTCAAGTCAGCAGGTGCTCCTCTTTGTGCAGGAGTGGGGAAATCTCCTATAGTCCCGGGTCTACGCCAAGGAACAACTTCAGAGGAGAGGGGAGTGACAAGAATTTCTCCCTCCAATCCCAGACCAGGAGGGGAAAACTCAGCAGGAGCACTCCCAAAATTCAAGAAACGAGAAACCTTTAAAGGAGGTCTACTAAGAAACTGAGGAGGAGAAAAAGGAGTTCTCACAGAAGAAGATGGTGGATTACCTGTTTCACCGATGGAAACTTCTTCTGTAGAGCTCTTTCCTCTTCTGAGAACCACCTCTGGGTCAGCTTCAGGTGTAGCTAGAGGCAGTTGTGGATGAGACCGCGTGTGTCTGCCTCTGAAAGCCATAATTAATAGAGCAGGTTCTCCCCAGCGGAGTCATCACAATGGAGTCACCAGGTGCACAGTAGCAATGTTGATAATTCTGATATCTGATGCACCTTCAGAATCAGTTGATCGTTGTCGTTCAATCCCGGGTAAAATATTCGACTTTGTCCCCGACAACGGTGCTAGAAATGTTAGTGTCGAAAGTCACTCTTGGATTGCTTGTAGGAGCAAAGCCCGACACCCATCAGTTTTATGTCACGATAGTTTTTAATGGATGATCAGATGGGTAGAGACTCGGGGCAATATCATTCTAACTCAGGGACTATGTCTGGCATGTAAGGAACAGAGGAGGTCTTGATCTAACTTCAGTCAGTGGGTTGATTAAAAGATGAGGAGGTGGAAGTTTCGGTAAGAAAGGTGAACAAACAACTTTAGGCAACAGGCTTCCAACAGTTTGCAGAGGAAAGACTCTAAATGCAATATCCTCTTGGTTCAGGGTCTCAAGAGATTGAAAGTGGACTTGACTAGATCCTCCAATTCCAAGTCATTCAACGCTGAGAAAATCACAAGAACTGTTTAGAAACAGCGTAACTGCTGCAGTGATCCAATCCAACATCATCCTATAACAGCTACAACTCAACTAGATCCTCCAATTTCGAGCTATTCTAACACAGTGTAAACAGAGACGTGAAAGAAACTGACATTCATAAGGCAAGAAGTCTCAAAAGTTCATGCATAACCAGAATAACAGTGCTTTATTAAAACTTTACAACCGGGAGCTCTGCTCAACCATCGATGGATAAAAAAATGGCGAAAAGCCTACATATACTCAAAACAACAATCAACAACAGAATCGAGACGTTGCATTAAAAACTTTGCATCTGCATGGCTTCTGACAATCTGCACCTGCAATCTTTGAATGATCGTGCAACTTATGGCAGATGCAATCGAACTCTTGACAGTTCCGTAGGAGAATCGACGTGTGTTTAATTCTTCGCCGGACTTTCCCATTAGGGTGGAGGCGATGTCGAACCACCACCAACCACTTCAATAACTTCTTCATTGGGATTGAGGATGACCCGGCCAACTCGGTGCCTTTGGGACGTGGAAGACCCTTCGCGCTGCCACCTGGATTAGCTAAACGGCCTGATGAATAGGCATGGAGGCCAACACGAAGGATGGGGTGCATAATGGGAGTGGTGGCACCAAAACTATTAGGGTGAGATATGAAGTGATGAGGTGTGAGAGAGGTTATAGGGGAAGACACATGGCAGAAGGAAATAAGTAGAGGGGGCAAGAGATTGAGATATAATGGGCACGTTAATGCTGACGTGTGAAGTGAGAGGGACACATGGCGGGTGGTGAGTGGACAATGAGATGGGGGGAGGAACCACATGGACCAAAAAAGGGGAGGTGGACAGATGTCGGAGGATGAGGAAAGACTAAAGGGAGCGAGCCCCATCGCACGGCCAGGAGGAGAACAGATGGCACAAAAGATTACATGATAGGGAAGGGGCCCACGTTTGTTAAACGCAGAAAGACAGAGGATGTCCGGATTGCCTATGCCGTTGATCTGGGCACTCAAATTGCAGCTGTTGGAAAGATGCATCCTCGATTCCGGACCCCCCCCCTCCGCTTAAAGGTATAAAGGCGGGGGGCTCCGGAATCCTATGTGCTCCGTTGATCCGAGCGCGTGAATCTCTGCCGTCCAAACTTGATTTCCATTTAACACAGATGCATTTGCATCCCAAACTTAGGGTAAGTGGGTTTTTAACCCATTCCTTCGCATTTGACCCCCTGTTACGAGAAATATCGCTAACAAGGTGTTATGTGATATAATGGACATGAACGTCTACCATTTTTTGTTGGGAAGGCCATGTCAGTATGACAAGAAATCTATCCATGATGGTAGAAGGAACAATTATTCTCTCAAAAAGAATGGGAACAACCATGTGTTTTTACCTTTGAAGGATGAGACAACCAAGGAAGATATTGGTTCAAGTGTACTGTTGATAAGTGGGAAGGAGCTATTGCAAGAGGTCAAGAAAGAAGAAGAGATGCATTTTGTCTTAATTAGTAATCCAAAGGTAATATTCACTAACACAAACCTAGATGATTTACCTATAGAAGTTAAAGTTATGCTTGATGAATTTGCTGATATTATAGTGGATGACTTACCAAATACTTTACCTCATGTGAAAAGTATTATCCATCACATTGATTTAATCCCTCGAGCAAGTTTTCCTAATAAAGTTTCCTATAGAATGACCCCACAAGAGAATTAAGAGATTAAAAGGAAGGTACAAGAGCTGTTAGATAAAGGATTCATGAAGGAGAGTTTGAGTCCATGTGTTGTACCAACAATACTCATCCCAAAGAAGGATGGAGGATGGTGCATGTGCACTGACTCTAGAGCAATCAACAAAATTACCATAAGGCACAGATTTCCATTGCCTCACATAGATGATTTGATGGATTGTTTGAGTGGTTCAAAATATTTTTCAAATATTGATTTAAAGAGTGGATATCACCACATCAGAATTATAGTAGGCGATGAATGAAAAACTACTTTCAAGACTAATAGTGGACTGCATGAATGGTTGGTGATGCCTTTTGGGCTCAAAAATGATCCTAGTGCATTTATGAGGTTAATGAATGAAGTTTTGAAGGAATTTATTGGAAATTTTGTGATAGTCTATCTAGATGACATCTTGATCTATAGTCAGACAGAAGATGAACATTTAAGGAATCTCAAGATGGTTTTGAGTACCTTGCAGAAGGAAAAACTGCTGATAAATTTGAAGAAATGCAGATTTATGAAGAGGGAGATGATATATTTGGGGTTTGTAGTGTCTGAAGAAGGTTTGAATACGGACCCAGAAAAGGTTCAAGCAATTGTGAATTGGCCAACCTCAAAAAATGCATTTGAGGTAAGAAGTTTCCATGGACTTGCAAGTTTTTATAGAAAAGTCATTAAAAGTTTCAGTCAGATATGTGCACCTATTGTAGAAAATATCAAAGAAAGAAAAAATCCATTCAAGTGGACTGAAGCAGCTGATATAAATTTTAAACTATTGAAGAAAAAGATTACTGAAAAGCATGTGTTAGCTTTGTCAATCTTTGATAATTTTTTCAAGTTGACAATGATGCTACTGGGACTGCAATAGGAGATATCTTGAATCATGAGCAAAGACCAATTGCATATTTTAGTGAGAAAATAAATGAAGCAAAACATAAATATTCGTCTTATGGCAAGGAATTTTATGCAATTTTTCAAGAACTTAAGAAGTGGAGGAATTACCTCATTCCCAAGAAAATTGTTTTGTACAATGAAAGTCATGCATTACAATTTATAAATAGTCAACAAAAATTGAATCAAATACATGCCAAGTGGGTTGAATTTATGAAGAATTTTACATTTGTAATTAAACACACAAGTGGTAAGACTAATAAGGTTGCTCATGCTTTGAGTAGAATTAATTTAATTTTTCAAGAATTTCAAGTCAACACTTTAGGATTTGATGGTTTAAAAGAAATGTATCAAGATGATGCAGATTTTAGGGATGCATATGCATCTTGTGAAAATCCCATTGCTGGTAACATAAATCAATGGTTGGACTATATGATACAGGAAGTACTATTGTTCAGGAACACTAAATTGTGCATGCAAAAGTGTTCAATGAGGGAAAATATGATCAAAGAAAAACACAATAGAGGATTGTGAGGACATTTTGGACAAGATATAACCTTTTCTTAGGTAAATGATTTTTATTATTGGCCAAGTATGAAAAATCAAGTAAAGGAGTTTGTGGAGAAGTGAAGAATTTGTCAACATGCTAAAGGGAAGTCAAAATACAAGGTTGCATCAGCCACTATGTAATATACCAGATACAAAATGTATGCAGAACTGAAATAAAATTCTAGTAATGGAAGAATAACAACAATATAACCAAAACATTCACCACAATAACACTGAAATGATATAAGAATAACAACATAAATAACACTTTGAATCCGAAAGCAATGTTCACGGGCCTCTTCGAGGGGGCAACATCCAGTTGAGAAGAGCTCTATTACAATAATATCCAAGAAAGGGTTCTCATACCCTCGACTCCTATTTGTACTAAAAAGAAGAATCTAGAGGAAGATCCTTCTAGAAGAAGAAGCTTCTATTAGGTCTTCTTACATCCACCTTATTCTATTTTATTGAAAGGCCTTATTAATATTGACCTTTATTACATCTGAATATATTTTTCTACCTATGTGCGGGTTAGGACCCTAACATGTCCGCCCCGTTAAAAACAACCTTGTCCTCAAGGCTTGAGATGAGGAAATTGCCACAGAATGGTAGCTGGTTCCCAAGTGGCATCTGTTGGAGTTGTATCTTTCCACTGTACTAGCACTTCCTTGATGGTTCTCTGACGTAGGCGACACTCACACTGGTCCAAAACTGCTTCTGGCTGTAGCCAAATGGATCCTTCTTCAGCTAACTCTGGAAGGTTGGTTTGAATTTAACACTTAGCTCCAATCACCTTCGTTAAACATGAAACATGAAAAGCAGGATGTAGCTTCAAATTGTTGGGAAAAGCTAACTGATAGGCGACTTGTACCACATGCTTGAGTACGATATAAGGACCATAAAATTTGGGTGCTAGCTTATGAAAATGCTCGGCCTTGAGGGAAGTTTGCTTGTAAGGTTGTAGTTGAAAAAAAACATGATCCCCTTCTACAAATTGACGTTCAGAGCGACCTTGATGTGCTTGTTGCTTCATGCAATTCTATGCCATGACCAAATTCTCTTTGAGGGTACAGAGAATAGCCTCTCGAGCTGTAAGTGTTAGGTGAACTGCCTGGACCTTCGAGTCACTCGATAAGTATGAGAGAACTGAAGGTGGCTCTTGTCCATATACCGCTTCAAAAGGAGTCATGTGTGTAGCTGTATGGTATGAAGTGTTGTACCACCATTCAGCTAGGGGTAACCATTGAGGCCATTGATTTTTCTTTTTCGAGGCAAAACACCTCAAATATGTTTCGAAACACTTGTTGACAAATTCTGTTTGGCCATCAGTCTCTGGATGATAAGTTGTGCTGAGATGCAATTTAGTGCCTTGTATCTTGAACAGTTCTTCTCAAAAATTGCTTGTGAAAGTTGGGTCACGATCAGAAACAATAGAGTGTCGCATGCCATGAAGCTTGAAGACCTGATCCATGAAGATTTTAGCCACCATGGATGTTGTAAACGGGTGTTGAAGGGTGAAGAAATGAGCATACTTGGAAAGGCGATCAACAACCACCATGATGACAGATTTATTTCCCAATTTGGGTAAGCCGGTAATAAAATCCATAGAGATATCCTTCCAAATAGCAGGTGGAATCGGAAGCAGTTGTAGTGTCCCCGATGATTTTACTGTTTGTCCCTTGTTTCATTGACACACATCACATTCAACTACAAAATTACGAATGTCTTGTTTCATACCATCCCAGAAAAAGGAACGTTTGACCCTATCATAGGTTTTGGTGAACCCAAAGTGCCCTGTTGTGGGTGTAGCATGAAGCTCAGACAATACCGTGGATTTAAGATTTGATTGTTTACTTAAATACAAACAACCTTTGTATCGAAGTTCCTCATGGAGCCAAGAGTACCCTGGGGAAGCTGGAGCCTTGGACTGCAATTGGTGGATCAACTGCAATCTTTTGGGATCTTGTAGCCATTCCTGGAAAACGACTTGGAGCCAATCTGGTACAATGAATGAAAGAGAAAAAAGGGATCCTTCGTCTTCATATTTTTGGGAAAGTGCATACGCAACCACATTGTCTTTTCCTTTCTTATAAATTATCTCATAATCATATCCAAAGAGTTTAGTTACCCATTAATTTGTTGTTCTGGGGAGGAAGTTCGTTGTTCCAGAAAATATTTGAGGCTTTGATGGTATGTCTTAATTTGGAAAAGTTGCCCCAATAGATAAGGACACCACAGATCCATGGCATGGAGAATAGCCAACATTTCCTTTTCATAGATGGATTTGCCCAGATTTATTTCAGATAGTTGCTTGCTGGTAAAGGCCAAAGGTCGACCCTCTTGCATAAGGATGACACCAATTCCTTTCCCCGAGGCATCACATTCCAACAAAAAGGTATTTGTGAAATCGGGAAGGGAAAGGACTAGAGTGGTGCACATGGCCATCTTCAAGTTCTGAAAAGATTTATCAGTGGCTGGAGTCCAAGTGAAAGAGTTCTTTTTTAGGAGAGCAGTGAGAGGTGCTGCTATCTTCCCATAGTTCTTAACAAACTTGCGATAATACCCTGTTAAGCCTAGAAATCCACGCAAGCTCTTAAGAGTCTTTGGGTGAAGTCAGTCTTGCATAGCTTCAATATTTTTAGGATCCACCCTGATGCCATATTTTCCAACCAGATGACTCAAGTATTCTACTTCTGAGGCGCCAAAAGCACATTTAGACTATTTTGGGAAAAGTTGGTGCTGAGAGAGTACATGGAGAACTCGATCCACATGAGAAAGATGGTTTGTCTAGGTTTTTCTATAGATGAGGATATCATCAAAGAGAACTAAGAAAAAATGGCGGAGAAAAGGATGGAAGACATGATTCATGAGGCTTCGGAAGGTGGAGGGGGCATTACACAAGCCAAAGAGCATGACAAAAAACTCATAGTGGCCCTCATGAGTTCTAAAGGTAGTCTTTGGAATGTCTGCCTCTTTCATACGTATCTGGTGGTAGCTCGAACAGAGATCCAGTATAGTGAAGAATTGGGTGCCATTCAATTCATCTAGGAGGTCATCAATGACAGGAATGGGGAATTTGTCTTTGATGGTAAGTTTGTTGAGGGCACGAAAGTCAGGACACATTTGCCAAGAACCTTATTTCTTCAGGACCATGACCACAGGAGACGAGTAGGGGCTTATACTAGAGCGGATAACGCCTGCATTAAGGAGTTCTTGGACCATTTTCTCAATTTCATTTTTTTGGGAAAACAAGTGACGATACAGACGGATACTGGGAGGAAGGCTTCCGGGTACAAGGGGAATGGAATGATCATGAACACCATGGGAAGGAGGGAGGCCTTGGGGAGTGGAAAAGACCGATTGATGTTTAGAAAAGATGTCTTGGAGGTCTTGCAGTACCGAGGGTGTCTCTGTTGCTTGTATGGCATGGAGTTGGGCGATAACACCATAATGATCCTTTTTGAGCAGCTTTTCCATGCGATAGGAACTAATGATCTCAGGTGAACTGATAGTGATGCCTTGGAACTTATATTGGTGGCCCTCTTAGTCGAATTGCATGATTAAGTCTTTAAAATCCATGAGAATGGGACTCAAAGTCCTTAGCCAGTCTACACCCAACACAATGTCACAACCTCCAATGTCAATAGAAAACATATGGGATTTCAGGTGGTAGTCACCAATTTGGAGACGCACATTTTCGCAATGCCCTCCACATTTCATGGAACCACCATTGGCAATCATGATTTGGAAATTATTGACGGCATGGATGTAGCAATGAGTTTCTTGGGCAATGTGGTGATGAATAAAATTATGGGTGCTGCCACTATCAACCAGAATGATGACCTTTTGATGCTTGATGTAACCAATTAGCTTGAGGGTTTGGGGAGCGGAGAATCTAGTGAAATCATTGAGGGAAATGACCGGTTCTACTTCGGAAGGGTCTGAGGGAGGGGTTATGTCAGTGGATTTAGGTGACTCAGACACAAAGGGATTTTCTTCATCTTCTTTCGAAATCTCCTCGGAGATGGCCATAAAAATATTTTGTTCTTTATACTTGTGGCCTGGGAAATATTTGTCATCACAGTTATAACAAAGGCCTTTGAGTTGGAATTCAACCATTTCATCCATGGTCAATTTTTGGATCTTTAGTGGAGTAGAGGGAGTGGTGGGATTTACTGGTTTAGGGTGAGGGACAAAGGATGGTTTGTGGTTTTGAGCAGATACAACCTGTTGTGCTTCTTTAGCTCTTTTGGTAGCCTCCACCTAACTCTTAGGCCGAGCCATGAGGACATGGGCCCGAATTTCATCCTTGAGGCCGTTGATAAAACACTCTCGGAAAAAGGCATCAGACATGCCCTCTGTTCTAAAAGCCAGGTGCTCAAAGGAAACGATAAAGTCTTCCACTGTTCCTAATTGTTTCAGCTTTGTCAAACAGCCCAAATGGTTGGTGTCAGTGTCAAAGCATTCATAAAGCTCTACCACAAAGTGTGTCCAAGCAATATACCCTTGACGAGAAGTTTTTCTCCATTGCCACCATTGCCAATGTTATTGATCTAGATGGAGAACACCATACCGGAGTTTGGCCAAGTGATCTGTAATGATGTATAAAGAGAAGTAATGTTCCATTTGGGTTACCCAACCAGTGGGGTCCGAGCCATCAAATTTGGTCACATCCACCCACGAAAGGCGTAGGTCACGTTGAAAGTGATGGTTCTGCAAGGTATGTGAATGAGAGGGATGGTCAAATTCAGTATGTGGAGGTGAGGAAGAGGAAGGGTTATCTATAGGGATATGCAGTTTGGTGCAGAGTGCCGAAAAGACTGATTCAAGCTGGGTGGTGAGGTCTTGTTTGATTTCCCCCATTGAGGACTGCATGGTTGTATTGATGGTGGAAACATTGGCACTGAGTTGTTTCACTTATTGTTCGGTCTCAATGAGACCATATTGCAAGGTTTTGAAGTGAGCTTCCAAGTCTTGACTACGAGTATGGGCCATGAGGATGAGGAAACTGAAAAGGGGCGGGTGAGGTAAAAATTTTGTCCGAAAAAATGATATGGATGAATGTGATAAGGGCGAAGAGATGAATCCAATGGAATAGGTCTCAAATAATGGTGAAAACATTTACAGAGTTATACTTCGGTTTGAAGAATAATGCAGAGAGGAAATGCCCAAATTCTTAACTAGAAAGAAATGTGTATTTACTTGGCAACCTGAACACAGTTGCGCGACAATAGATCTTGTCTGTTTTAATTTGTTTATGTTTTTGTCCCCCAAGGGTTAGGTATTCAAGGGTTCTATAGACAAGGGTTTTCCCTGTGCTATAGCTCTCTAATATATGTGTGGGGTCCAACAGTAGTACTTGACCCAATATCTCAGGGCACTAACTAAGGAGTATAGACCGTACCCTTAGCCATACTACCCGACTACCCAGGTACTAGAGAGTATATTCCCGAGTGCTGTTCTCGATGACACTATATCATTCAAGTGGCTGATCGGTTTATCTAAAGAGGGCTTCAGGTAATCTAGGTCGATCCGTACACAGGTGTTTTCTGATGCGCTACCACTCGAAGGGGTACCAACATGGGTTACAAGGGTGGCCAACAGATGTGTGCTTAAGTACCACTTGTATTTCCTGCATGTATGAATCCCTCAACCATGGGTTTATGTGTGTAACGATAGATCTATGTGGCTTAAAGATGTCAGAATATGTCTCTACCTTGAAAAAAAATTTAACCCACACTTTCTGTCGAGGAAAGTTCTCTGATACCACTTGTAATATACCAGATACAAAATGTATGCAAAACTGAAATAAAATGCTAGTAATGGCAAAATAACAACAATATAACTAGAACATTCACCACAATAACACTGAAATGATATAAGAATAACAATAGAAATAACACTTTGAATCTGAAAGCAATGTTCACGGGCCTCTTCGAGGGGACAACCTCCAATTGAGCAGAGTTCTATTACAATAATATCTAAGCTAGGGTTCTCATACCCTCGACTCATATTTATACTAAAAAGAAGCATCTAGAGGAAGATCCTTCTAGAAGCAGAATATTCTATTAGGTCTTCTTACATCCACCTGATTTTATTTTATTGAAAGGCCTTATTAATATTGACCTGTATTACATCCAAATATATTGTTCTACCTATGTGCGAGTTAGGACCCTAACACACTACCCATTCCAAGTAGGCCATGGGATGTAGTGAGTATGGATTTTTTGTTTGGATTACCAAGAACATAGAGAGGGAACGATTCAATCTATGTTGTGGTAAGATTTTAAAAGATGGCTCATTTTATTGCTTGTACCAAGACTAGTGATGCAAAAAATGTTGAAAGTTTGTTCTTTAAAGAGGTTGTAAGGTTGCATGGTTTACCCAAAAGTATAGTTTATGACAGAGACACTATATTTGTGGGACACTTTTAGAGAAACTTATGGAAAAATATTGTTACTAATGTTACTTTTAGCTTAGACTATCATCCATAGACTAATGGAAAGACCAAGGTAGTAAATAGAAGACTGGGAAATATTTTGAGAATCCTTGTGAATTAGAACCCTAGGCAGTGGTATTAGATGCTTGCTCAAGCTAAGTTTGCATATAATGAATCACCAAATAGAAGCACATGGATGAGTCCATTCCAAATTTTGTATGGAATGCATCCTAGGGGAGTGTATGAGTTAAGGAATTCCTGAAGGTAGGAATTAATAAGTATTGATGGTGAGGATTTTGCAGTGAGTATACAAGAGTTGTAGGATAGGATCAAGTAGAAATTGCAAGAGAGAAGACAAAAGTATAAGAAGAGAGAAGACGTGAAGAGAATACTAGTGGATTTTGAAGTTGGTGACTTGGTCATGGCATATTTGAGGAAAGAGGTTTCTTGTAGGGAATTATAAAAAATTAATGCTTAAAAATATTGGACCATGTAAAATTTTAAAGAAATTTTCTTCTAATGCCTATGAAATATAACTTCCAAGTGGTGTTGGAATTTCTCCAATATTTAATGTTACATATTTGTATCCCTTCAAGGAGACAGAGGATGTTTCAATAGATGAGCCTGTAAGTGATAGAGATCAGACCATAGGATGGAAAGAACAACTACCCAGAGCAGTGAAAAAGGAGACCGAGACAATATTGGATATGAAATTACTGAAGAAAACCATAGACACAGTATATTTCTAGTACTTGGTCAAATGAAAGGTCGAGCAAAAGAGGATGCTACTTGGATGACAACAATTGAAATTTCCAAGTACAATGCAGACCTTGAAGACCAGATGAATAGTTCTTTTCTTCCCCCGGAGTCTGATGCAGGAGCATCTGACAACAAGTTCTAGAATTGATCTCAAGGATTAAAGACATTTACCAAGGGATTTGGTTCCCTAATTTCTTTTATTATTTTTGTAATAATTATGAAATGTCTCTACAAGACATTTTTGTTGATTTTGTTTGATTAGATATCGAGTTGTTTTTCATAGGTGTTAAGTCTATTGCTAAATATTAGGAACACATCTCTATTTTAGGATTTTGTTAATATAACTTGGGATTCATTTGTTTGCAAGATATCTGAGGGCTTAATATATATTGAATTTTCTGTAAGAGGTAGAGGGGAGTGAGTGTGTGAGATTGAATGTGTTAAAGTGTGGATCGCACAGGTCCAAGAGACCAACAAGGAAAGATATTTCCTGTGTAAATTTACTTCTTTATTGATAGAAATAAAGAACAAAGTGTGTAGTGTTGTTGCGTTGTGTGTTTGAATTTTTAAACTCTATGTATAAGTTGTCTTGGTAGAGTGATGACTTTGTGTGATTACAAGAAGAATGTGTGCAATTAATTTCAACAAGTTCTAAAATTTTGTTTAAAAGAATATTTCCTAAGTATTTGTCTTCACAGGAACAAACAGTGATGATTTGGCACAGTGGAACAACCTGTAAAGATCTGCGACAAGTTAGTACTGTTGCAGGATTCTGCGTGTAGAGTAACTTGCGACACACCCACATTGTTTGCTAAATTTCACACAGAATTGTCTGCGACAGATTTTGTCAACATTGTTCGTTGATGCTTCCGAGCAGACATATATCCTCATAGTAGTAATTCCACATAGAGTTATCTATGGTAGAGCACAATTCAATGCTATAGGAAAAAGGAAAAAATTTAACATCTGTTCATGTTGATTCGAGGCTAGACAAACAACCCAAATATTGACTGTAACAGAGTGTTGAAAACTCTGTGATTGTGGGTTGAAGTTGATGTATTTTCTATAAGTTATCCATAGTCAACATGGTCATCCATAATAAAACGTGGTTAACCGAATTCATCCTATTATTGCACAAATTGTAGGTTGGGAACATCCTGATTGAATCCACAATAGTGGGACAACTATAGGAGAGTCTACCCACTATCACCTTAGATAAACCCTCCCCTCTCTTTAGTGAAGGATAAATCCTACACAAGGGGGGAATCCCGAGTGACCCTAGGGGGATTGAGACAGAAGGTGGAGAGATAATGAAGGGATTCCATATGGTCAAATTCAAGATAGGTTTTGAGACTTAGAAAAAATGTCTTGGAAGGTGGAAGGTAGTTTCCAAGGTTGTATCCCTACAAAACACATTTAAAACACCAAAACAAGACAATATAGTGTGATATAAGCATCAAAACCTAAGGGGAATTAGTAGGACAAACTTGTTGTCCCAGAACTGAATCATATATCATATTTACAACATAAAATAACAAGTTATAACAACTACATAATTAACCATCAAATTCATCTAATGATTATTCGAAAAATAATCCCAAAACATGTAGATGATATTCCAATACTTAAGCTCAACTTTTGATGGAAAACTAGGGTTGCAAAATGAATTTGTCAACAAAGTGTTAGGGAAGCCTTATGGATGTAGAAAGGAATTTCTACAACAACAATATCCAACCACAAAACTTGACAAGTAAATTGAGGAAATGATAGCTAATAATCACCAGAACAATGATCTAGGTTTACAAGAAAATTTTAGTGGTGGATCAGAGAGAAATGAATGAAAACGAGATTTTTGTGCAGCCCTAATGGCTATAGAATTTATTTATAAAATAAATAATAATTACTTTTCTAAGAAAAAATCCCTTAGGGAAGAAGAGAGCCTTGAGCACGAAGACGAATTTCCAACTTAGACAATTGCTAAATCTCAACTTTTCACATATACCAATGCAATAATTTTATTTCTCCAATGTAAGTAGATGACTTCCTAGTTCATTGGGTTATGGAGTCTTGGGTAGAAGAGTTAGATATATTAATTCTCTATGGGTGTAAGCCCTTTTACTCCCTAGAGAAATAAAATCTAACAAGGTAAATCTAGGAGGGTGTAAGCCCTTTTACTCTTTCTAGAAACCTTGATAATAGCTTATCCAATAACAATTATGATAGACTTGGTGGATGGTGTATGCCCTTATACTCCTCCAAGGGTTTTAAACAATAATATCCTTGAAAAAAGAATAAATTACTAACCACAGACAAAAAATTCCTTACCAATTCCAAAAGAAAGCATGTAAATCCCTTATCTACCAAGATTATTCCATCAACATGCAAGAGAGAAGCCTCCAAGAAGGTAGTGCACCAATTTATCCATCCATAAGAAATTAACAAGCATCCATAACATAAGTAAAAGAGAGATGTATAGAAAATTCCTAAAGAGGGAGATAATTTCATCCAAGTCTCTCATTCAAGAGAGAGTGAGTTATGTTCAAATGAAATTAATTTGATCCTTTTTTATACAAAACCTCTAAAAAGTGTTTGTCCACATTTTTTTAGGATAAACCAAAAAATAAGCGCGACATCCACCTTAATTTTTCCCCTTTACAACTTTACTTTGATTTTACACATAAAGAAACCCTAAAAGGTGATGTCAAGCCCTAAGGGGGTGGTGTCTTGGTAATTTTGGCAAGTCATTGAGCAATAAGGGGAAGTCGTTGAGCCTCCAAAGTCTCTCCCTTCATCAACTAGGGTATTCTCCATGGTGAAATGGGTTTTCCTCATCTCAAGGTGACAATTTGTTATCGGACAAATCGGTAAGTGCAGACACTAACAGATCTCCTTAGATCCACCTGGATCTAGAACAAAACAAGACAGGGCACAACTCTTTCCCTAAGTTGTAATCATTGAATCTACTAATAGGAAGGAATAAGTGACATACCTTTATATCGCTTCCTTAGGTCTCTGTTGTTCCCGCTTCGCTCTGATGCTCTCATGAAGTCAAGTCCAAGACAACACAAACCAACCAAAGTGAATATAGAAAAGTATATTCAATGTCAACTTATGCATATGATCAAGGAATTACACAATAAAGTAAGAGTGACTTTATGGGAAAGGGACATGCCGCTGTATCATATTAATTGAAAGTAGAAGATACAACCCGATCACCTTGATGTTGCAATCTTCCTTTCAATGACCCTTGGTTCCAACACACACACTTGCTCTGTACTTGCGTGAAGAAGATCCAATTCCTCTTGATAGACCAAATAGAGTCTTCAATATTCTGTCCAAGCAGGGTTCTTCACACAATTCTTTCACCAATTATTCATTCAATCTTGCTTAACCTTTTCCATGAGAAACCTTTCAATATATAGGATAAGGAGAGATGGTTAAATGGATGAGGATGATCCTACTAAATCTGAGAAGTTAGTAGAATGACAACCATACGAATGCCAACTCATTTCCTAGAAGATCCCCTTCTAGAACCTTCGTGACCTCTTCTTCTTTTCAAGATTAAAAATAGGTTCACACCCTATATATGGAGCAGACTGCGAGAAGTTCGCACCCTAAGTGTGGGTGGCCTACGAGAATGAAGGATTCTCGCACGCTAGACCATAGGCAGCCTGCGAACTCATCTTACAAATATGTTTTTGGAAGAAGACAGGAGCCATTTTCCTCAGGAAAAAGATTCTTGTTGGGAGCCTGAACACATCACTATTGATACATCACCAGAGTGACCAAAATCATGTGTAACAAAATGGCCCCCAAAGTATGAGGCTATAATCTGTGACAACCGAAATACTTTGTAAACTGCGTGTGTGTGTCAGAAACCAGGAGCGCACCTAATCGGAAACCTGCAACAACCATGCATCTGCATAATATAATACCAGTTTTGAGGTAGGCATTCCCATACTCAAATCACAAATGAATGAAATCATAAATGTAGGTCATGGCCACCAATCATACACCATGGATGCATGCCATCAAAATGCTGCATAGCCAACAGGAATACACTGTGGATCTATGCGAGAAGACTTAAATTAAGATGACATAGCCACATGACATACAAAGTGGATCTATGTGCTGATGCAAATCATACATACTCCATCACATCTTGGATAAAAGAGATGAGACCCAGGGTCTTCAATCACGTCCCCTCAAAGTACGAATCTAGCCATGCAATTACATGTGCTGAAGTCGAACATGGTAGAAACCACTTGATTACCATTCATTGATGAAACCATTAACAAGTGCGAGGGAAATCACCATTAATGTCAATGAATCCCAAGGTACACTAGTACAATCCAACAAATGTGAATAAATGTGTTGAGGTCAAACATTCAATGGAACCTCTTGATCAAGGGTCAATAATGAAAACCCACTGTCGAAAGTGAGGAAACCTGCCATTGAGGCATGCAAGTTCCAAGGTGCTAGATAATTTCTAAGTCTTGTTTCTAGATAACGAGTTGAAGTCGATGGGACAAGACTCATCACAGGAGGGCCTTGATGTATCCCCCATCAATGACATGAAATAAGTAACAGATTTTGAGGATGAAACAGAGTATGAATATAGGTTGAAACAGACATAGGGAAGGCCGACATAGTAAGAATGGACAACCGCAGATGGCCGACTCAATAGAGGGTTTGGATGAACTTCTCTTTAACATATGAATGACACGACCAAGGACTTGGCATCACTGACTCAGAGATGACCCAGGATATGACCTTGTAGCAATTCAAATGAGAGACAAATGGATTTCCCAAACCAGCTTCAAATGATGAATAGGGGGTGTCATGTTCAAGAGTGACGCTTACTTCCATCACTATGAATACGAAAACACATCCCTTTCCCAAAATTTCCCCCACCATTTCTGGCGAGTACCTCTTTATTTTTACGCAATCTTGAGGAGGATAACATATGCTTGTTAATGTAAGCTCATCCTTTGGATGAGTCCCTCGGAGTATGTTTAACGAACCTAGGAAGGAGTGGCTCGATCCCATTACGGGTCTTTTGATGTTTGTTTAACGAGTCCAAAGATAGAAAACTCGGGGGTTTTTCATGTTTTGAGAGTCTGAAAAACAATTAAAGAGAACTCTCTCAGTTCCTTTTTCGTAAAATAGTTAGATAGGACCGAAAAAGTGATAAACTATCACCCATTGAACATTTTGTTCAGATACTTGTACGAGCGTGAACAGAACAAGGTCACTTGGCCATCTTTTCGTTTTAATGGAATGTGAAAAGAGCTTAAAGAATACTCCTTTGTGCTCGTCGTTTTCATGTTACCATGATGAGTACGAAAAGACGAGAAAAGTATACTTGGTTACATTCTCATGTATTTTCGATCGCGAGAATGAACGAAGACTGAGCTCGAGGTTTTTCTAAAAACCATAAAAAGCAGTCGTACATGCGACAAAAAGAAAAAACATCCGTACTCCTTCGCGTGGACTTCAAAGTTGCTATACCTACAAAAAGTCACACTCATAGGGCTATTAAGCATTAGGTTTTATAGACAAAACAATATAAAAATAAACAAAAAATGGTAAAAAATGAATAAATATGGGTAAAAAGGGCTTTTACCATTTTCGTTGTGATTTTGCCAAAAACTTTGACCAATACATCTCATTTTCCCCCAAATTTCGTTGCACAATCGTGGGAGGCACAAGCGACCATTTGGCGAACCGTCTCCGCCAACGAGGTAAGTTCTTGATCTTCTACCTTTTCCATGGTTTATTTTTAGTTTTCATTGACAATTTTTAGGGTTTTAGATCCATTTTAGGGCCATAACTTGTGCCCAAGCATTCTCGCAGGCTAGCCATGCGGGACCTGCGAGAATCTTGCACTGTGATAAAGGGGCACCTGTGGGGGCCGAAAAATGAAATTTCAATTTGATTTTTGCTCAATAAAAATTATGCCAAGGTTTGAAATAAGTTGTTGACCCTTCTCTTATGGTTCTTGTGCAGGTATTTGACCATCACGATGCTGGAGTGGCGTGAAAGAGAACATGAGGAGGAGGATGCCATTGTTGGGAATGAGTCGAGTACCGTTGCTGCCCTCCGAGACTATGGACTCTTGAAATTCTTTAGGATTCTGGGCATGAGGGCCCAACTCAGATTGTTGGAGTACCTGGTTCATATGTGGGACGTGGACCAACAATTGTTTCACGTGGGAGTCCACACATTGACCCTAGATATCAAAGATATCTACTTTCTAATAGGTTTATCACGGTGTGGGTACCATGCTAGCTTGACCGGTAGTCAAGGTGGCGGACTCCTAATGAGTGAGTATTGTCACGAGTACTGTGTTCCTGAGGCAGAAAGAAGCAAGGGAAAGGTTGATATTTGGTGGGTCCAAAACTTGACCCTGCAAACCATCTTGTTCACTATAGCACGCATGGTCGGGAGCACAGCTCCACACATGGCTCTCTAGATCTACTTCCAATACGCCATAGAGTGCACAGAGCCACGAGTCTTCAACTGGTCGGATGCAGTTCTCCGCAGTATGAAGAGGCAATTGACGAAGTGCAGGAGGGGAAACTTGAAGTAGTTTGGGTATGGATCACTTTTGGTGTCCTTATTCCTCGAGAGGGTCCCATTACTGATATTACAGGTTAAATGGGGTTTACCAGCCCCACAGGATCCGAGGATGATGAGGTGGTGCAACCTCATGGCCCAACACGTAGCTGGGCCCATCATCAAGTACAATGATTCATTTTTCGACTGGTTACGGCCACAGATGCTGATGATTGATGACTACGCATAAGTTGGTTTGGAATTTTGAGGGGATCTGAATTTGGCCCTACCTGAGGATGCCCAGTGGGGTGACCTAGGTAAGAAGTACACATTTTGTTCTTTTAAATGTTTTTGTAATTTTTATCATATAAAATGTTTTTATGTTTGTCCAAGAACTAATCAAAAAATCTCTTTTTGATGACACAGATGTGGGGCCATATCGACCTCCAGGAACGTCTCCTATTCAGCGATGAGGAAAGGCGGCTCTAGTGGCACGATGGGATGCCAAATACTATGAGGCAATGGAGAAGAACTTGGAGGGGTTGACCGTTGACATCCCAGATATGGCTATTGGGGAGATCCCTAGACGTTATCAGCACCATATTGTAGGCGTGTCAGAGTCTATTAGTCGACTACTTCGTAAGGTGGCTTGGGAAGTTGTGTGTTATCATGAGCGTCACCCATGACGCTATTTTGTAGAAGCTATGAGCTTCAAATTTTTAGATTTTGGTCCTTGGACACAAACTTTTTGTAAAAACTTTTGATCGTTATATACATATATAAAGCTTCTACCAGCTTATCTTGTGTTGTGTGATACATGTGATGTGATTGGCTTATAAATGGGCCAAATGTCTGTCTAATACATAGTTAGCTAAAGCATCAATCAATGTATTTAGACATCTAGGAATGTGATGATACTCAATATAATAAAAATAATGTTCCAAGAGGAGAATTCGTAAATATACCCGTAATAAATTAGGACTTCATATAGCATAGACATTACTTAGTTGTAGTACTAATAGCTGTGAATCGAGTCGTACAACCAAGTGGCATATACTGAGAGAAATAACATCAATCAACAATTCGATGATGATGTTATATTCTGCAATATTGTTGGTCGCACGACCGAGACACACACCTCGTAGAGTGATAAGTTTGTTTGTAGGGGCGTAAATTGCCCAAGCAGTAGAAGCAAGGTTCTGAGTACTATGGCTAGTGCCATCAGTGAAGCCAATGTGGGGTAGTGAAGACTCCGACATATGGAAACCAAACACAACGTAACATAAGCGTTCGAGGGCAGAGACCAGATAACGAAAAAGAATACTACAGTAACACACAAGGAGTATGATACAATAAAATACATGTACTCATGCACAGGTGACCTTAGGCATAGTACTTATTTAAGTACAACCCATTTCTGGGTTCACTCGAAGGGATACCATCGTAGTCCACTAACTCATAAGATCCTTTCTCCAAAACTCATCTAACGATATAAGGACCTCACCACATAGCTTCAAATTTTCTTGCTCCTAGCATATCCCGATCTTGTTCATAAAGGAGAACTAGATCACCTTCGTAGAAAATGTGAGGCTTGACATGTTTTTCGTATTGGGATTTGACGTGTTTCTTCTGGGCTTTTATGACTAGGGTGGCGTCACGACGAGTTTCGTCTAATCGCATGAGATACAACAGACGTTCTTCTTCGGCAGAAGTGTTTGGGAGGAGTTCGATGGCTAGTTTTAGGGAGAGTATCTCACATTCAATCGACATAATGGCTTCTAGACGATAGAATAACTGGAATGGTGTAAACCCGGTAGCAGACTTAACAGATGTCTGGTAAGCCCACAATGATGAAAACAACATCGTGTGCCAACTCGTTTTGTGAATCCCTATCATTCGTCGAAGCATGGTAATGAGGACTTTGTTAATTGCTTCGACTTGGCCGTTGGCTTGTGGGTAATAGGGTGTTGAGTTTTCATGGCAAAGACCCAACTTTTTAGTGAGTTCGAACATCATGAAGTTTCTAAAGTGGCTACCGTTATCAGTGACGATAGCCTGAGGAACACCGAAATGAGCTATGATGTGATTGAATATGAATAATGTTTTGGCCTTTCCGGTGTTGTCAAATGTCGACATTTCCTCAAACCATTTCGCAAAAGGACCAACGGAGACCACGGGATGAAGAGGAGTAGGGTGTAACCATATTTTATTTCTGTAGGCTTGGCAAGCGTGGCATTTTTGGAAAAAAATTAAACAATCGTTAAATAAAGAAGGCCAAAAATACCCCATGTGCAAGATCTTATGGGTATTAGCATACCCAGACATATGACCACCATAGGCTCCAAAATGGAAGTCATTTAGGGATTTCTCGACTTCATCAAAAGTGAGGCAGCGTCGAAAAATGGAGTCAATCTCACAATGATAAAGAGTATCACTGAGGATAATATACTGACGGGCTTGGTAGCGTATTCGATGGCGGTCTGTACTAGACACATCAAGCTAGAAAGTTTGGGTTTGGAGATATATGATGATATCTCCGTACCAAAGATCATTGGAACTAATCAGGAAAAGGGATTCATCAGGTAATGAATTGGCTGCTACATTTTCTATCTCAGAGTAAGGAAAGTCTTATATCAACTCGACAAACACTAAGTATTTCTTGGACTTAGTGCATTCAAATTCTATGTCAAACACCTGGAGTATCATGATCCATTTCGAGTATTTTCTCCCTAGCAGTGGACATGTGAGAATGTGCTGCATAGGGTTGCAGTTAGAAATTACCGTAGTCTTGCGAGAGAGGATATAGTGCCGAAAAAGTTGAACTGCTTGGATGGTTGCCAAGGCCAATTTTCAACATGTAAATACTTGGTTTCAGTAGGTGTAAGACTTCGAATCAAGTAATAGATGACATGTTCATCATGAGAAGCATCCTCCTAGATGAGAACCATAGCGATGGTGTAGTCTGAGGCTGCAAGGTAGAGGAAATAATCGTGACTGTAATTAGGTGGGAAGAGAAGTGGGGTACCTGTCAGAGATAGTTTCAAAGTTTCAAAAGCTTTGTTGGCAGTGTTATCCCATACAAAATCAGGCCCTTTCTTTGAGCAGTCGCGTAAATCCAAGAGTTAGCTCGGCATAGTTCGGGATGAAACAACAAAGAAAGTTTACCTTCCCTTGCAAACTTTGTAATTAGTGAAGTGAGGAAGGAGGAGGGAGATTGAGAATCACCTCGACCTTCAAATGATCTACTCGGATCCCTTGTCGTGAAACAATAAAGCCTAGAAGTTGGCCAGATTCTACACAAAAGACGCATTTGTGAGGATTCAAGCGTATATGGTAAAACCAACATCAAAGGAAAATGGCTCAGAGGTGTATTGGATGATCTACACGGTGCATGGAATGAGCGGGTAAGTCATCTAGATATGGCTACACGATGTGCTTGATATCATGGAAGGCGTAAGACATAGCGCGCTGAAAAGTTGCACCAGCATTTCTTATACCGAAAGGAAGTTTCCGATAGGCAAAAGTGCCCCAAGGAAAAATAAAAGAGGTTTTGTGTTGGTCCGTGGGAATGATATTGATTTGATTATATCCGGAGAAACCATCCATCAGAGAGAAGATTTCACTGTCAACACAATCGTCGACGATCTGGTCAACGAAGGGGGTAGGAAAGTTGTCTTTAGGACATGCTTTGTTAATATCCCTATAATCATTGCACATGTGGATTGTGCCTTGTTTCTTGTCGATCAGGACAAGATTGGAAACTCAGTCAGTGAGAGCCATCGGGTAAATAAAGTCAGCTTTGAGAAGTTTCTCAACTTCAAGCTTGATAGCGGCCACTTTACGTGGGTGGACCGGACGAAGGCATTGCCGGAAAGGTTTAGCATCTTGGTATGTCTTAATCTCATGTATCACAATGTTGGGGTCAATACTTGGAATTTCTTCATAGGTCCAGGAAAAGACGTCAATAAATTCTTTGAAAAGCGACTTGTAGGTGACAATTTTGTCAGGGGAACACGAAGTTCCGATACACACATTTTCAACAATTCCAGGTTTTATGGATATGTCAAGGGGAATGGTGGGTGATATCTTACTTAAGTTCCCTTCGTAAAACACATTGTGTGTGGACTCGGGAATGGTAGAAATGACAACAACGGTCGACGGGGTCGAGATTCGTTGGTAGCTCTCGATGGTGTGTTGTTCCAGGAAGAGGATGGAATGATGATGTCCATCATCCCAGGGGGTGTCTTCCATAACAAACATAATCATCTTGTCCGTGGGAAAAATGACGTGGAAAGGATCTGGAGATAAATCACCAAGAGAGGGGGTAGAAGGGGTTGTCGACTGAATGGCCTAATAAGCAGATTCGACTGGACTCAAAGGCATTTCATCACCATAATGAAGATGATTTCCGAGGTTGGGTACCATCCATGGGTCATGATATGTAGGGGTTCCATGAATATAGGTAGAGATCATGTTGATCGAGGTGACAGACGGATGTGGAACATCGGGTGGTGGGATGGGGAAGGTACCCATTAACGAGGAGTCTTTAAGAAGACCCACACCGACGTTCTCATATATGGGGGGGGGTTTGGCAATGAACGGGATGTTGCTGGTATGCACATCTGAGTTAAAGAAGGATAATTGGTCGACGATAATTACCTTTCCTTGATTTAGGAAATGCATGACACGGAAAAGAGTCGACACAACTGCGTGCATGGAATCAATCCAACTACATCCAAGTAGAAGGTTGTAATCAAGAGGAGCATCAAATACCTCCACTTCAACTTGGACTATTTTGCCTTCTAACATAATCGACAATGAAGGGAGGATGTCATAAGGCTTAAAACTAGAGCCATTAAAGGCTTTGAGTGTGTTGTGGGATTCAGTCAAAGGAGGAGAGATGATGGCTTTCCAATAGGTAATAGACATGAGACACGTCGAGGCATCGTCGTCGATAACTGTTCTAGAAATGTTTTTGTTGGAGATAATAACTTGTATTTGGAATGCAAGTTGAGGGGGTAACCTTGGAATGTGATATTCCAAGTCAAAAACTATTAAATTCGTATCCATAGGGTTGATTCCACTAATAGCTTTCAATAGTGCGTTCCGTTTTATAGGACAACTTTGAAGGACTTCGAGGGATGACATTGCGGATGGTGCTTGGGCCAGATATTCAACAATACTGTAGTCCTGGGCAACACAGGCATGAGGATTGAAAGCCAATTTCCAAATGACACTGTTGTGGGGAAAATCTCCCTACAGACTAGAAAATAGAGTTCAGACTGTGCATGTAGATATGACCAAAGAGAAATTACTTTGTACCTTCATCCGTAGATTTAAATCCCCTTTTCTTAGTAAATGCATGGAAAGATCAACCTACCTCGTTCTCAGTGTTTGATGTCGAGTCTCCATTGTACTTGATTACTTGTTCAGAATACTCCTTCCAAAGCTGATCTGCATCCAAGACAAGCAACAACTATGCATGCATCCTACTTATATACTAACGGGTTAGAAATCCAAACATATACTAATCAAACTATAAAAAGTTCATGAAATGGGACGAGAAAAGCATTTTCTTTATTACTTTGAATGAGTCAACTTACAAAAGTTGAGACCGGCCACCCCTCCTCGAACCTGATCCCGGGCTCCTCTTCTTCTGTCCTCCAACTGCTTTTCTTTGAATCTCCTTTGGTACAAGGAAAGGCTAAAGGGTTGGGACAATGGGAATACGTAAATGGGTAGAGTTTATTTGCTATATTTTTCCTCCTCCAAATGGGACCCCTACCCCTTCTTTTATAGGATAGAAGGAGCTAGGTATTTGGACGAACCCTCGGCCATGCATGGCCAGGAGTTTCAATTAACTCACCCATAGCTTTTGTGCTCCGTCGACAACTTTCCTTTTTTCATGCTTTTGTCGGTCCATGCGGGCTGTTTTGGGTTAGCCAGCATGTACATGCGTGCAGTAATGGATTAGGGCACGTGGGCCTTTATAAAAGAGGATTTTCAAAGAGTTGTTCAACAGTGCTTTGGAAAAGAAGGGATATGAGTTGGCCTGATGCTAGGTAAGCATGTGTGGTGCAATTTAGGGTTATAACAGATGCCCCCTAATGTGTGAGGTCAGAAGAGCATCTGATGGCCGAAATACATTACCAATCTTTACTGATGTGCCGAACGATTGAGCCTAAGGATCAGGAACCGAGAGGTGCCATTTGCACAATAACAAATGTCTCACTGACGCAGGCATACCCATGCTCAAGATAAAATAGAATCATGGCTACCAATCAAATACACTGTAGATCCATGTCAAATAACTATAAAGAGTAGCCACGAACAATACACAATGGAGCTACATCTCAAAATCAGAAAGATATACATATAGAGTATCCATATTCCAGAAGCTGATTGGGCCTAATGGTTGGAGATGAGATCTTCAGAGCTCGAGAAACAACGTCAAAATCTTCAAAACTCGGGTAGGAGTGTAGTATGAGTGTACAACTGCACTACCCAAAGGTCTTCAACGGCTCATCAGTCATGGACTTGATAATCTTGATGATCAGAATGAAGGCTTCAGTAATTTTGAATAAGGACTTGATTGGATGTTCAGGATGGTCGGGTATGAGGACAAGAGACATATTGCAGAGGGGCTGACTCAGGCTTCGTGAAAAACTTCCCTTGAATAATAGCATGACAAATAATGAGACTCAGGTAGCATGGCATTAATCATAAGTCTACGAAGCAGGAGGCAATGCAAACTCTCCATATGTTTGGAAGGATAACCAAACGGTGGAGGACACAACTCTGTATAGCGAGAAAATATTCCTAAGGTCATACTGCATCCCATAGTCTGATGAAAAAATAGACAGATGTGCTTTATCCAAGGGCGACTCATGATGTTGCCAATAAAGAAAATACTTTTCCCTTCCTCTTTTTGGGGTATATTTGATTTTTTTTGTCTTTTTCAATAATTTTGGAAAAAAGAATAAAGGAATATTACGTTACAATGGAGGAACGAGTGTTGCAAACATACAAGTTCAAGGCACAAGGACAAGACTGATGTTCTAGTAAAATAATACTCGGAAAAAATCCTCCGGGGGCCAAAGGTGTTAAGACGCAGAAGCAAACTGTTACAAGGCTGGCGTATAAGGTATGAAAATGTGGTTAATAAAACACACAATGGTAACGTCCTTCGATGTAAGTTTAACGAGCCCAGAGAAGGTAAGCTCAATGGTTTTTCATATTTAGAGAGTCTGAAAAACATAAAAGGAGACTCCATTGGGGTACCTTTTTCGAATATAGTCTAGTTGGTTCAAAAAAGGGGTAAACTAGCACCGACAAGACGTCTATTCAAAACCATTTTAACAAGTGTGATAAAGACAAGGTCACTCGGCCATTTTTTCATTTTTAAGGAGTCTAAAAAAATCTTAACTATGGAATCCGTCAGGAATATTCTTCTGGACCAATTTTAACGAGTGTGAAAGAATAAGGTCACTCGAAGATCTTTTCAATTTTAGGGAGTCTGAAAAGAGCTTAACTATGGACTCCGTGGGGGTTCCTTTTTCATAAGTTTAGTCCCTCAGGACCGAAAAAGGGATAAAATTATACCTGAGAGTACTCTTCTAATGAACGGAAGTTCCATAGAGTATACCTTTGTTTGTACAGTTGACCGTTCGGACCGAAAAAGGGGTAAACTATCGCCAGACAGACGTGACTTCAAATTTCAGTTTAATGAGCGTGAAAGGCCACAAGATTGCTCGGCAGTCTTTTCATGTTTAGAGGGTCTGAAAAGGGCTTAAAAGGAGACCCGTTATTTTTTGGGAGTCCTGAGGGTGAGATCAAGAGTGAAGAAGAATCATGCAAATGAGGCTCAAACTCATATTCAGGAAGGACTATAAGGACTCCCGAGCCTAGAGTGTTTTAGAGACGGCATGGACACCATAATGCAACCAGGACCTACCTAGGGCATCCATGTTCTAGTAAGCTCTACCACCAAGTTGCGACACTTCTAAAGAAGATATGATGGTTCCATGTCACAACCTGATGGGATTGATCCTATGGCCAAGAAAAAAGACAAAGAGACACAAAAGTTGGGGTAGTGACCTAACCTATATGCTCAAGTTAATTCTTGGAAAAAATTTCATGGACCGTAAAAAATCCCTCAAAACTCAAAGAAAATGTCCCAATACCCGATCAGATCCCTCCCATATAACTCCTGAATCACTCTAAATGGTTTTTGGTATAAAGAAAATGATAAGGGAGGCCAAAAAAATGACAAAGAGAGGCCAAAAATTCTATAAATAGAAGCTGGCAGCTCATTATCACCATTGCTGATTTCGAAATTGACTCTGGAGCCAAAAGACCCCCTTTGATAAAAATGGTGATTCTGAGAGCTACAGTGGATGAAACAAACTTCCGCTTGGACCAAGTAAGAACAAACTCCCCTATCTAGCTATTTAATTCTTTCTTTTTGATTTTGATTTCATTTTTTGGGTGGGCGTCTACCTTTAAAAGGTCGGCCCTAGGTCCACACGGGCAGAGTAAAAGCTGCCCACGTGTACATGCAACTGTCACCTAGACAACACGCGTGGACCCCATTTTATAGACAAAAAGAACTAAAAAGCACTCACTCACCCTCTTGAACTTTGTTGTGTTGGTAGGATGTATGTCCACTGGAGGGAAAGGGAGCATGAAGCAATTAGTGAGTTGGTTGCAGGAGATCCGAATGTCATGGCTGCGTTGATGCAATGTGGTTTTCTTAAGTTCTTCCTGTGTTTGTTTATGTGAGCACAACCGAGGCTACTGAATGCCTTGGTTGACTATTGGCACCCTGATGCAGAGGCCTTCATGCTAGAGGGGCAATCACTAGTGCCCACCACCAAGGATATCTACTTTTTGACTGGCCTCTCAAGTAGAGGGGAACTAGTCAATTTCAGGACATTTCCATCGGGGCCACTTAACATAGAAGAACTGATATCCCTGCACTGTGAGGCTGGGACAAACAGTTTGAGCTCCCAGGTTCCCATAAGTATGATCATTTACCTATCACTGCAAGCTATATTATTTCTCATTGGGAGGATTACCGGTTCAATAGCCTAGCATCTGGAGTCTCGCACATAGATGAACTATGCTATCCAGTGCTTGAATGAACAAATTTTTTACTAGAGTACCACACTACTGGAGTGTATGGAGAGGCAATTGATAGATTTCTGTCAGCGGACACAGAGGAACTTCGGGTTTGGGACGATTTTGTGTTCATTCTTTTTTGAGAGAGTTCCGAGCTTTAGTCCCTGGGAAGTGGTACAAGGACATCAGGCCTCTTTTCTTGTTGTATGTAGATGGGCAGTATTACTGTCGCGACAGGGTGGTAGAAGGACCAATGGGTCCTTCGATGATGAATTTTTTGCATGGCTATGACGACAGATCCCTGTGATTGAGGATTACCCATATGCAGGGATAGACTTTTCTAGAGATCTTGAGATACTTGTGCCTCCTGGTGAGGAGCGAGGGGAGATAGGTAAGTCTCCACCTTTGTAGTTTTTTTTGTTGTATATGTAATTTTTATGTCGTTTTTGTTATATATATCATTTTTTTTAGATGCTAGAGTATTTGACAGATATACATTTGTTTCATGCAGATGTGGGACCAGTGCGACCTATCGATTATACACAGAACAGGCGTCATCCTCGGTCGGAAGCCACAACTGCCGCTACCGGGGGACCAACAGTAGCAGGAAACCTCCCAGCCAGGGAGGCTGAGAAGGTACTTAGACAAGTTGAGCGGAACTTTACTGCACTCACTCGCATAGTCCCGATGGCAGAGATAGAGGACCTACCGCCATCCATGCAACCTCATGTAGTGGGGGCACCTCGTATGTGGGTCCGATCGTTTAGGCGTTTAACCCATGCTGTGGACCAGTATAATAGGGCCCATAGGCCCTGAACCTATTTAGACTTTTTACGTGCCACGAGCACTACTTGTATATATTTTTTGAGGGCATAAGCCCTGTGACTCGTTATTGGTCCTATTTTTGAGGTGCTTGCATCCATCTATGTACTCTGGTTACTTTATGATATTATATATGGTTTTTTGATCTTTTGTGTCTTATGGATTACATATGCAAAAATGTATTTACATGCTTATGTCAATGTTATTTCATATGTGTGCAAGATGCCAATCTAAAATTTGATTAGCTAGAGTATCTGTAATTTGGTTTAATCTCCTAGGAACATGAAAATATGTAATATAATCAAAGTTTTGTTCTAAGAGACGTACCCTAAGGAATCGTCAGCGTAAGGTTGGATCATGAACCCGGTATATTCTATTTAACCGAGACACAACCAATTGAGCGTCGAGATAGTCCCGAAGATGAGAGATACCCAATGACAAGGTGTCACGAAGCAACTCAATAACTGCACTATACTTGACGACATTATTTGTGGTGTCACCTAATAATATACCTCCGGAAGATAACAACTGGCCCTGAGGTGTAAATATTACCCAAGCTGTGGAGGCAAGCCTCCAAGTGTGCCAACTAGCACCATCTGCATACCCAATGAACACTTCAAAATCACTTGACATCTACCATATTGACGAAAGATAACATCAATGACACGTCCATAACATTTAAAATAAACTAAAAAGTAATAGTACAAAGACTATACATATGTTACAAAAAGTTACCCACAGTGACCTACCTATGAGTAATACTTCTTGAGGTAGAGCCCATTTCTAGGCTCCGCCAAAGCATTCCCTTCAAAATCAACCAGATGATAAGTGCCCTTTTTTAATACCTCTTTTATGATGAAAGGTCCGAACCACATGGGTTTGAATTTTCCTGCCCCCATGGGGTCCTTATCTTGGTCATAGACCAGGACAAGGTCACCTTCAGAGAAAATATGAGGATGAACGAACCTATCATATTGACACTTGACCTTATGTTTGTGAGCCTCGTTGGCCAGGGCCACATCATGACGCTGCTGAAGGTATACTAATTGTTCTTCAAGTGGAGAAGTGTCTGGCAATAATTGTACTACTAATTTTAGAGATGGGATCTGACATTCGATGGGCAAGACTGCCTCTAGCCCGTAAACGAGTTGAAAAGGTGAGAAGTCGGTTGCAGTCTTAACAAATGTTCGGTAAGCCCATAATGCCGAGTATAACATCAAATGCCAATTTGACTTGGCTGAGTTGATAGTTTGTTGTAGAATAGTCTTAAGAGTTTTGTTTACAACTTCCACCTGCCCATTGGCTTGGGGGTAGTAGGGTGATGAATGCTCTTTCCGTAACCCAAGCTTTGATGTTAATTCGATCATCATTTGGTTCTGAAAGTGACTGCCATGGTCAGTAACAATCTCTCTCGGGACGCCGAACCTTGCTATGATCTGGTTGAATAAAAAGAGAGCTGCAGTCTACAACTACGATGATATAGCGGTGCCCCCTTCCTGAAGGGGGGTTGCAAGTAGTGTAATCAATCCCCCACTTGGTCAAAGGACCAACTATGATGACAGAAAACATGGGAGTGGGATGTGCCCTCATCTTCTGAGAGAAGATTTCGCATGGATGGCACTTCTTGACTGATTCTATACAATCTTTGATAAGTGTCGGCCAGAGGTAACCTGCTTGTAGAATCTTTTGGGCTGTTTCCAACCCATACAAATCACTTCCAAAATATTTGGTATGGAAATCATTAAGCATGATAACTGCCTCCTCATGTGTGAGACATCGACGTAAGATGCAGTCTACACCTCTCAAATACAATGTATCATCGAGTATGAGATAATTCTTAGCCTGATGGCGTATACGTTGACGCTCATCACGAGAAGCAGAAGTGGGGCACTTCAAAGTCTAGAGATAGATAAGTATATCTCTGTACCAGGGATCTGAAGATGTGATAAAAAACATATCTCCCCAAATAGGTGATTCTTCAGGCACAACGTCACCTGACTCAATCAGAAGTTCTGAAATAAGCTCTGTGAAGACCAATGACTTTTTGGACTTTGCTGAAATGAAGTCTAAGTCAAACTCTTGGAGGATGACTATCCATCTATTGATTTTTCTGCCTATTACTCGTCGTGTCAACATGTATTGGAATGGATTCATGAAAACAATGATGGTGGTCTTGTGAAATAGAACATAATGACGGAACCATTGAACAACATGAACTCTTGCCAATGCAAGTTTTTCAATATGATATTCTGGGTTCGATCCCCAGTATGGTCGCCAATTCTGTTGTGGGGAAAATCTCCCTACAAACTAGAAAATAGAGTTCAAACTTTGCATGCCGATATGACCGAAGAGAAATTACTTCCTACCTTCATCCCTAGATTTAAATCCCTTTTTCTTAGTAAATGCATGGAAATATCAACCTACCTCGTTCTCGGTGTTTGATGTTGATCCTCCATTGTACTTGATTACTTGTTCAGAATACTCCTTCCAAAGCTGATCTGCATCCAAGACAAGCAACAACTATGCATGCATCCTACTTATATACTAACGGGTTAGAAATCCAAACATATACTAATCAAACTATAAAAAGTTCATGAATTGGGATGAGAACATCATTTTCTTTATTACTTTGAATGAGTCAAATTACAAAAGTTGAGACTGGCCATCGCTCCTCAAACCTGATCCTGGGATATTCTTCTTCTGTCCTCCAACTACTTTGCTTTGAATCTCCTTTGGCACAAGGAAAGGCTAAAGGTTTGGGACAATGGGAATATGCAAATGGGAAAAGTTTCTTTGCTATATTTTTCCTCCTCCAAATGGGACCCCTACCCCTTCTTTTATAGGCTAGAAGGAGCTAGGTATTTGGACGAACCCTCGGCCATGCATGGCCAGGAGTTTCAATTAAATCACCCATAGCTTTTGTGCTCCGTCGGTAACTTTCCTTTTTTCATGCTTTTGTTGGTCCATGCAGGCTATTTTGGGTCAGCCAGCATGTACACGCGTGCAGTAATGGATTAGGGCACGTGGGTCTTTATAAAAGAGGATTTTTAAAGAGTTGTTCAGTAGTGCTTTGGCAAAGAAGGGATATGAGTTGGCATGATGCCAGGTAAGCATGTGTGGTGCAATTTAGGGTTATAACATATGCCCTTTGGAGGAGGGCAAAGAACTGTGTCGAGGCTTGGTCGTTCGAGATGAAGAGGACCATTGGCAGGTGGATTCATGGGAGATGGTTGGACCAATGAAGGAGGTATCGCATCAACCTTCTCTTTGGAGGAAGAATAATCTTTGGCTCGAGTGGTAAGTGTGATGTCATTATGCTTTGAATCACCTATACACATTAAGACATAGGATGTATTGGAGGGGGTAGGTTGGTCATGAATGACCAATTGGGCTTGTTGTTGAGAGCGGAAGGGTTGTGATAATATGCCTGAAGTGGGTGGTTTCGTGGTCCCTTGAAGGAACTTATTAACCTCGGCTCGTCGTGGACAATCCTTAGTGTAGTGATCATCATCGTAGATAAAACAAGGGTATCGGGGTTTGCGCTTATCCCTATCGTCAACAGGTGGTGTTTTGGTTCTTTCTGCTTGTGAATTATTTTTTTTCTCCTTATTCTTACCCTTTCCCTTTCTAGATTTATTTTTACTGACGAGGGTATATTGAACAATATTTACCTCAGAAGTTTTGCCGGTGGGAGGGGTAGGAGACAAAGCATTTTGAACATTAGAAGAAATGGGTTTTGGGTTGTTGCTAGAGGTTTGGATAGAATGTGGTTGGGCATGGAAAGTGCCAATCACACTGTCGACTGCATGAGAAGCAATAGGAGTAGTTGAAGTGGCGAAAGTAGAAGGGCGAGTCGCATTAGGGAGTAAGTCGTAAAGAGTACTCGTTTGTGAGTAAACAAGGTCAAGGTATTGAGCACGACTAATGGCATGTTCTTTTGTGAAAACTCTACCCATGGCGATGTCACGACCGATGTCATTCACGAATGATTTCATGAACCACTCTGCCAGCAACTAATCGGGAAGTTCGAGTTTGATGAGACGTCGTCTCCGTCGCCACTCTTGAATGTGATCGAAGATATGAGTGGCTTTGGTTTGTTTGAAAGAATTCAAAATCTCGGTCCCTGTTTCATAGCAGATCAATAACTACTAGTGGGTGAGGAAAGCCATAGCTAGGGTGTTGAAGTCGGTGAAGAAACCTCGTGGTAATTCTATATGCCACCTCGCGGCGGAACCCGTGAGGGTTCGCTAAAAAAGGTGTAAACAAATAGAGTCATCCATCAAGGAATTAGATGAGCACCAAAGGTGAAAATTCATTACATGATTGTTCGGGTCCTCTCCCGGTTTTCCATCGAAGGGATGTCAGATGGTAGTTTGGCTGGTATGGCGAGCCATTGGGGAGAGTGACGGATCATATCATTTAAAATACTCAAAATATTCGGGAGGTCCAGGGTGCTAAGAAAGGTAACTGTCTATTCACTTGCGGGTACTGGTGACTTTAAGGAGGGAGTCCAATTGGCAAACCAGTGGGACCATAAGAAGTATGCATATAATGCGAGGATCTGGGTAGATTCAATTGTTGGTGTCGAGGCAAGTAACTCATAGGGTTGTACCCTTGAACGGGGGCGTGGGGTTGAGCATTCGAGCCCCAAATAGGATTAGACATACCTGGATAGGGTTGGACTGTACTAGGGGGTATGATGGAGCTAGCCTGAGGTTGTTGCCCCCCATTCGGGTGAGGATTATGTTGTATAAGATGATTCCAATACTGGGCCAAGGATGGAGGTATGTTTTTTCCATAGGGTTGGGTTGGTGGGGGTTTCCCTCCAATCGGGGGTTGTGTCCCAATTGGGATTTTTCCTACAAGGGGGGGTTGAGTTGGGCCTCCTTGGTGAAATTATCCACTAACAGGAATCTGGTAATTTGGTGTGAAAAACAGAATGGTGTCACTAGGATCAGTGCCTCCGATAGAGGATGGAAGAGGTCCTCTGAAAGGGGGCGGAGGAAGTGTCAGAATGAAATCGAGAGGATGGTGCCCAGAAGGAGTGGAACTTCCAGGAGTCCCAGATGAGATTTGCGTAGGAGAGGGAATAGAGGCATTGAACACATGGTATCCAGGTGGAAGTGTCGGGGTGACTCTGGGCAAAAGCAGTGTGCCAATGGGGGCTTGGATAGTCGCGGTAATCTCGATGTGAGGACTCGTAGTATCTGTGTAATGGACCATTTGTAAAGGGAGAGTCAAGATGTGGTCAGCTCACGAAGCTTTTGTACCAGGAAAATAATAAGCAGTAGTAAAAGGTATTGCATCTGGATCAGATGTTTCGGGTAGCTCAGGTGAGATAGTGATATCAACGCTTTCTCTTGAGCCAAAGAGATCCTGTCTAAAAATGCCAATAGTCCAAAAAGGATCTTGACCCTCAAGTCCTAGGAAAGGTCCAGTCGGTGATCCAGAAGATTGAACAACTAAGTCTCCGAAAGAATTCACTCCCACAATGCATCTCTTGGAGTCGTGATGAAGTCGAAAGTCCTCTCAAGAATTGGTAATTCGGAACCGTTCTAGAGAGTTAGTTCTTTCCACTTGTGGAGTGGCAACGTCTTGGACTTCACTCTGTTGAGGAGAGCCCTCCAGTGAGTTGGTAGGCAAGGGTTGAGAACCTTCCATATTTTTTGGGGGTAAGCCTTGCATTCTATGTGACCGGTGTGGAGGGTCAATTGTGATCGAGCTAGAAACTTACAGGGGAAATTCTATGGTCAACTTGGGTAAACAAACATCATGCGCTAGTAAAAATCTAGGAAGCAAAGCCAAGAAAACAAGACCTTCTAATTCTGAAGTCACTAGTTGGTGATAAAATCCAACTTCGCAATGATGAGACAAGAAGGGGCTGGGCTAGGGTGGAAAAGTTACGTTGATGACCTTCTTAATGAACTTACACCTTGGTGCAAGCTCCCACACATAATCGTGGGTATACCCTCCAAGGAGCCCGAGTGAGTTTGGCCAACGTCAATTCCAGGTACCGTGAAGACTTGCCCCTTCACAATCACCTTGTGTAAGACCCTAGGAAGATAGGCCACTAAGGTTACCACCAACAACAATAAATCCTGGGGGAACAATAGACAGTCTGATCCACACGCAAGGGTAGGGTATCTAGCCCGAAATCAGCTTGAGAGGCTTCCACTCATCATTGTGGGTATACCTTCAAGTGACCCTCATAATACATGCAATCTCTACACCGATATCAACAAAGCAGGGTGAGTAACTCTGTCAATCTCGATGCGACCTCAGGTTTGACCCTTGTGTGAGAAGGGCTTCCAGGACAAAACGCTGCAAATGGAATTTGACACTCCTTATCACAAGATACTATTGTGTGTTTTGTGCTTTGGAGAGTGTGTCTCACTGCCTATTCCAAAGCTCTAGCCTAGCTAATGTTGGTGTAAAAGAGACCTAGAAAAAGTTACTAGTTAAATTTTAAAAATTGTGCAATATTATTAAAGGATGTTGTTACTCAAAGGAGACAAAAATGAAATCGATGTTGTGTGAGACTCTGACCCAACAATGCATAGATAGGAATGAATGATACAAATTTTTTGTTCAATGAATCCTATTTACAGGAGGGAAAGAGGAGTTTTATGGAACAACTTGAACTATGATATATGATCTTCTTTGAAATGCAACATCAATCAATCATGAACAATGCCAATCCTCTATTCGTTCTATTTCAACAATTGAATGCCAATATTTTCGAATAAAAAGTTTCTTAAAAAGAAAAAATGTTTTTTAATTTTCACTAGCAACTGATGAAAAACAACAGTGGTGGAACTAAGAAAAACTAGCAACTGATGAAAAAGCAATATACAACAAAAAACCCAAACCAATCTTTCAATGAAGAAAAAAATAACAAACAGACAAGACTAGTCTCTTCAAATGCATGTGGGCAACAATTTTCCAAGTAATGAGCAATTGAAAAAGACAATTAATCCCAACTTTTAAACCGACCACCGACTCCCAACCAAACAAGCACTCGGATTTCAAAACCAAAGATTATATCCTTGTTAAGAAAAGGTCAAGAGGTAATAGTTGAGAAAAAATGAACAAGAAGAGATTTCAATTTTCGAAGACTATACATTCATGAAATTCGAATTCAAGAAACAATCAATGACTGGCCAGAGAAGTTCTTTTCAGATACACATACAAATATGGGCATCTGAGGATACAAAAAACCTTAATGCAAAAAATTTGCAAATGGGTTCGCAGGCTGGCAGTGGTGTACAGTGCAAGAATCAATGATTCTCACAGGCTGGACACAATCATAGTGCGAGAAGTTTGCACTGGACTGAACAACAGGATGCGAACTCTAATGGTTCTCGCAATCTACATAAGGGTGCAGTGCGAGAAGGCCTGAAACTAAGCAAAATTTGGAAAAAAAACAAAAAAATTTAAGGAACTTCTGGACCCAGAGAGTCTATCAGGGTCTCCTCAAGACTCAGAGATTGATGAAAATGAAAAATGGTAAGTTAAAAGAAAATGGCCAAGGAAAAACCACCAAAAATGGGTTGCATTCCTAGTGGAGTCGACAATTTTGTTATCGGACAAATCAGTAGGTGCAGAAACTAACAGATCTCCCTAGATCCACCTGGATCTAGAACAAAATAGGATAGGACACGACTCTTTCCCTAAGTTGTAATCATTGAATCTACTAATAGAAAGGAATAAGTGACATACCTTTATATCGCTTCCTTAGGTCTTTTTTGTTCCCGCTTCACTCTGGTGCTCTCGTGAAGTCAAGTCCAAGACAACACAAACCAACCAAAGTGAAGATAGCAAAGTATATTCAATGTCAACTTATGCATATGATCAAGGAATTACACAATAAAGTAAGAGTGACTTTATGGGAAAGGGACATGTCGCTGTATCATATTAATTGAAAGTAGAATATACAACTTGATCGCCTTGATGTTGCAAGCTTCCTTTTAGTGACCCTTGGTTCCAACACACGCACTTGCTCTATACTTGCGTGAAGAAGATCCAATTCCTCTTGATAGACCAAATAGAGTCTTCAAGCTTCTGTCCAAGCAAGGTTCTTCACACAATTCTTTCACCAATTCTTCATTCAATCTTGCTTAACCTTTTCCATGAGAAAATTTTCAATATATAGGAGAAGGAGAGATGGTTAAATGGATGAGGATGATCCCACAAAATATTAGAAGTCAGTAGAATGACAACCATACAAATGCCAACTCATTTTCTAGAAAATCCCTTTCTAGAACTTTTGTGACCTCTTCTTCTTTCCAAGCTTAAAAACAGGTTCGCACCCTATATATGGAGCATACTATGAGAATTTCTCACCCTAAGTGTGGGTGGCCTGCGAGAATGAAGGATTCGTGCACCCAAGACCATAGGCATCCTGCAAACTCATCTTAAAAATATGTTTTTGGAAGAAGACAGGAGCCATTTTCCTTAGGAAAAAGATCCTTGTTGGGATCCTGAATGCATCACTGTTGAGACATCACTAGAGTGACCAAAATCATGTGTAACACAAGTTTCCATCAAATCATCATCGCCACCACAAACCCTAACCCTAGTCAAGAGATCAAGACAAAGAAGTGTGGTGTAAGGCCTCCAAAGGAAATTCATTGGGATAGATAAGGATAGGTGTCAGATCCAAGGTATTCTCTCTTTTCTCCAAAGGAAAAGTCCAACCTCTATCTTTCCCCCAAATTCTAGGTCATGGCATCCAACCTATGGTCTTCCTGCCCCAATGAAGGCCCAAGTTGGGCTTGTTCCTTCAAAACGTCCATCAGACAAGGTCCTACAAAGATAGAAGAGTGTTCCCTCCAAGGGTCTCAAGTCAAATGTATCATGGTACTTAAAATCACATTTAATACAAGATCCACCTAAACATGTGCATTAAAACCACTTCATCAAATTAAACAAGTGCTCAAAGACCCTATTTAATTTTCCAACTTTAGGTACAGGAGGGTTGTTAAGGTGACCAATTGGGTGAGTTATTCCTTAAGTCAAGGAGTGTTTCCTAAGTGGACCCCTCTCTAATTAATGTGGAGAAAATGAAATATACGGGGGTAATAATTTTGGGCATGGGGTTCATGATATACAAGGGTTCATATTGTCTCATTTATGGGTTCCTTTGTAGAGGGTGTGTGTTGCCTTCAATTTCAATTCAACCTTTTTCCAATCCCATTTATTTTCCATTAATTTATTTAAGTCCAAAACAATTGAGTACTCCAAATGGGTAACATAAGACTTGGAGGTAGTACCACAATGTCAGTTGAAGCCAGAGGTATTCAAATTGTCTGTGGGTAAAGAAAAGGGTATAATGCACTTGTGTATATCCCTCAACAAGTGGGACATTTATATATGTGAAATTGTTTCTTGTAGGTCTTTCATTTTTAGGATAAATGTTTCATTATTCTCAAGACCTCTTTGGGTGAGCATATGGAAGGTTATAGTTTTGGATTTTATCTTTTTCCAGCTACATTCCCTCTGGGCCTTCTTCCCCTTCTTCCCATGAAATGAGGTACAATCCCTTCTTGGGTCAGTATACATAAAATCCCAAAAGATAAGGAGGTGGAAATGATGAAGTGTGGAAAATGATAAGAATAATTGGGAATGGTATGATGACTCATCAAGGGGACCTCCCAGTAGAAAACCCATCCCCAAGGGTGACCACTTACTAGGGAACAATTTCAACTACCAAGGTGAAACAAGGAAACTAGCATAATTTTCAAGCAGACGTTCTTTAATCAAAAGAAGCTTTAAATAAAACATACTCAAATGCCTCAAGTATTAAAGAGAAACTTACCACAATATCTAACTTGTACATCATGGATAAAGACCCATTGTCTTTTAGAAGCAAGTTGATGTGGTGAATTCCATCATGATGAAATGAGGATGCATGGTGGTGAAGTGGGTCTTTATCTGTTCATGTGGACACTGTTAGTCATATGTCTCTCAGTACTCCATGTCTGTAGCCTGAGGGCCTTGATACATAATCTCCTAAGTTATACCTAGAAATTGGGGATAACATTTGGCTTCTACTTGGGAAATGTACTCACCATAGAGTGCATGAGAACCTCATCATCTTCTAGTTAGACCTGTTCCTACATGGAAACATCAAAACATAAAATTTAGGGTGGCTCACTCACTCTTTGTTCATATAATAAAAAATCAAAATTTCAAAATTAACAACTAATATAGAAAACAAAATTCTGCACATTTTTCATATAATATGATGAAATCAAAATATGTAAATCAATAATGCAAGTTGAGCAAAATGAAAACCAGAAATGGAATGTGTTGTCCCTCGACCAAGTTTTGAGGAAATAATGGTAGTGTTTGACCACTTTTGGGACTTCGACAAGCTGGTCGAAGATGGAGCGCCCAGGCAGAGCTGAGATCGTGGGATCTCACTTGTTTTGCGGGCTTGTGGACCAAGAAAAGGGTTTACTAGGGTTTATGTAATGGGTTAAGGGATGTCGGCCCATGGGTTTACCCATGATTCTCTTTGTAAATGTATAAATAAGTAGCTAAGGGATGTAATAAGAAAAATTTGTTGGCTACTTGCACAATATGTTCCAAGTGTTAATGTTGGTTTAGTGCAAGAGGTTGTAAGTTGCTTTGTGCAGACAGACTGCGTAAAGTAGGGCTTTGTGCTACTAAGTATTTGGCTTTGTGCCTTGACCTGGTTTTGGGAAGGAGGATCTGGTGTGCTGCATGCAGATCTCCTGTCCTCTGCGGAGTCTGGCTCTATGGCTTTGTGCATAGGAGAAGACAAATGTAATAAGATTGAATACTAATAGAGAATAAGAATAAGTTGGTGGATGTAGCCCCACACTAGGGTGAACCACATATATCCTGTGTGTTGATGTGCTTTGTGTGATGTGATTTATGATTTATGTTGTTTATTTTCTTAGTATTGTTGTTATAATGAATGATGAATGGATCTGATGTTGTTTATTAGTGCTGAATGATATTAAAGATAAATGAATGCTAGATCCAAGCTAATTCTATGTGATAAGTGATTGGAAGTGCTTGATCTCTATTGTTACTACGTTGATCTATAATAAGGGTTTAATCTGCGATGTGAATGAAACTCATAATAATGTATATGGTTATATAAATGTTTTGCTAAGTGTTGTAATCACAGATCTGTGTCACAGCTTGGTTGTAGACAACTAAGTCCTGCAATCCCCCCTGCCTCTACCTCGGGTGAGACTTCATCTTCTTCGTAGGTGTTTCTGAAAGGGCCAGTAGTTAGGATTTTGTTGGTGCATTGTTGAAGTGTTGGACCCTAGGTCTGCCCCTGTTCCAACAAATGGTTCCGTTGTCGGGACCTAAAACTTTGATTGATGGGAACTGAAGAAAAGAGAAATCTCTATGCGTAGATCTATTGCTGTAGTGAGCAGTATTCTACTTGACTTGCAAATCTCTGTGCTAGGAAAGAAACTTGATATGAAGAAAAGAGGTAAGATCTTAAAGCTTTGTTCTCTGGTAAGGGTAAGATAAGTAAATATTTTTATTTTGAAACCATGAATCTATGTGTGTTTGATAGATTTTGTCCTAATTTAAATGTTAGGGAAAAGTTTGAAGAAAGAGTTGATCTAAATAAATTTGATAGAAATAGAGAAAGATATGTTATTCCTATGCATAGAAAGAATTTTTGGACTAATAAATGGATGCAGGAACCTAGAAAGAATTTTTACAGATTGCAGGTCCAGCACTGTGATCCCAGTGCACAGTACAGGAGAGGTTGGGGATCATTTAAAATAAAGAGAGGATTAACACTGTGTTATAATTGCAGAAGACTGAGACATCTTGCTAAAGAATTCCCTAGTATAGGTCCCATTTGTCTTTGTTGTAAAGTTATATGTCCTGAGGTTGAGGATTGCCCAAGGATGATTGCTAAAGTTGAAAAGATGAACATGAGACAAGAAAACTATAAATAAGGTCAAGAGACTAAGGATATGTTAGAAAATCAGAAAAAGAAAGAATCAGAGAAAGCTTAGACTATGTTAGTATAGTTAAAAGAAGCAATGGATGACCACAAGGATATCAGTTTGTCAGAGATATTGAAAGAAAAAAAATGCATAGTCACAAGAATAGAAGAGTTCGACATAGATTGTGTATTGGATGAAGAAACACATGTGAATATTATGCCAGAAAGCACTTGGGAAATTTTGGGAAAGCCTGCTATGGTACCTTCATTGGGAAGGGTAGGCTTGTTTAAAGGGAAGATGATAACCCTATGTGGAAGAGTTACTAACATACCTATGATTTCTCATGAAACATTGACTGAAGAAGAGTTTGAAGTCATTAATTTTATTGAGAACAACGCCCCTTTTCCACTTTTGTTAGGAAACACTTGGATTGAGAAGGATCAAATCAAAAGGGAAGCAGAGGAGGAAACCACAGAACAAAAAAAGAAAGAACTAAGGCATCTCATAGCTCGAAGAATAGAGAAATTTATAGAAGAACAAGAAGATAATTCGAAGCAACAGAGGGCAAGAGAACTAGTTGTCGAAGTTGAAATAACACAAGAAGACTTGAAGAACCCGCCCATGAAAGAAAAAAGTATGTCCACCCAGGACCTAGTAAGAAAACAGGTATTACCTTTGAACCCTTTGAAAGAACATCAAAAACGTGAAGTCACAATGCTAAGAAAAGATAAGAATAATAATGGAAAGAGGAATCTAGAGACTCAGATCATAGGAAAGAAGGCAAGGTAGCTCAGTAAGAAGAAAGCCAAGTTAGAAAAAACTACGAGAAGTTCTAGAGAAGACTTCGCAGGAGTTAGATCTGCAGAAGTTGAATCTCGTCGGAATAGTAGGACCACACAGAATGGGACTTCTCCATGACGAAGCTATATGACTGTTGGAGGCGCCCTGACCATTATAATAATGCTCCATAATGGCTAGAAATATAGTTATTGATGGAAATACCATCGTTGGACCATTGAGACTATGCCATAAGGAACAAATTCACATTGATGGATGCATTCCTGCCCATTAGAGGAATCTGTTATGACGCTTTCTTATTTAAACCGTCGGACATTGCGTCGGGACCACTTTTTTCCACCTTTGACTATCCGAGCTAACAAAGAATTGATTGCATATTGCGCTGTGATTTATATACCTCTCCATCCATTTGATTACCTTGCTTGTTCGTTCGCCTACCCGATCTATTTGATTACAAGTGTGAATGTCAGGCGAACATAGCACATTAGAGAAGTTTGTGGAGGAGATTCTCGTGGATCTCATGGCTAAGAGAGTTATGTCTATAGGAATACATGCATCGTCGACTAGAGGATTGCAAGCATCCCCCTCGACTGGATGTCTTTCTATCTGTACTACTAAGACGCGAAGAAAGCACCACGATGATCTAGCTAATGTGAAGCAGATCCTGTCGGTATTGCAATAGTACATATCTCCTTTGGATGGCACAGTTAACTGTGACAGTATCCCATGTGAATTTGAGTACACATTGATCATTGCGTACATCCTGAAGGGGGTACGTGTAGTTGGACCCCAGTTAGGACAGATCCTAGCTCTAAAGAACAACGACTTTAACCTCATATATAGAAAGAACTATGCGATGCTCGCGCCACATGGGCATTTGATTAAGACATATGGGAAGAAGCTGCACATAGTATCCTAGCCATGGATTAAGGAGCTTGCACAATCAACGATACTGAACGTGATGAACATCCCTCACTTTGGCCGACATCAGGAGGTTAACGCCTACGTTAAACTCCTCCTTTTGTGCTATCACGGAGGATATCTATGGCTTGAAAGGTGCATCACTGTGGATCCATCACTGATCCACCTCATCATAGGACTGAGCATGCAGGGACCAGACCCTCAACAGTTCTACCCAAGGAAGAATTCAGATCGCTCCCTGGCACAATGCATAAAGGAGGATTTTGGTGATGTAGAGAAGGGAAAGCGAGGATACAAGGTGGCCTCTATCTAGGATGGTGCAGTGTCCCTAGCCTGTCATATTATAGCTAGCAAGCTCGTCAGAAATAACCATCCGAAATAGGTCACTAGATTCATAGTAGACCTCGCAGGGAAGTGCGTAGAAGGAATGCAAATGAACTGGGTAAGTTACCTCGTCAACGAGCTAGAGAAGGACTATCGCAAAGTGCATGATCAGGGCTATGAATTCCATTTTAGTTGGTTACCTTTACTGATCACATTTGTCGCTTGGCAGATGTCGGAAGGAGTAGCCTTTCCAGAAGTTGAGCCATCGGAGCCGTTGGCCACAAGGTTCTCCACCTTGTGGTATACAAATGACATGTCGAAGTAGTGGAAGTCGAACGTTGTCTTCCATGCTTAATAGTAGCATTTGAAGCGTGCTATTAAGGAATTTCCACGCATGAGACCAAATACATTGCACCAGTACAGATCGCTAGAGAAGTTCCATGAAGATCGACAATTTATCTACATCATTGCGTGCAGGGATGAAAGTAAGGAGGAGCTACAGTCCTATTATAAGCTGACCGAGGAAGATATGGAGGAGATCACCAAAAAATGGACAACAAAGTTCCTTGTACTGGTGGGATATGCAAAACTCTCCAACCCCGACATCATCATAAGTCCCTTGGTCACCTGGGTTGAACATGATGGATAGACTAGCGTGAAGAAAAAGAAGAAAAAGGAGGAAGTGCAGAGCATAGAAACTAATGAGGAGGACAATGCCTCGGAGGAAAGTAGGCCTGAATCACCCATAGGAGGAGGAGGAGATGAAGTGAACCAAGAATATGGAGGGGAAGAAGGAGAAAATAAAGACAAAGGAAAATTTACACCGTCGAAGGATCCCCCTATTGAGGCCAAAACATCAAATAAAAGGAAGGTTTCTCCGCTGAAACCCTTAGCAAGAAATAAGACCCGTGCCAATAAGCCTCAGTCGAAGAATGTGCTTACAGAGGATGATGTCGATCTAATCATTGAAACCGTGGAGGATGCTACAAAGGATATCTTGCAGAGACATGTAGTGAAGCAGGAGACGTTGTATGAAAGAATAGAGAAAGAGCTGAAAGACATACAACAAGCCATCCATTTGAGCCACGCAGTACCTATTGCGCCTTCTTCGTCGAAGCTTGCAGAATTGGAGGATGAGCCTTCCTAATTATGAAGGCTAGAAGATGCAACAGAGGCTCGCCTTCATCGATTCCATGAAGAAAAGGAGCATGCTACGGAATCCTTGAAGTAAGAAAAGGAGGAGGTCTTAGAGAAAATTCGAGTTGCACAAAAGGAGAAAGATGAAATTTGGGCAATGTTCGAGGAGGACAATGCAAAGGTATAGAAATAAAAAGACCAACTGCTCATAGAGAAGACTGCGATCAAAGAGGTAGTGACTAAAGCACTTCGCTCTGTGTCGGGCTTGGCACAAGAGGAAGAAGAATCAACCGAGATTCAAGTGGGGAAGCTCACTGAGGCCATTCAACAGCTTCAAGTGAGAGTAACAGAGTTAAAACTCCAAGTAGTGTTGAGTGCTCCATAAGAAGTGCACGATTAGAGGGAAGAAATCGCCAATAGCACAGTTGGAAGGATCAAGACCCTCACCTCAGAATGTAACCAATTAAGTAATCATAGTGTGCAAACCTACAAACGCCTCGTAGAAGATTTGGAGCTAAGGAATCTGGAAGCACAACTTGAGGAGGCACAACAATAGGCATTCATTATGCAAGCTCAGATGAAGTCACTCACTGTAGTTGAGAAAATGAAGAGATCATAGGAACAATGCGCAATTCAACAACAAATTACTGCCATCCAAAGCAGAGTCATGGAAGTTACAAAGAGACTCCAGTCGGTGCAAGACGAAGCCTGCACGCATTTTGAAGAGATTGAAGGACAAGGCTCACAGTTGGACCAGATGGTCATGACAGTGGAACAACACCTGGAAGGGCCTATTAAAGAGAAACTGATTCAAGAGTTCTCCGAGTAGGAGGCTCTAGTGAAGCAGCAAGTCGAGGCAGCTTGAGATAATCTCAAGGCCTTCGAAGCAGTGTTTCCCAGATCTGAGTGACTCGGGACAAGTCATAGGTGAGTGTTGGGGGTTTGTTGTTCCTCGACCAAGTTTTAAGGAAACATTGGTCGTGTTTGACCACTTTTGGGACTTCGACAGGCTGGTCAAAGATGGAGCACCTAGGCAGAGCTGAGATCACGGGATCTCGTTTGTTTTGTGGGATTTTGGACCGAGCAAAGGGTTTACTAGGGTTTATGTAATGGGTTAAGGGATGTCATCCCATAGGTTTACCCATGATTAGGCCTCTTTGTAAATGTATAAATAAGTAGCTAAGCGATGTAATAAGCAAAAGTTTTTGGCTACATGCACAATATGTTGCAAGTGTTAATGTTGGCTTAGTGCAAGAGGTTGTAAGTTGCTTTGTGCGGATAGACTATGTAAAGTAGGGCTCTGTGCTACTAAGGAGTTGTCTTTATGCCTTGACCTAGTTTTGGGAAGGAGGATATGGTGCGCTGCGCACAAATATCCTATCCTCTGCAGATTTTGGCTCTGTGGCTTTGGTCATAGGAGTAGACAAATGTAAGAAGATTGAATACTAATAGAGAATAAGAAGAAGTTGGTGGACGTAGCCCCACACTGGGGTGAACCACGTATATCATGTGTCTTGATGTGCTTTGTGTGATGTGATTTATGATTTATGGTGTTTATTTTCTTAGTGTTGTTGTTATAATGAATGATGAATGGATCCGATGTTGTTGATTAGTGTTGAATGGTATTAAATATAAATTAATTCTAGATCCAAGCTAATGCTATGTACTAAGTGATTGGAAGTGCTTGATCTCTATTGTTACTGTGTTGATCTGTAATAAGAGTTTAATCTGCGATGTGAATGAAACTCATAAACTAATGTATATGGTTATCTAAGTTCTTTGCTAAGTGTTGTAATCACAGATATGTGTCCCATCTTGTTTGTAGACACCTGGGTCCGACAACCCCCCCTTCCTCTACCTCGGGTGAGACTTCATCTTCTTCGCAGGTGTTGTTGAAAGGGCCAGTAGTTAGGGTTTTGTTGGTGCATTGTTGAAGCGTTGAAACCTGGGTCTACCCCTGTGCCAACAGAATGCAACTAAAATATAATGAGTAATCAATATGCAAATGCAAGAAAACAAGATGACCTACCTACTTACCTGGGGCCCATGGTGATCAAATTTCATGGATGTTAGGTGAAATCGTTCAACCAATGCAACCAACTGATAATGTCATCAAGGTACCTCCCCTTGTGCTTAATTATGTGATACAAAAAAAAAAATACAAGAACATAATAATCATGAGAATAAATAAACATACAGTCAATCATGAAATGAAACTCATGAAGATGGGTGGGAGGGAGGAAATCCTACTAAAAAGAATAACCACGAGATTGATCGATCCATATTTGAATAGGACTACCATGCATAGAGGATGGATCATCTTCCTCCTTATTAGCATGACCATTGTTTCTTGAAGATCAAGAAGATATAATAAGTCCCAAGAAAACCCTATGATTTCCCTGAGAAAGAGAGATGAGATAAGGGACAAAATCATGTCTAAAGAAAAATTCCTTTCTAAAATCCAAAACATGTTGTTCTAAAATCCAAAACATGTTGCGTCATTTTATGCAAATACCTGTAAACATACCTGAGATGAAAACACTGTTTCTTAGTCTTTAATTTCTATAAGATGCCATGATATCAAATGATAATCCCCAAGGCATGACTGAGATTCAACATCAGTGCACTGCAACAATTCATCCAGTAGCAGATGAAACAAATTTGTTATCATGTCATAGTTAGGCTGCCAGATACGTGGATCATCCAAGCATGAAAAACAATCTTCTAAAGAAGAAATTTCTTCATTTTTCATTTGAAAGGTGTCCTTCATGTTGTAGATAGGATTTCCATAAAAAATGAAACAAACAATGTCCCATCTACGCCTCCCACTATGAATAAATGTGTCTATATGCTCACTAACCACATCCAAGGGTTCCTTCATAATACCATATGTATAACTAAAATTGAGCATCTCTTCATCCTCGTGTGGAAGAGGAACAAAGGATAGGGAATCTTCAAATAGATCTTCAACACGATGCACCTCATGGGAGTCTTTTTCAACTTCATATGCAGGAAGAAGGAAATACTGAGCAACTTCATCTTATTCAAGAGGAAAATTATACAATGATGTCTCGTCTTAGCCTTCAACATGGGAAACTTCATTGAGATTTCTGTGACAATTTTCTTCATAGAACTCTTCTTATAACAATTATTCATTTGCAAGGGGTTCCCCTTGAGTAAGAGGTGCTTTACCAAATGGATCTTCAATAGGTTCTCGAAGTAACTTATTCACAAGGTTCATCATATCCTTAGTGTCTTCATCAATATATTTTTTGTTTTCCACCTGTAAAAGTTTCTTTTGAGGTACAATAGGTTTTGGGAAAGGGTTCATCCCATGGTGCCATATTTCCATCATATGAAATGACACCTCAATGGAGTCACCAGATGAGCTAAAGGCTCATCAAAAGTGAAAAGGTAACTTCCCTCAAATGGAGTCTCCAAGAAATCTATGGGGAAAGACTTTGGGATCAAATCTTTCCAAAGTGTCATTAAGGCATGAAAGAGGATTCAAAATCCTCCTCGACAACGATGCCAAAATGTTATCACAAAAATTGTAGTTTGGGAAAATCCTGGCCCAATCATCAATAGTAGGACAACTATGGGAGAGTCTACCCACTGTCACCTTAGATAAACCATCCCCTCTCTTTAGTGAAGGAGAATGCCTGCAGAAGGGGGGAATCTTGGGTGACCCTAGGGGAATTGAGACGGAGGGTGGAGAGATAATGAAGGGAACCCCTATGGTAAAATTCAAGAGATACTTTGAAACTTGGTAAAGAGGTCTTGGAAGGTGAACAATGGTTTCCAAGGTTGTATCCCTCCAAGACAATGTTAGAACACCAAAACAAAACAATATAGTGTGATATAAGCCTCAAAACCTAAGAGGAATCAGTGATATAAGCTTAATTTCCTAGAACCGCAACATATATCATATTTACAATAGAAAATAACAAGTTATAACAACTGCATAATTAACCATCAAAGTCATCTAATGATTATTGGATAATTAAGCCCAAAACATGTAGATGATATTCCAATACTTAAGCTCAACTTTTGATGGAAAAATAGGGATGAAAAATGAAGTTGTCAAAAACGTGTTAGGGAATACTTATGGCTATATCAAGGGATTTCTACAACAACAAGATCCAACTACAAAAATTGACAAGTAAACCGGGGAAATAATGGCTAATAATCAATACAACAATGATCTAGGTTTATAAGCAAATTTTAGTTGTGGATCAAAGAGCAATGAATACACAAGAGAGTTTTATGCAGCCCTAATGACTACATAATTTATTTATAACTTCAATACAAATTACTTGGATAAGGAAAACACCCTTAGGGCACAAGAGAGATTTGAGCACGAAGAACAATTTCCAACTTGGACAATTTCTAAATCTCAACTTTTCACGTATACCAATGCAATAATTTTATTTCTCCAATGCAAGTAGATGAGTTCCTAGTTCATTGGGTTATGGAGTCTTGGGTAGAAGAGTTAGATATACTACTTCATGATGGGTGTAAGCCCTTTTACTCCCTAGAGAAAGAAAATATAACAAGGTAAATATAGGAGGGTGTAAGGCCTTTTAGCCCTCCTAGAAACCTTGATAATACCTTATCCAATCAAAATTATGATAGAGATGGTGGATGGTGTATGCCCTTATACTTCTCCAAGGGATTTAAACAAGAATATCCATGAAACAATAATAAATTACTAACCATATGCAAAAAATTCCTTACCAATTCCAAAAGAAAGCAAGTAAAACCCTTATCTACCAAGAATATTCCATCAACATGCAAGAGAGAAGCCTACAAGAAGGTAGTGCACCAGTTTATCCATCCATAGGAAAGTAACAAGCATCCATAACATCAGTACACGAGAGAGATATAGCAAATACCCAAGAAGGGAAAAAATTTCAGCCAAGTCTCTCACTCAAGAAAGAGTGAGTTATGTTGAAATGAAATAAATTTGATCCTTTTTTATTCAAAACCTCTAACAAGTGTTTTTCCACATTTAGCTAGGGTAAAACACAAAATAATGGGGCCATCCCCATTAATTTTTCCCCTTTACAACTTTAATTTGATTTTACACATAAATAAACCCTAAAAAGTGATGTTAAGCCCTAAGAGGGTGACAACTTGGTACTTTTGGCAAGTCATTGAGCAATAGGAGGAAGTTTTTTAGCCTTCAAAGGCTTTCCCTTCATGCACCAAGGTCTTCCCCATGGTGTAAGGGGTATTAATCATCTCAATGTTGCAAGTTTCCATCAAATAATCATCACCACCACAAACCCTAGTCCTAGTCAAGACGTCAAGCCCAAGAAGTGTGGTGTAAGGCATACAAAGGCAAGTTGTTGGGCTAGACAGGGATAGGTGTTAGATCCAAGGTCTTATGTATTTCCTCCAAAGGCAACTCCCAATCTCTGTCTTTCTCCCAAATTCTGGGCCATGGCATCCAACCTGTGGGCTTCCTGCCCCAATGAAGACCCAAGCTGGGCTTGTTCCTTTAAAAAATCAACCAAAAAAGGTCCTACAAAGGTAGATGAGTGCTTTCTCCAAGGGTCTCAAGTAAAATATATCATGGTAATTAAAATCACATTTAATACAAGATCCACCTAAACATGTGCATTAAAACTACTTCATCAAATTAAACAATTACTCAAAGACTCTATGCAATTTTCCAAGTTTAGGTACGAGAGGGTTGTCAAGGTGACCTATTGTCATTCCTTAAGTCAAGGAGTGTTTCCTAGGTGGATCCCTCTCTAATTCATGTGGAAACAATGAAATGGATGGGGGTAATATTTTTGGGCATGGGGTTAATTACATGCAAGGGTTCATATTGTTTGATTTATGGGTGCCTTTGTAGAGGGTGTGTTGTACCTTCGTTTTCAATGCAATATTTTTCCAAGCCCATTTATTTTCCATTAATTTATTCAACTCCAAAACAATTGGGTACTCCAAATGGGTAAAATAATACTTGGAGGTAGTACCACAACATCACTTGAAGCCAGAGTTACATAGAGTTCCATGTGGGTAAAGAAAAGGGTATAACACACTTGTGTAGATCCCTCAACAAGTGGGACAATTATATATGTGAAATTGTTTCTCGCGGATCTTTGATTTTTTAGGAGAAACGTTTCATCATTCTCAAGACCTCTTTGGGTGACCACATGGAAGGCTATAGTTTTGGATTTTAGCTTTTTCTAGCTACATTCCCTCTGGGCCTTCAGTTCCTTCTTCCCATGAAATGAGGCACAATCGCTTCTTGGGTCAGTACAACCAAAATCCCAAAAGATAAGGAGGTGAAAAGTATGAAGTGTGAAAAATTATAAGAATGATTGGGAATGGAATGATGACTCATCAAGGGGACCTAATAGAATAAAACCCATACCCAAGGGTGATCCAGGAGAATCCAGGAATGCTCACAGAGGTCCAGGAGGATCCAAAATGCTCATAGGGATCCAGGAAGGGTAAAAAATGCTCAAAATTCAACCATCTCAAAGGTTTAAAATGGAATTAATGCGAATATGTCGTCCTCATATTTCCAATGACGCAAATGGTTCATAAAATAGAATCTTGTATGAAAACGTTATGGCTGGTCAAAGTCTAGGTCAACCAAGAAAATCTCAACCCTGAACAAACATGTGGTAGGATCTGAGAGAGACATGTGGTAGGCTCACAAGTTGATAAGTGACAACTCCATATATTGACAAGTGGCACCATATATGTGACTTGGTACATGATTGTTGGAAACTAATGTGGCATATAGTACCTTTAGGTGGCCTAGTTACATGATGACAAGTGGTGGATATGATCCAATCACAATTAAACATGTGGCACATAAGTAGACCAACTAGGCCTTGACATGTGGCGATCCTTCATTGGCTTATATTGGATTGGTTATTATTTTGGTATATATATATATAACCATTCATAAAATACAGTGAACAACATATTACCAATCTTGAGGGGCCCTCCCAAGCTGGCAATTGCTGCTAGAGGCACTTCAAATGAACTCCAATGATGCACCACAAATCTAGAATCAACCACCTTTCATATATTGAAAACTAAGCTCAAATTACAACAATGACATCATAACTCTCTTCTCCATTACATGAACCTCCATTACAAAATAATGATCATAATGACAATTGGATCCTTCTCACAACCCTATGAGGCTTATTTGTACATGAAATCCATGGAGGAATGGATAAAACTAAATTCCCCAACTCGGATTTTGGTTAAAACCAATTTTACAATTTTTGGAATGAAATCACAAAAATATGGGTTTTTCATCAATTTGGGCATATTCAAGTTGAAGATGTACCCATAAATCTTAAACCGTTATGAAATTTGAAAAACTGCCCATAGTTAACTCAAAATTCCATATTTTAGACAAAATCCATATCGTAGAATTTCTAGATCTTATACCATCTGCACATAAATCGAGGCACAAGTTGGAAGTTTGATATTTTTATTAATTTTTGCATAATAATTCCCCCTGAGTTGGAGGTACACACGTGCAAGATGGATGAATTATAATTCACGTGTCCCCATTTCAACGTCGCTTTGGACAAAATCCATGTCCCCGATTTTCCTCTAGAAGCATTCCAAATTTTTGAACTATATCTGGTACTTGATGCCTGTATGATGTTGGTACCAGATGAGCACAGGTGAAAAATAAACATTGGTACCAGAGGAGCGTAGGTACCAGATGACTGTAGAACCTTCTGGTACCATATGACTTGGAGTGTGATTACCATATGATCATAGGTACCGGATGACTATGGAACCTTTTGGTACTGGATGACTTGGAGTGTGAGTATGGGATGACCTTGAGTGTCATTTTAGAACCCTGTCTTAATACGATTTCCACAACAAGGCTATTAGATGGAATAAATCACATAGATAACTACTCTAACTATCAATAAACCATGAAAATCGTAAGTTAAACGTTTATTACCTCATGTACACTAAGAGATAGCCAAATGAGTGTATCATCGAGAAAAATGAACGGATTACTCATAGTTTTAGGCAACTTATTCAATATAGGTCACAAAATTAAGGTGTCTGTGGATGTCAAAAAGGACACCCAACATTTCCCCCATGTCTTATCCATTGCATGTCCTCATGCAACAATGATCTTCAATATTTCAAAATCCCAACTGAACGGGCTCACTATCATAATTATGTGCAAAGGCCTTTGGACATTTCATCATGGTTCCCTTGAAATTGTTCTAGAAATGGGTACCCATCCAGTCCTTTCAAACTTTTCTTTGCATGTCATATATTCCTCCGTCTCTTGAAACACCATAAACATGGGTTCATGGCAATCAACCCCCATGCCTGTCTTGAAAGAAATTCTTAATTTTAACGTAGTGAACCAGAGTTTATACGAGAAGAGGGTTTGGTACAAGAACAAAGTAACAGACTTGAGAAGAGTAACGATCCTGAGTAGAAAAGGTGGTATAATGACAAAGGTTCGTTAATGATATAATGGTTATAATGATGCTCATATGAATGATGACGCCATTCAAAGGAGCTTCTTTTGTAGTAATGTTCAATTATGGTTATGATTTCAATAGGTTAGTACGAAATGACATGCTTGGATATGTGGAGTCATGAGTAATAGATTAGATTCGTTAGTTATTTGACATTAAGTCTTATCCAATCTATTGTGGAAAATAGTTAGGAGAAAGGGTTGGATGTGACTCTAGTATTTGGCCAAGAGATTTCACAAATGACTTTTAACTCATAGGTATTTTAGATATATTACCTTTAAAATAAAATTGATATAGTTATAGTCTAGATCCCATTTGAAGAAAGGAACACATAAAAGAATACATCCCAAGATGATTAACTCGTCTCTTATCCAAGTTTATAGATATATAACTCTTCTTGCTTAGGTATGGCGAATTACACATACTGAGGGTCCCACTTTCATGAAAACCTATTCATTTTAAAGATAGAACCCTAAGGTGGATACTTTAAGGTTCTTAAGAACATCATTCGAGAGATGTAAAGGTCATCTCCTATTTTTGATTTGATAATGATTGCTTCATAATGAGAGCCACATGTTTTTCATTTAGTTTTAGGTGTTCTTATTTATGTTTTTCAACTCCCTTTACATGACATATCCCCGCTTCCAACATGCCTTTTTAGTACCCCGATGGGTTTACCTTAGTACCATACAAGCATGGCCCCATTGCCAGTGGGCCTGTTCAGTACCCCAATAGGTTTGCTTGTACTTCCTTATACTTCTTTTTATTATACTACTCAAAATATTTAGAATGATGTATATTGTTCATTGACAACTTTGGAGTATAAGGAAGGCAGGTGGTACGGGAGTGTTTTAGATTTATTAGGCACATAATTGATTATTTGTATTTATCCCAAGGGTGACATCATCCACATTAGCCTTAAATATCATCTATTCAATGTATAATGGAACATATTAGATAATGACTAAGAGGCCCCTCTAGTTAATCATGTTAGGATTCTCATGGAAGTCCATTGAGGTTTTATAGGAGTGGTCCACCACATGAAATTTTTCATCAATACCTCCCAAGAGAAGCTTGTAATACAAACTTGGATAAGAGATTTTTGAATCAACTAGTTTAGTATTAGACATAATGGTGTCACCATTTTTCAATGGATGTTTCAATTATTAATCACTTTTTTCAGAAGGATGAGGTAATAAGGCAGACACACCCATGATCATATAGAGATGAATGTGAAAATTTCTCTTTAAGGGGTAACGAGGATGATACATTTAGGGGTGAGAATAACAATGTAGAAGGAAGGTGGACATAAAAGTAGAGAACAATTTAGCACAAGACTTAAATGATTCCTTGATAGAAAGAACAAGAAACGATTGGCTCATACCTCCAATTACCTGAAGTGGAAACAATGTCAAGTACATGTCATTGATCATATTACTTTGGCACCAGTATCAAATTATTAACTGGTACCAGACATGTTGCTGCAGTACTAGAATAGGATAGTACTGGAGCAGGTCATTACCAGAATAGGTCTTATTGATCTTCAAACTAGAATTTGCAGACCTCACAGTGTGACTGTAATACTCTAAGTTTCATTCTTATGTGTATTATGGGCTACAACAAAAACTGTGTAAAATATGTTGGCTGAAATTGAGCACTTCTTGGTAGTGAAACTGGTGCAAGAATTTAGTATTGGTACCAGAGTTCTGTAGGTAACTAATGTAGAAATTTAGTACTGGTACCAGAATTCTAGAAATGACTATCAAATTCCAACAATGAACATGTTGATTTGGAATTGCTGAAAGAAGTTGAAAAGAATCTGAAGGTCCCAGCAACCACTCCCCCATGCCTGAGCTTTTGCATGCCCTCATGCACACAATGTGAGATGCTAAAAAAATAAGGAGGGTTGCTGAGAGGGTTGCGAACAACTTCTAAAACAAAAACCAATAGAACTAATTAAAAATAGATTTTTATTCATGCTTACAAATAGAAAATTCATGGCAAATGTCAAAATTTGAACAATGCATACATTATTCATGATTTATTTGGCCAAAAAATATCAGATATGAATAAAATAGTATGGAATTGACATTTAGTTTCAATTTCTATTAAAAATATCACTTAATTGATCATCTTTGTGAAATAGTGGTCTTAAAATAGATAGGTAATGATAAATCACGAATGCATCTTTTTTTAACAACTTAAGGAAAATGAATAAATTTTTGGAAATAGGTCATGAAGTACTCACTTAAGTGTTCTCTTCCATTGCCAATGATGCATTCTCTTCTTTTGAAAATACCCTTCTAGTATTATGTGTGCATTCAGAGGATGAAGAGATTACCTTCTCATAAAATTCCAAACAAAATTATCATAACTTTTAGAAAGAAATCTACTAGAGGAACAAAAGATCTTAAACTGATTGCTTCATTAAATTTTGACATTCCTATTTATGAAAAGTATGAAAGATAGGTTGAATTGCACTTATATGTAGCATTTATTTACTATCCTACTCTAATTGAACAAAATAAAATGTCCTTCAAGTATAAGAATACTTCCAGTGAGGCCATGTGCATAACAGGGTTAGAAATATATTCATACTCAGGTTTAAAAGATAAATTTTAATTCATATCAGAGTTTGAAGGACCAATTGCTTTGATGATGAGATCAAACAATAATGAAAAGTAAAAGAGTAGTGTGCCCTGATAACTAATTGGAACCATCTTTCAATAGGATCATGATATTCTTGTTTCCTTTCTTTGTTTAGGTCAAACGACATGTACTCCTTTTCCATGCTATGCATATTATGTTCTTCAAGTTGATTGGTCTTTGGAGTACATACAGGATATGCTGAGATGCATGCTAAGAACTCCTCAATATCAAGTTCCAATGGTTTCTCTCTATTTAATTATATCCTTGATTCTTTAGTCTCCTCAACAAATTGACAAGAGGAATCCACGGGAGTTCTTACAACACCCCAAAAATAATATATCATCAAAGATCTGAATTTTAAAACTAAGAAATTAAAACATTTTGCAAAAATAAAACACGCCAAACTTGAACTCCTTACGTTACTTGGACCCTGTTTTCACCAAGTTATTGGTTCGCACAAGTCAACTCATCATAAATAAACTAAATTTGCATAAAAAAAAACACACTTTTGCATAAAAGAAGGAAAAACACACTTGCATTAAAAGAGAAACAATTCTGCATGAAAGGGAGAGGACATCCTAACTTTGGAGCAACCCCACTAAAGTGGATGCATGGGATCTTCCCTCACGTCTTACCGTCTTCTCTCTTCCCTTAGGTAATTTAAAATGAAAACTACCTACCTAGACTTCTAATCCCTTTAGCACCTCCCCGACAATGATGCCAAAAATGTTGGGCTAAAAATATGCACTATTAATTCAAACATTAAATTATCACCTGGGGATCATAAGCTTTGAGGTGAAAGCATTGGAAATGAAGGATTGGAGCCTAATCTAAAGCCGGTGACAATATGAACAAATTGAGCAAAGTAAAACAAACTGAAGGAAATTGACACTAAGGATTTATCATTGGGACATAGAAAGTGCTATAAAGGCTTAGATCACAGTCTTTCATGCACTTAGGGTGATGTTCATGTGATTAATCATGAGTATATTACTTAAGTGTTCTATCCTTCAATGGATTCATGTAGTGGTTAGATAAGCTATGAGAAAACGAAGTTAAAATAAATAAGGGGAAAAACAATCAAACGAATAGAAAATGAAATCTACTTCAAATGAGATGTCCCTTTATGATTCGAGAAAGGTAATATTCACATTCAAAAATCTATTTAATGATATAAGAGATTGTACTTTAATGAGTTTTAAATTTATGAAGAAGAAAAAATCGATCCAAGGAATGAAAAAATTGTATTTTTTTAGTTTTAGTTTTTTTTAACAACACACACATAAATATTTCTATGAATGTAATCATGAAACTGTCTTTTTAGTTTTACAATGAAAGACACTCAATTGATAAAATCAGAAATTCAGTGAGGGATCCCATCTCTGCACACATGCAACAAGATGTAAGTAATAAGTAAAATAGACTATGCATTCACAGAAAGCAAACCACAATATGATTATGAACTCAAAGGAAAGTGAATAAAGTCCGAGCGTAACATAAAATGATTCTAAATGTAAAATAAATCTGAATGTAAAATGAAATAAATATGAATGTAAAACAAAGATATTACATTTATGCTATGGAAATAAATCTATGTTACTAGATGAAAACAAAGCAAATAATAGATCTAAATTAAAAATACAATGAGAAACATATTACCAATCTTGAGGGGGCCTCCCAAGCTGGAAATTGTTGCTAGAGGCACTTCAAATGAACTCCAATGATGCACCAAAAATCTAGAATCAATCACCTTTCATATGTTGAAAACTAAGCTCAAATTACAACAATGACATCATAACTCTCTTCTCCATTACATGAACCTCCATTACAAAAGAATGATCATAATGAAAATTGGATCCTTCTCATAGCCCTATGAGGCTTATTTATACATGAAATCCATGGAGGAATGGATAAAACCGAATTCCCCAACTTAGATTTTGGTTAAAACCAATTTCACAATTTTTGGAATGAAATCACAAAAATCTGGGTTTTTCATCAATTTGGGTAGATTCGAGTTGAATATCCACCCATAAATCTTAAACCATTTTGAATTTTGAAAACCTGCCCATAGTTTACTCAATATTCCATATTTTAGAGAAAACCCATATAGTAGAATTTCTAGATCTGATACCATCTGCACATAAATTGAGGCGCAAGTTGGAAGTATGAGATTTTTATTAATTTTTGCATAATAATTCCCCTTGAGTTGGAGGTCCACACGTGAAATCTGGATGAATTTTGAGGCACATGTCCCCATTATAACGTCACTTTGGACAAAACCCATGTCCCCGATTTTCCTCTAGAAGCATTCCAAATTTTTGAACTATATCTGGAACCGAATGCCTGTAGGATGTTGGTACCGGATGAGGGCAAGTGACAAATAAACACTAGTATCGGATGAACACAGGTACCATATGAGCATAGGGAACAAATGACTATAGAACCTTTTGGTACCTTATGACTTGGAGTGTGAGTACCAGATGAACGCAGGTACCAGATGACCTTGAGTGTCATCTTAGAACCTTGTCTTAATATAATTTCTACATCAAGGCTGTTATATGGAATAAAACACATAGATAACTATTATAACTATCAATAAACCATGAAAATCATAGGTTAAACATTTATTACTCATTGAGTGTATCATTGAGCAAAATGGATGGATTACTCATAGTTTTAGGCAACTTATTCATTATAAGTTGCAAAAGTAAGGTGTCTGTGGATGTCAAAAAGGAGACCCAAACATGTTATAACAAACACTCCAAGTTCACGTGATGGGTAACTATATAGCATATACCAAATTAAAACAAGGGTCATAAAAAAGGAGAGGATCGTGGGGGTTGGAACCCACGACCTCCTCCATATATTCCAACAAACTTAACCAATGTTCCATGAATATGGTTTGTTCAAACAAACCATAACTAAAATATTTATTATGATTCCAATATTCCATATTTAGTGGGATTCCTTCTAAAATTAGTAATACATTACCACTAATTTTGGGTTTTTGTTAAGAGGGGTGGCCTGTTTAATGGCACACACCCCAACTCATTTTACACACAATATTTTTGTGTTATACTCAACTTTTTTTTGTTTTACACAACATTTTTTGTGTTTTTGAACACAACATTCTCATGTACTAAATCTCTACTCATTTTCCTTTTGAAGTCAAGTTTGTAGTCTTTTGAAAGTTATAGGATGTTTATAGTCATTAGAATCGGTTTTCCAAGACAGAGTTGATGGTGACAATCCTATCACTCATTTGTAAGCCATAATTCTGCAAATTTGGGATTTGTGAGATGTAAGAGAGCATTTGGGCATTTTGTAAAGAAGTATATAGTGTTTATAGTCATTAGATTCAGTTTTTGGAAATGATGTCAAATTTGGCATTTGTAATTGATTTTGAGTAACATGGAAGAAGGTCATTGTGAAACACAATTATTTCTTTCATGTGATTTCATATATTCTCATGTATGAATAATTATGCAAGTTATGTTCATTAGTTAAAGTGTTTGGTTAAGTAAGATAAGACACTTCCATGTTATAAGCATTGTTGATAAAATAATCTTGGAATAAGAAAGTGGTCTCAAACTCAATACTATTTGAGGATCAAGTGATATTGGAGACACTCAATTCATATCAAGTGGTGTATGATTTATAATCCATTTTCGGATCAAGTGGTATCAAATTAGGTTTGACAGGTGAATGCTTACAAGGGCTAAACAGAAGCGTGGTGAAGGAAAAATTGAGAGTTATAATCTGGATATTGGTTCAAGGAGATTCACTCGAAGAGAAGAGATGGCTTCACCAAGGAAAATAGGTCCTTTTGAATATGAAGATGATTTCTTCAATGCCTTTAATGAAATGAAGGAAATGGTGGAATATCTTTACAATGAGAGAGCATTATGAAAAGGAGAAAGTTATGGGCAAGTTAAGAAAGAAGATGATATTCTTCCTTCTCCACCTCCTTCAAGACCTCATTATCCACCTCCTTCAAGACCTCCTTCTTCACCTCCTTCCACACCTTCATCTCCTTCCACTTCTCCGCCCTCATTTCCATGTAAGAAACTTGCTTCAAAAAATCCATTGTTAAAGTTGGATGTCAAGTTTAACTTGCCTATGTATAATGGCGAGCCTAATGCAGAGAAGATAGAAAATTGGATTCGATAAATGGAAGTTTACTACTATGTTCAGTAGATTGATGAAGATTAGGTAAAGATTCAATTGGCCTCTCTTCGCCTTGAAGGAACATCATTGATTTGGTTGGAAGGTAAACTTCAGGAAGGTATCCAAAAGAGTGGTAATATTCTCTCTTCTTGGTCAGAATTTAAAGTTGCAATAAGGAAACAATTTTATCCTTTGGCGTATTGACAAAAAAAATTATGGAATGGCAATATCTGAGGCAAGGAAAATGACATTGTGCAGGATTTTACTAGGGAGTTTAGGAAGAAAGCATTGGCTTTAAATATTTCATTACATTCTACAAAAACCCTTTTGAAATACATTGGTGTTTTGCATAGTTACATTCGTCATACTCTTCTTTTGTTAAATCCCACTGATTTTTATGAAGTATGTGTTCAATATGTACATCTTGAATGCATGGGGAAGGATGATAAATATAGTTCCTCCATGGAGTTTTCTCAGCAAAAGGGAAGTAAGAACAAGAGAAAAGAGAAACATGTAGCTAGAGTAAAGAAGGAAGAAGAAAATCTCACATGTACTCATTGCAAGAAAAGAAGACATGATGAAGATCATTATTGGAAGCTGCATCCTGAATTAAGGCCTAAAAAGTATGGAGGGAAAAGAAACCAAAAGGTTGTTGCCACAGTCCAACAAGATTTGGGATCTAAATAAGGGGATGAGACTCAAAACATAGTTATAGGTGTTGTGAATGCAAGCAAGAATGTGTCTATGATGTCTACAAAAAAAAGTGAAGGATATTATAATGAAATAGTCAAATTATCTCATAGTTATGAAGTTTTTCAAAATTCTCCAAAGTTTCCACATGAAGGTCCATTACATGCAGGTGATAGGGATTTTGTCAGGGAGCACAAGAATGTTGTTAATTCATTGTAAGTAGCATCGATATGTTCTCAACTACTGTTGATATGTTGTGCATGGTTAGTAGTGGAAAGTATGAATGCAGATAGATGTGGAAGTCCGATAATGATTTATTTTGTTAGCAACATTATTTAAGCCTCCATCCTTGTTATTCAACTGTTTGTAATGAGCCAAGTAGTCTAGACATGGGGAAGAGAAACTTGTCAAGTGGGGAGGCATCTCCCTCATTTGATGTAAACCTTTTGGAGTTCCAAAAGCCTCCCAATGGGGAGGAATGATCCAAGAGGATCCATGAATTTTCACAGAGGTCCAAGAGGATCTAAAACGCTCACAGAGAACCAGGAAGGGTAAAAAGTGCTCAAAATTCAACCATCTCAAAGGTTTGAGAAAATGGAATCAATGTGCAGATATTGTCTTCATATTTCCAATGACCCAAACAGTTCATCAAACAGAGCTCGTATGCAAAAGTTATGGCTTGTCAAAGTTCAGGTCAACCACGAAAATGTCAACCCTAAAGAGACATGTGGCAAGCTTTGAGAGAGACACGTCGCAGGGTCATAAGTTGACAAGGGGAATCTCTAGATATTGACAAATGACACCATATAGGTGAAGTGAAACATGATTGTTGGCAGCTGATGTGGAAGATAGTACCCCAGGTGGCCCAATTACATGATGACAAGTGGCAGATATGATCCAATCACAATTAAACATGTGGCACATAAATAGACCAACCAGATCTTGACATGCGACGATCCTTCATTGGATTATATTGGATTGGTTATTATATATATATAACCACTCATAAAATACATGTGGGAGTTGTAACCATATTCCATGAAAATTCACATGGGAGTTACACTTTATATGTTTTAAATAACATGTTATAAGAAACACCCCAATTTCACGCGATGGGTAACTATATAGTATATAACAAATTAAAACAAAGGGAATAAATAAAAGAAAGGAACATGGGGTTGGAACCCACAACCTCCTCCATATATTCCAACAAACTTAACCAATGTGCCATGAATATGGTTTGTTCAAATAAACCATAACTACAATATTTATTATGATGCCAATATTCCATATTTAGTGGGATTCCTTCTAAAATTAGTAATAAGTTACTACTAATTTTGGGTTTTTGTTAAGAGGGGTGGCCTATTTAATTGCACACATCCCAATGCATTTTACACAACTTTTTTGTGTTATACACAACTTTTTTATGTTTTACACAACATTTTTTGTGTTTTTGAACACAACATTCTCATGTACTAAAACTTTGCTCATTTTCCTTTTGACGTCAAGTTTGTAGTATTTTGAGAGTTATAGGGTATTTATTGTCATCAAAATCGGTTTTCCAAGACAGAGTCGATGGTGACAATCCTATCACTCATTTGTAAGCCAAAATTATGCAAATTTGGGATTTGTGAGCTGTAAGAGAGCCTTTGAGAATTTTGTAAATAAGTATATAGTGTTTATAGTCATTGGATTTGGTTTTCTGAGACGGTGCCAAATTTGACATTTGTAATTGAGTTTGAGTAGCATGCAAGAAGGTTATTTTGAAACACAATTATTTATTTCATGTGATTCTGTATATTCTCATGTATGAATGATTATGCAAGTTATGTTCATTAGTTAAAGTTCTTGTATAAGTAATATAAGTTATGTTCATTAGTTAAAGTGCTTGTATAAGTAATATAAGACACTTCCATGCTATAAGCACTGTCAATAAAAGAATCTTGGAATAAGCAAGTGGTATCATACTTAATACTATTTGAGGATCAAGTGATATTAGAGACACTTGGTTCATATCAAGTGTTGTATGATTTCTAATCCATTTTCGGATCAAAGGGTGATCACTTACTAGGGCACAATGCCAACCACCAAGGTTAAACAAAGAAAAAACATAATTTCCAAACACATGTTTTATAATCAAAAGTAGCGTTAAATGCAACATACTCAAATGCCTCAAGTATTAAAGTGACACTTACCACAATACCTGACTTGTACCTCATGGAGAAAGACCCATTGGCTTCCAGAAGCAAGTTGATGTGATGAATTCCATCATGACAAACCAAGGATGAGTGGTGGTGAAGTGGGTTTCTATCTGTGCATGTGGATGTTGCCATTCATATGTCTCTCAGTAATCCATATTTTCAATCTGAGGGCCTCGAGACATCATCTCCTTAGTTATCCCTAGAAATTGAGGATAACACATCCATGGCCAATAATAGTTTAGCATAGTCAAACATATTCAACCATGGTCCACCATGATCAACCAAACAAAACCATCATAAAACATGGTTAGCCAAAGTCAAAGGTGGTCAACCATAGTGAAACATAGTTATCCAAATTCAACCATAATAGAGCGTGGGTTGTCAAAGTTAATCATAGTTTGACATAATCAACAATGGCTAACCAAAGCCAACTATGGTCAAACATAGCCAAACATGTTCAACCATAGTTAATCATGGAAAACCATAGCCTAACTTGGTCAACCATACTAAAATAGGATATTTCATTATTAATTAGGTTGGTATTTTAATTCACAAATCTAGTGATTCTCCCCAAACACATCAACTAGCACAACCACATAAGTAAAAATGGTTAATATACCATAGATGTCATTTTCCACGTTTCAAAATTAATGATGCTTATTTAGCTTACATCAACCACTTTTACTTATGTGGTTGTGCTACTTAAACTTCAATGAAAAATCAATTTCTTGCTAAAAGTGATGTGTTGTAGATGTCATAATATTTCCGATTTAGCACAATAAAAATGCCCCACAATAAAATTGCAAAAATAAAATATCTTAAAAATACAAAAGAAAAATCTAGAATATATACCAAGTTATGTTCGGAAAAATTATAATATTTATGATAAATAATACTAATATTATATATATATATATATATATATATATATATTAATTTTGGATTTATTAAATTTTGTAAATGAGTAAAACTTTTTAAATGCAACTTTTTTTTATAAAAAATAAATGTTTATTCTTAATATTAAGAAAACATACTTTTTAGATTTTAGAAAAATATTTAATTGGAAAAAATTCTATATACATTTTTTTAAACTAATATAATTATTACCTTAGCATCTATGGTCACTTCATATATAATTTTAAATCATCATTAAACTTTGAATAATTTATATAACTTGTTGAATTTGTTAATAAAAAATTCTAAACACCACCACAAAATAATTTACTACAAATCAAGACATCAAAATAAATAAGATCAAAATTTTTATTATGTTATGTGAATCATTTTTCTCCATATGTGCAAACATAAAATTTATAAATACCTATTTACAATTACAATATATCCATCATATCAAATTGTTAAAAAAATTATAACTATAATAAATAGATACAAAAATGTATCTATTTATTATATTATTATATTACATAAAAATGTGTTTATATGAAACAACATGTTAGCAAAATATATTCATATTAATAAAAAAAAATTATATATATATATATATATATATATATATATATATATATATATATATATATATTTCTTTTAATTCTAGTTATTTTATATGGATGTAAAGTTTGAGGTTGTAATCTATATAGAGAATTTTTTAGAAAGATAAAATAGATCTAAAAGAATTTTATAATTTATAATCTCAAAATTAAGGGCAATACACCTTATCCTATTCTCCTCATAGAAGTAAGTCTTTCCCCATTGAGAGCATTGCTATGATTAGATACCTAATGTACCAGAACAAGATAAACATCACGGATGACTAAAATTACTTCAAACTCTAGCTCAAGCGGGGATGACATAAACATGCCAAATATTGGCTAAATAATTGGATAATACAAGAAGAATCCATCATGCTACAAATATTATCACTTTTAAATTTAAGGAGAATGTGTGGTGTGATAAAGAATTAGTGTATAAAAGGAAATTTAGATACTACAAGGAGGTTACAAACTTATATAGTGTAAGTGGGTGTTGGACAACTCTCAAAACATCTTGAGATGACATGTTGTGTCACCTTTGTGACACTACGCCCGTAGAAGATGAAAAACACTTCCTATTGGATTTCCTTGCCTATACCCATATTAGATCCCAATTTAAAAATAGTTTCAACATTACAGACCTTCCTAACCTCCTATGTCATCAAAACTATGGTGATCTTGGAACACTTCTCTCAATGCTTTTTGAGCATAGAAATACAATTTTAAAGAAATTGAAGTAAAATCTTACCTTCCTAAGGTCCCATATTGTAACATCCCTCTGTTACGCCTAAGAAACGTTGAAGCATAAAAGGTATTTTTTTTTTTTGCATTAAGAAATTAAAATCAACACAGAATCATGGCAAGGCCTATTCACAACATCATAATTAAAGAAGTACCCGTTACTCATCATGGGAATTACTAAGGACGTAATCAACACGTCAACAAAGGATAATGACACATAAACATAAATAACATATCTGATTAGAACATCATAAAAGATTGAATCAAATTACAACAAAATTCAATTAGATAAATATTATAAAATGACTACCCACCCAACCTGCCCTGCAAGGTTAGGACCTCCAGGACACATAAGCAACTCTCAAGCCTAGGTTCCAATTGATTTTAACCATTTAATCTCTCAAGGCTGGCGATTGTTCTGAGGAACAAGGAGGTTTCTACATCCCACTGACACATTCAAGTCCCAACTAACTATGCTAAATCAACAACATCAACAATAATCAATTTCATCAATACATCAATCCTAATCCACAATTAGACATGGCGCGCGGGTAATCATTCACATAACATATAATAGACCATATTAAATACAAGGCGCAAAAGAATTTATCATTTGTATTCATGGCACAAATCCCATTCACAATATGCAATCATCCGTCATACTAAATTTTCATTTCGCGCAAGAAGACTAACATCTAAAACCATACATTACATTATAATTCAGTGCACGTAAGGAGTCTAATTCCTCAACTAGTACTACATCATATTATCGAACTACGTGCAAACATTTTATTCAATTAATCCATTGTTTACACATAAAAAAATTCAAGACACAAGAGATATCGATTTTATTTCGCAAGGCGCAAGAGAATACAATTAATAAATCAATCATACTTCAATAATATTAAAGGCACAGTAGTAACCAAATTCTAATCCAATCAGGCAACATCAATATTCAATGGCACAATAGAAAACTAGTTATTAATCCATCATACATTAACAAATTTAAAGGCACAAGTAATAATTGTTAATTAAATTAGGGTGCAGACGAAAATTCAACCAATCCTAATCATCATATAATCAAGGCGCAATGTAATCAACATCAATTTCCACTTTTATTCCATGGCACGTGAGAAGTATAATATCAATAATAATCATTCCTTACAATAAATTTGTATTGCCCAAGAAGTAAATAACTAACACACTCATTCTTTACATTGGATTTCATGGTGCGCTAGAAATCTAACCACTTGTGTAACCATGTGTAACATCAATCGATGTGCACAATCAATCATTAACGTAATCATTCCTTGTCAGTAATATTCAATGCGCAAGAGAATCAAAATATTAAACAACCATGCTTCAACTTTATTCAAGGGCACAAGTTATTCTAAATTCTTAATCAATCATCTATTAGTCATTTTTCTAAGGGTGCAGAGAATAATCCACTGGTTTTTAAAGGATGCAAAAGAAAAATAATTACAAATCAACTATCAAGTGCTTCAAGCTTCATAATAAGACAACTCTTCATGTATCTTGACTATACATAATCTCATTGAATGGAATCCAATTGTGTTATTGTTTAGTCAAAATTATGGATTACATTAAATAATATAAATTCTATAGCTACACATCAACATCCTTATTAAGTTAATTAATATTCTTGAATTGATAAAAACATGTGTTTTCCATGGTCTAACTCTAGGTTACTATATTAAAGGTTTTGTTTTTCTTGGATTTCAGGCAGAGGTTACATGCAAACATAGAGTAGAGAGAGAGAGTGATGCAGGAGCATCGCTCACTCATCAAGCGAGCCATCGCGTGGAGAAGAAGAGACAACTGGATAGCGCCAGCACAAATTTTGAATTACTTTGGGATTGTTGCACCACTCTTTAATGCAGTCATTCATAAAGAAGCGCACTTGTATTGTAAATGGACCTTGAGCCTTTAAGCTCTCATCCTTAGTAGATAAGAAGGCATTTAATATATTTAATGTTGTTAGATAGGAATTAATTGTAGATTTGATAGTTGTAGAATTCGAGAGGGCAAACAGAATATAGGCACCATCCTTTGTACCTTGTAATTGATTTGCGATATTGAAAAAACAGAAGCAAGAAGAGAAGAGCAGAACAGAGAACTTGTGAAGAACACCCATGTACAGATTGAATTAATAGAAGAGAACCTTTGATTCAATTTCATGGTTTGTGTTGGTTTTCTCTGTGTTGAGATTATGCTCATGGATGTTTGTTTTCTGTCATACATTTGCTTTGATATGCTGTGTATGTGATTTCATAGTTGAATTGGAATCTGTAAGAATAGGAATTTAGTTTCAATTGTTTCTCTATTCTGAACCAGAGATTCCTACATAGAGGGCAGTGGAATTTGTCCGCAAGGAGTGCGTGACTGCAGGGTTCAGATAGAGGGATTTTTTTTTCTTTTTTGTGCTAAGTTCTCAGAGTGCAGGAATTGGCACCAGAGCCGTGCAAGGTGTGTGCAGGCTGGACGAGACTCAGGGTTGCGATTCTGAGCTAGGGGAGTGGAAGATTTCTGCGGTAGGAGTGCGCAGAACTGAAGAGTTCCAATACTTGGTCGTATTCGGAGCTTTGCTGCAAGGTGTGCATGTAACAAGTCTTCACCAAGAGTTGTGAAACAAGGACAAGCTTGGGATGAATAGTTCCTTCATGATCCTGTGAGACAGATCCAGGAGGAGGTTCGAACGGAGTGGAGCTTTAGAGTGAAAGAAATCTTTAGGTAGGAAAATCAACGGCCAGGGTTCGGAGGACAGACTCGCGAAATCCTGCTGACCATCAGATCTGGGAGAAGGTGCGAGGGTTTTAACCCTTAGGCGCAGGAAGGAACCGAGAGGTCATCGGGACTCGGCTATCGGGAAATATGGAGGCAAGATTTTTGCATCCGTTGAAATCGCGATTGGTGATTTCCCGAAGTTGTTGGAGCCGTCGATCGTCGTGAGGACACGTGGCATCAGATCCCGGGAGGTCGGGATTCAATATTCGAAGTTTTCAAATGCAAAGGAATTGCGAACGGTGAAGTCATGACCCACGATATCCCGAGAAGATCACGACCGTTGATCGTGGAGACACACGTCAAAGGATCCTATCATATCGGGGTTTGGAGGATCGGGATTCTCAAAGGGAGGAAACACTTACATGTCGGATTCACGATCCGTGAAATCTCGAAGGTGACGGGGCAGCGTGGGACCAAGGAGGTTAGTGGAATACAGGTGGCGCCGTATTGGGGAATCGGCCCATCGGTGCTAGGGGTTCGGAAATTCAGAGTGTAAACATTACGAGTAGCGATTTCCCGATAGAGTAAATTCCGATAGCGGCGGAGGAGTCAACGATTGACTCGTATCGGACTTCGGGGAATTGTGAGGTGAGAAACACGCGAGCATAGAATTCATGATACCACAAATTTTGATTTCCCGATAATCAAGGGAGATCATTTGGAGAGTGTTGTGGGTAAAGAATTCCCGACGGGAATTTAAAAAGAGCTTTGACGCTCTTCGGGCCAAAGGTTAGAGAAGGTCCTGGTGATCGCGATTGTTCTTTGGGGAGCACGGAACGGTTGCGTCAGAGTGGTATCAGAGCTAGAATAGTTCTTTGCTCTCTGTAGCAGGGAAAGAGAAGAGAAAAGAAGACATCATGCCACCAAGAAGAGAAAGACAGTCACCAGATCCTGAAGACAGGGAGGTGAGAAGAAGAGGTAGACTAGCAGGAAATGCAGAGATGGAGCGGTAGATGAGAGATCTCTGGGCAAGGCTTGAGGAGATGGAGACAGCGCAGAGATGCAGAGTCAGCATTGGTGAGTTCAGTGATTCCGAAGTGGAAGAGGAAGCTGGACATGACGCAGAGGAGGTCACAGCGGAAGATGCGTCAACAGAGCGATTGATCAAAGCTATCGCCAGGATGAGCTCCAAGACGAAGATGGATATTCCAGCTTATGAAGGAAGCTTGGATGCAGAAGAGTTGCTGGATTGGATCCGAGCACTGGATACCTACTTCGACTACAAATATATCGAAGAGGATAAGAAGGTAAGGCATGATGTTACCAAGTTGAAGGGACATGCGGCCTTATGGTGGGACGAGTTGCAAGCGGACAGACGTTCCAAGGGAAAACAAAAAATCAAAAGCTGGGATCGGATGATTGCTAAGATGAAGGAAAAATTCATCCCCAGGGATTACCAGATCACTCTGTTCAGGCGAATGCAGAACCTGAGATAGAAGTTGATGACGGTGAAGGAGTACACCGAGGAATTCTACAAGCTCAACATCAGAGCAGGTCATTGGGAAAGCGATGATGAGAAGGTGGCGAGATCCCTGAATGGGTTGAGGTACGACATTCAGGTTGAGTTAAGCATGGAAGTTATCATAACTGTTGAAGATGCTTACCAATTAGATCTGAAAGCCGAGGAGAAGCTAAGCCGTAAGCAAGGTCAGCGAGGGAGAGGCAGAAGCCAGCCCAGAGGCAAGGGCATTGCCCAGGAGAGAACACAGAAGCCCAAGGAGGAATGGAAGAGACCTTAGGGTAAAGTTGAAAGAGGTGGAACCTCACAGAGGCAGCAATATGCTGAGCCAAGGAGACAGCATACAGAGTAGGGTGGCGATTATGCTGATGTCAACACATTTCCTCGTACCAGAGGTAGAGGAAGAGGACGAGGAGGAATCATCACATGTTTTACCTGTGGAAAGGACGGACACAAAGTCGTTGACTATCCAGACAGGAAAATGGACAGAGGAGAAGCTCACATCACAGAGGCGCAGAGGCGTGATGTTGAGGATGAGGACACCGAAAGTGGGAAGTCACTGACCGTGCATAAAGTTCTCTTGACACCTGAGAAAGAGGTCGAGGACACAGCCCAAAGAACCAGATTGTTCAGGACCACGTGCAAGACCAAGGGCTGGAAATGCAAGGTCATAGTGGACAGTGGAAGCACCGACAATCTTGTTTCAACCGAGATGGTGGAGAAATTAGAACTGGAGACGACCAATCACCCGAGTCCATACAAAGTATCATGGCTGCAGAAGGGACATCGGGTGAGTGTCACTAAACAATGTTTAGTTGTCTTTAAAATGGGTGAATATAAGGATAGGGTCTTGTGTGATGTCATTCCCATGGATGTCTGTCATGTATTATTGGGTAGACCATGGCAGTATGACCGAAATGTGGTTCATGACGGGAGGATGAACACGTACACTTTAGAGAAGGATGGGATGACGCATAGATTGCTTCCGAAAAAGGATGTAGAAGTGAAATAGGAAGTGAGCAATACAATACTTCTCATGAGTGGGAAAGAGCTTCTCACGGAGATGGAGAAGAAGGAAGATCCACAATTCTTTGTGGTCAGGAAACCAAGAATTGTCCTGACTAGCACCAGAGTGGATGACTTGCCAGAAGAGATTCAGGAACTACTGGGAGAGTTCGCTGACGTCATCGTGGACGAACTACCTTGTTCGTTGCCACCGATGATGAGTGTGAGTCACCACATCGATCTCATACCCGGAGCAAGTTTACCGAACAAGGCTACATACAGACTGATGCCTTGGGAGAATGAGGAAGTCAAGAGACAGGTATAGGACTTGCTGGATAAAGGACTGGTCAGGGAGAGCCTGAGTCTGTGTGTTGTTCCGACAGTACTAAGTCTGAAGAAGGATGGAGGCTGGAGAATGTGTACAGAATCCAGGGTGATTAATAAAATCACCATCAAATACAGGTTTCCACTGCCACGAATGGATGATCTGATGGATTGCCTGAGTGGGGCAAATTACTTTTCGAAGATTGATCTCAAGAGCGGATATCACCAGATTCGCATGAGAGAGGGGGATGAATGGAAAACAACATTCAAGACAAACAAGGGTTTGTACGAATGGCTGGTTATGCCATTTGGTTTGACAAATGTGCCGAGCACATTCATGAGGCTGATGAATGAAGTCCTACAGGAATTCATCAGAAAATTTGTTGTCGTATATCTGGACGACATATTGATTTTCAGCAAGACGAAGGCTGAACATTTGAAACATTTAGCCATTGTGATGAGAAGACTACAGCAAGAGAAGCTGTTGGTCAACATGAAGAAATTTTCTTTCATGCATACAAAGCTCATTTATTTGGGTTTTTTCATATCAGCAAATGAGTTGAAGATGGATCATGAGAAGGTAGAAGTGATAAAGAATTGGCCATCACTGAGAAATGTGTTCGAGGTGAGGAGTTTCCATGGTTTGGCTAGTTTCTACCGAAAGTTCATTCGGAATTTCAGTGGAATTAGTGCCGCGATGATGGACACAGTGAAGAAGCGGCATAAGACTTTCCATTGGATAGCAGAGGCTGAAAGGAGCTTCAGCCTGTTGAAGCGAAAGATCACAGAGCAACCAATTCTGGTATTGCCTGATTTTCAGAAAACCTTCCAAGTGAAGTGTGACGCGAGTGGATATGCAATAGGAGGGGTCTTGAGTCAGGAGGACAGGCCTGTTGCATGTTTCAGCGAGAAGCTGGATGACGCGAAGCTGAAATACTCCACATATGACAAAGAGTTCTACGCCATCATACAAGCATTGAAGAAGTGGAGGCATTACTTAATACCCAAAGAATTTGTATTATACAGCGATAATCATGCATTGCAGTTTGTGAGTCAACAGGATAAGTTGAATCAGAAGCATGAAAAATGGGTAGAGTACATGCAAAATTTCACATTTGTAATTAAACACATTTCAGGAACTGCTAACAAAGTGGCTGATGCTTTGAGCAGGAAATGTTTGTTGCTGTAGGAATTCAGAGTTAAGACATTGGGCTTTGAAAATCTGAAGGACATGTATGCAGGAGATGCAGACTTTGGAGAAGCTTATGAAGCAGCCGAGAACCTAGTTCTCAGGGATCAGAGCCCGCAGATAGATTATATGATCCAGGATGGATTGTTGTTTCGAGGCAATCAACTGTGCATTCTGAATTGCTCAATGAGGGAGAATCTACTGAAAGAGAAGCACAGTGGAGGATTAGCAGGTCATTTTGGACATGACAAAACATTCGCCAAGCTGAGCGAATCATATTTTTGTCCAGGTATGTGCGCAGATGTAAAAAGGTTTGTTGATAGGTGTCGAATTTGCCAACATTCGAAGGGCCGAAAGTAGAATGCTGGATACTATCAGCCATTACCCATACCCGAGAGGCCATGGGAGGAAATTAGCATGGATTTTGTTCTGGGATTGCCAAGAACAAAGAGAGGAGTCGATTCCATCTTTGTAGTGGTGGACAGGTTTTCGAATATGGCACATTTTATCCCGTGTCAGAAGACCAGCGATGTGACCCACATCGCAAACTTGTTTTTCAAAGAAATCGTCAGACTGCATGGATTGCCGAGAAGCATAGTCTCGGACAGGGATACAAAATTCATAGGTCATTTTTGGAGGACGTTATGGAAAAAGCTGGGAACTAATTTGGATTTTAGTTCATCTTACCATCCGCAGACAGACGGACAGACCGAGGTGGTCAACAAAATTCTGGGAGACTTGCTAAGAAGCTTGGTGACAGAACACCACAGCAGTTGGGACCAGATACTACCACAGGCAGAGTTTGCGTACAACGATTCGGTGAACCGGAGTACAGGAAAAAGTCCATTCCAGATTTTATATGGGACACAACCGAGGGGAGTTTCTAAGCTTAGGGAGTCAGAACAGACTAAAACTAGTAGCACTAGTGCAGAAGAGTTCACTGAAGCAATGCAGGAACTTCACAGTAAGGTGAAGCAGCGACTACATAACTCAAATCAGGAGTACAAGCACAGATCCGATCAGCGGAAGAGACAACTTCAATTTGAAGTTGGCGATTTAGTTCTGGCACATCTGAGGAAGGAGAGGTTCCCAAGGGGAACATATAACAAGATCAAGATGAAGAAGATCGGACCATGCAGAGTCCTGAAGAAATTTGGCAACAATGCTTATGAGATAGAGTTGCTAGATGGCATCGGGATATCTCCGATCTTTAATATTTTGGATTTATACCCATACAGGGCTGGAGAAGCAGATGCTGAAAATGAGGAACCAGTGATCCAATGGCAGAAACAGATGCCGACAGCAGAAAAGCCACAGATGAAGTACATACTAGAGAAGCGAATGGGAAAGAAGACCAGGCGGAAGAAGTATTTTGAATACCTAGTAAAATGGAAGAATCACCTAGTGGAGGATGCTAGCTGGGAAAATGAAGCAGTCATACAAAAGCATGGGCACACAGTGCAGGAGATCATGGACAGGAGCCCATGAAAATTTTTCAAGCCGAGGAGTATGATGCAGGAGCACCGCTCACTCATCAAGCGAGCCAGCGCGTGGAGCAGAAGAGACAGCTAGATAGCGCCAGCACACATTTTGAATTACTTTGGGATGGTTGCGCCACTCTTTAATGCAGTCATTCATAAAGAAGCGCACTTGTATTGTAAATGGACCTTGAGCCTTTAAGCTCTCGTCCTAAGTAGATAAGAAGGCATTTAATAGATTTAAAGCTGTTAGATAGGAATTAATTGTAGATTTGATAGTTGTAGAATTCGAGAGGGCAAACGAAATATAGGCACCCTCCTTTGTACATTGTAATTGATTTGAGATATTGAAAAAAACAGAAGCAGGAAGAGAAGAGCAGAACAGAGAAATTGTGAAGAACACCCATGTACAGATTGAATTAATAGAAGAAAACCTTTGATTCAATTTCATGGTTTGTGTTGGTTTTCTCTGTGTTGAGATTATGCTCATGGATGTTTGTTTTCTATCATACATTTTCTTTGATATGCCATGTATGTGATTTCATAGTTGAATTGGAATCTGTAAGAATAGGAATTTAGTTTCAATTGTTTCTCTATTCTGAACCAGAGATTCCTGCATAGAGGGCATTGGAATTTGTCCGCAAGGAGTGCGTGACTGCAGGGTTCAGATAGAGGGATTTTTTTTTTTTTTTTT
>ML777138.1:691656-702264 GCA_009831015.1 Picea engelmannii
ATATATATATATATATATATATATATATATATATATATATATATATTTATTTATTTATATAATGATTTATTGAAAGTAATTTTTTTTTTATCTTTTCACACACACACACACATAATTACAATTATAATATTATTATAAATATTTTAACAATAATTAAAATTTTATTATTATATATTCATATTTTTGAAATTCTGATTATTATTAGATCAGAAAAATTTAAATTCTCCAAATCTTAATCTTTATTAATTAAGTTTAAAAGATATAAATAATCGATGTTATCTATCTGTTCTACTAAATGATTTTTTTCACCTGAATCTGGGTATATAAATTTGCAAAAAATTAGGATTATACAAAAGTAATCACTCAAATCTACAAATTTAACAGTTTCTCAGGAAAATGTTCCTGAAAAATATCATCGAAAAAGAATCATTTCGTAGAATTTTTAACCTACTGATAAATAATATATAATTAATCACACTAAAACAGATCTAATACAATCATTTTAAAAAACATGTAACTCGTCACCTTCCCTATTGTAATGGGGAAAGAGAGTGAACTCCAATTATGCAAGTTTCTAAAGCTTCTCTGTATATATATTCTGCATCCTGGAAATATGAAAAGAAATACATACTACATTGAACATTCATATTTCAGTGAATAAACGTTACAACATAATGAAATAATGGGGCCTTTCTTGGTGCATGGACAAATGTCCTGGCCAAATACACAGATGCAACCTTGCTTCTAATCTGGGTAAATTTGTGATGAACTCTATAATGTTTTTTCTTGAAAAGACAATTTGGGAGGTTCCAAATAATTTGAGAGACTGTAGGTAATATTTTTTACAATCCAGTATGTTTATTATGAGGTAGATATGTAATTCCTTCTATATTTAACATGGATTTGATACATGACAATTTAAAAGAAAACAATCAATATGGACCATAAATAAAATATTTCAATGTTCACCTTAAGTTAAAACTTTTAATGTTATTTTTTTTTCTATTTTGGGAATATGAGCTTTCCGCATCCCATAAGTTAGATGTATAATGGTTAATATGGATTTGAGATGTGAAATTTAATAAAAATGTTAATAACAAAAAACATAAAAAACATATTTCAATTACCTCCATCTATAATTATTGCCATCAAAATATGATGGAAATGTGTAATTCTATTCAACATGGAGTTGACAGATTGAATATATATATATATATATATTCAAGATGAAAACATTTTTTTAAATTAAAAAAATTGAAAGAAAAAATTGTCACCTCTAGAGATTTAATCTTAATGGAGACATGATAAATTCAAAGTTAAAATGTATCTACATTGATTTTATAGTCTTTACCAGTCTTTAACATAATTATTAGAAAACAAACTCATCAAATCGATCAAAGAAGACAAACTCCTCAAATTGAACATATTCTCATGATCAAGTTATTTACTAGTTTAGATTCATCTTGAACCCGGATCTATCCAGTACCTAGAGGGATCAAATTTCTTAATGTGCAAATTTTAATTAATATGTTGTTATCTAAATATGCAAGTACATAGTTATTTTTATTTAATTGAGGATACATTATTATTATTATTATTATCCTACATAACAATATCTCTCTCATACTGAGCTGGAGAGTATCTCACTATTCTCCACACAATAATATGTTATGGAGTTGTTCTTTATAATACTAATCTGGTAAAGAAAAAATAATGGTGATAAGACAGTGAGTCTGATCTGTAAACATAATCAAGAAAATTCTTGTCGATCCCCAAAGTTCAACATTACCGTCCATCCATAGGTGTTGAAGTAGATTATTGTTGGGGTTGATTAATTCTCCATATCCAATTGAATTTGAATTGAACATCTTTTGGTGTTAAGAGAGATGGGTCACGTGTGCTTTCTAGATCTGGTGTTCAGAGAGATGGGTCACGTGCACCTTCTAGTTATGGTGTTTAGAGAGATGGGTCACGTGAACCTTCTAACACCAGAAGATCAATTCAATTTCACTGGAAGATGGAGAATCTAGATGAAACTCGTTAACCCAGAAGGGGTTGATTAACTTGATTTAGACTCCATGGAATCATCATCCCACAATCACCTCTGGATCTTTGTAGACGATCATCAGATATAACATTCAAACTGAAAAAATATATGACTGACCATCATTGAAATTGAATTGAACATGTTATGGTGTTAAAAGAGATGGGTCAAGCCTAGAGAGTACATGTTATGGTGTTGAGAGATATGGGCCCTAGTGTTTAAGTACAAACAACATACATAGTACCACATGGATGGGTTATGGTACTCAAAACCATGATAAATCAATAAATCATTAATCCTTTTCATTTTAAAAAGTTGATGTTAATAAATCACTAATCCTTTTTATAGATGGGTTATGGTACTCAAAACCATGATAAATCAATAAATCATTAATCCTTTTCACTTTAAAAAGTTGATGTTAATAAATCATTAATCATTTTCACTTTAAAAAGTTGATGTTAATAGGAAAACAATATTAAATATAATATATGAATAAGAATAATACTAGGAATTAAACAATTAATATTGATACTAATATCTATAATAATAATATTAAAGTGAAAATATAATATTACTTTAATCTATAATATTATATTAATTGTGATGAAGATGATGCCTTTAATATTATATTATATTAAGTAAAAAATAAAATGCTAAATTTTTTATTTAGATAATTATTTGGATTTTAATTTCAATTCATAACAAAATTTTTAATATAAATTTGGTTGTCTGATTTAGGATTGCAAATATCAATATAGGATTGCAAATATCTATATAAACAAAGCTTAATATTATACATGCATCTTGTAAAAAATGTCCTCCATCTTTAATTTCCTCTTTAAAATTGGTATTTCGATTCTCAAAAGAGAGTGAATAAAGTAACTAAGAAGATAAAATGCTAAAATTATTTATTTGGAAAATTGTTTGAATTTGAATTCAAATTCACAACAAAATTTTTAATATAAATTTGATTTTCTAGATTTATGATTGCAAATATCAATATAAACAACTTAATATCATACATGCATCTTGTAAGAAAAACCCTTCATTTTCAATTTCCTCCTTTAGCTTGGTATTTAGACTCTCAAAAGAGAGAATTTCCTCCTTTAGCTTGGTATTTAGACTCTCAAAAGAGAGTGAATAAATAGTAACTAAAAAATAAAATGCTAAAATTATTTATTTCAATAACTGTTTGGATTTGAATTCAAATTCCCAACAAAATTTTTAATATAAATTTTCTTGTCTAGATTTAGGATTGCAAATATCAATATAAAGAGCTTAGTACCATACATGCATCTTGTAAATAAATGCCCTTCAGCTTGAATTTCCTCCTATCCCATGGAGTTTTATGAAGGGTATATGAGTTACTTATTAGTTTAGCAATCATCGTTTGTTAGTTACTTTTTAGTTTAGTTATTATCAACTTTTTAAAAGACTTGCAATCTTATTAGGGTAGGAAAGATATCAAGCTTGGGATCCATGGTATTTTTATAATAGAATATTTTTTTTTGTCTTTTATCTTTGCATGGTTTCTAAGAAAGTTAGATAATTTCAATTTAAACCTTTTGTCTGGGGAGAGGGTTATGTTGTTTTTGGATGTCTCAAAGTTTTAACCATTTATCAAAGTCTTTTTCCCAATATCCTTTTAGATGAAGACGAGTAAGGAATGATTGAAGGGAAATGAGGAGAAGCCTCTTTTGCTAAAATTTATCAACTTATATATGTAGATAATATAAAATTTGAGGGCTTCACATTCAATATGGGACATATTACTTCCATGAGAAGAATTTTGTAGGGATTATAGTTTTTAATTTTTAAGTTGTAAGTAATGAATTATTTGGGGGATTTTGTTTCAAGTTTCTTGGGATATGCTTCCATCTAAAACCTATTACCTCACAACCATAGAGGATCATTATTATTACTAGGTGTTACCTCCAAAATTTTCACTTTAAAATGTAAGTTTAATCATCAAGTACAAACCTTAGGGAAACTTAAGGATATCACCCATGATCATTGATTGCCTTGGTGGTCATCCTCTTGACTTTAGGCCGCAATAACTTATCCCAAGGGGGGATTCCCTTGGATCAAATCATCATTCTATATATTAATGTAGATATGAAAATTAAATTAGTCGTTTGGATTATTTAGGATCTTATAATATAAATTTGGCAGAATTGAAGAGGACAAGTGCCTTATCCTATGGGCTATGGAGTTTGGGATCAAGATGAAAAAATAGCCTTAAATGGAATGAAGAAATTAGAAACAATATCATCAATAAACCCTATCAATTATATAAGATAAATTAATGTGAAAACTAATTGAAATGTTGATTTAGATACATATTCGCCTCCAATAAATAAATTAAAGAGTATACTGTGCAATGCCAATTCAAAAGAGAAAATCAATATGGCCTTTAAATATGAATGAACAACCATAAATTTATTCATTAAGATATATGATTACATCAAAGCATTAAAGAATCAAAATATCGTAGCTAAAGCCTTCTTCCTTAGCCAAAACCGGCCCCCAAAATGGGTGAAATACCTCTAAATAATAACAACACACCAATAGATTTATAATGCCAACCTTTTAGCTCTTTGGGGGAAACTCAATTGGAAAGTGTTGTGATATGAAATATTATGTTCGATGAAGTTCCAAGTTCAAATACCCCCAATTTACCTGTGCCTGCAGAAGGGCCATATGTATGACACCTGGAGGTTATAGTGGTAGCGGTTAGAATCGACCCTGTGTCATGCGAGTATGAGACCGACCCAGTTGACGATTATGCCAGTGATGAAAACAATTAATTCCAACCTTGTACATCAATTTGACCTATAGAAAATAAGAAGAATATGAAAGAATAAATTTGTCCTAAACCATTTTTCCCTTGACAACAAAGAACCTTGTACTTGGCCTAAGGGAGTTTTCTACTCTCCATCAATCCACCTAGAAAATGAGAGATGATTAGTCTTTTATATATTTCCCCTTCAACAAGTTTTCAATAGAATATTGTAAATAATACTCTAGAAGATTATAGATCCATACTTTCCTTCAAAAAATAATAATAAAATATTATATAAGGGTCATGGAGTCTTCTAAGGGGGACCACTCTTTTAAATGGTATCTTTTAGAGTCTGAAAAGGGTCAATATTTGACAAGTATTACCATCTCCTATAGAGTTCTCCTCTTTTAATGAAAAATGGTAATGGAAATACCTATATCCCTCCTAGAGTGGAACATTTCCCTTATTTTAGCTTCTTTTACTAGTTCATATTCCTTGAAGTCGTCCTTTTCCATGTGTCACCTTTAAAACAACACCACCCTCTTTTAGCGTGATTCCTCATCCTAAAAATATTGTTTAACAACTCCATTTGTCTTCTTCTATGCTAGTGATTTCTTCAATGTAGGCCTCTTTCCTTGTGAATGTGCCAAGATGAGGTTTTGGTACCACTTGAGGGGAATCAAACTTGAGCTCACCTCTAGAAGCTCCTTAAAACATTCCTTGGAATGCCCTAAAGTGTTTAGTGATAACTTCGAATACTTTGACATGCCACATGGTAGTGTCCTATGCAGAGTGTACTCCAAGAAATGATATTCTACCAACCACTTCACAAAAAATAATAATAATAAATCCTATGTGGTGTGCTCCTCCAAATTAACCTGTTTTCTTGATACATGTCTAAATGTGGGATAAAGATGGTTATTATATTCCTCAAACAATATTAAGATAACCAAATCTCCACCTCTAAGATAGGACATCCTCTTAGAACACAAATAATGCCTTGTGATGTCTACAAGATGATGAGTCATGAATCCAAATATGTGAGTCTACCTTGGGGAATGTGAAAGGACACTTTGGTGGTGACAAATGCCTCCAAATATGTAAGTCATACCTTGAGAACTTTGAATACACCCCAAGGGCATCCTCCAATGTATACAAATATTTTGATAAGCACCCCAAAATGTAAACTACTACCACATGTGCAATGTTGCATTCAAATATGGGAACTCAATAATGAAACACACCTCCAAATACATATATATCATTTAACACGTGAAAGAAAAGGTAATCAAATGGGTCTCCATTTCTAACTATCCCATGCATGATAAACTAGGTGATGCTCAAACCAACAATTTGTACCAAGCTCCCAGAGCTCGCATCCCTTTGTATAGTGCCACTAAAAGGAATTCCTTTGAAAATGAAAAAAATAGTGTTGCACTTTTAGGTGCTAACAACTAGCTCCATATGGGGATTTCACACTCTTATAGGGTGCAAGAGAAATCCATATCTCAATGGGATTTTTATGTGCATGATGTACTCACTAAGAAAGCATAAATGCTAGAAATAGGTGATGAAATGGATCCAACCATTCATATATTGATCACCCCTAGTACAAGTCTCCAATTCAGATTCATTACAAAGAAACTTGAGAGTGCTCATATCTAACTAGTTACTTTCAAATGGTTCTACAAATAAGGTATCATCCAATATGCCAAAGGGATAACATAATTTAAACCTAATGCTTTCTAACATATATTTTACTCTTCCTACCTTACTCTAAAAACATGAATATATGATGCTAAGTGTAATTGAAGAGCTAATGTAATCATGTAATCAACTCAATAACCACAAAAAATCCCTCCTTGTGTTTGGTGATAAACCAAAACAAGGAGGCCATGAGCTCCATCCATGTGTATGCTGAAACCTTTGGAGATGTGCGGATGAAGAATAAGGATGATTGTTGATCACCAAATGGAATTCCAAACTCATACTATGGTTGATTTACTCCACTACATGTAAGGTTCATCCACTTTTATATGAGGATGATATAAAAGAAATATCTTAATCAACCAATCATAGCTAGAACATGTAGACAAACTCTCCCAAGGATGATTTGAAAGATCCCATGTCCTTATTCCCCCTTTACCATAATTATTATCTATAAAATATTCAATAAACAAAGGGTTAGTAGGCCACTTTGACATAAATATTCAAACCATTAGCCACCCTCTTTTGTTGCCATCAAACCAAGCATAATATGTCTAAGGAAAAAAAAAGATCTTAAAAAATAACTTAGATTTTGAGAGTATGAATTGATGCCCTTGATTCGATGGAACAAAATCATTACCACAAATCAATGATTGTTCATGCTACAATCCCAAATATGTGGCATCCCTAAATATGGACATATTTGTCGATTTTTTATGAATAAAGAAGGTACATGCTAAAGATGCAAATAATTGGAAAGTTTCTTTATGAATCGTTATCTTATGATGACATTTCTACTCATGAATAAATCAATATTTCTCCCCACTAAAACAAAAAAATTATTTAGACCAACAAGAATATAAAGTGGTCCAACTACCTCAACATCATTTGGATATCCCAAATCAAGAGAAACACAATATGACTAGTTGTTTTCATAGTTCATGAATTTGTCCTCCATGATAACTGGAAATAGAAGGTATAGGTATGTTCCCTCCACCATCAAACTTTCATTGTTTGTGGGATAGATGGATTCTCTATGGAAAAACCAACAATATATATAACATGTATGTCTCCCAACAAATTAAAAATGTCAATGTCATCATGATTTTAGCTATCACGATCTTCATCACATGAGAGAATGAGAGCACTTGAAAAGTGTTAACCCAACTTCCATTGAGGATTTCTCCTCAAGATGTACCTTCTTCAAATAATGCAAATATTCTTCATTATATTTAGAAATTTGAAAAGGAATATGATAATGGCTTACCAAAACCTTGTCGAGGATGGAAGATGTGGTAGCTTCTGAAATGTCTTCCTCATGAAAGTATATAATAACATAACAAGATGATTTCTTAGGAACAAGAGGGAGTACATAATTCTCAATAGAAACTTTTACACAAGTCTCAACATTTAGGTCTTCTTCTTGATATGAAATGTGGTATTTGATCTCTTCATTCTTTGGATCTACAATATACCCTTCTTCTTCTAGTGAATTATGGAATTTAAACATTCCACATTGCCATTTACTTTAGCTAATAATTCCTCTGATGGATTACTATGAATTTCAAGTATTAGATGTTCTATTTCCCTTTCTCTATCATGGAAAAGATCAACTTAGTTAATGGGATCATCACTGATTTCTTGATTTCCCCATCTCTTTATAAAAATAACTTTAAACTCATCCCAAGAGGAAATGATCTTTTTAGGTAGAACATCAATCCATTCCTTTACTCTTACTTCAAATGTAAAGCACAAAAATCCACATGGATATACATGTAAAAATCACTCATAGAGTTATACAGGTGATCACTAGAAAATTCATTAGTCCAATACACCAAAGTGCATACTCATGGCATTAATATACCACACTCAGCAAGGAGGAAAACTATGGAAAGTGGGTTTTTGATAAATTTGTGTGATTCTACAATGTGGATTTTTGTGCAATCCATGTGCGCTCATGTGACTATTCCATTTGAAAGTTGTGTGAACCAAATAAAAGTGAAATATAAACCAAATTTGGTGCATTTATGGTAAAAATACCATTATGAAAATATTCCATCCAAGGTACAAAAGAGCCTCGATCCTTTCACCATTTAATCTTGGTACCACAAGTGGTTCCATGTCCACTCAAATATGGGGAACTACACTCAATTGACATTCATTTCCCACTTGGAACCATTTGTTTAACAGCTTGAAAAAATCCTATATAAAGAGGCCATTGCATGCATACATGATACAAAATAAAATTCATTGTTATGTGATTTGTATGAGGTTGGAGGACCATTTTCCAAAGCCTTGTCCTCACATCCATAACAACAAAGCTAGTGCGTTGGACCTCTTCCATTTGAATCTATTCTTGCACCTTCTTATACACTCATTGTTGGCCCTCGACCAAGTTTTGAGGAAACCTTGGTTATATTTGGCCCACTTTTGGTCTTCAACACGCTGGTCAAAGAAGGAGAACCCAGGCAGAGCTGAGATCACAGATCTCACTTATTTTACGGGCTATGTGGACCCAGTAAGGGGTTCTCTAGGGTTTTTGTAATGAGTTTTGGGATGTCAACCCATGGGTTTTTCCCATGTTTAGGCCTTATTGTAAGGGTTTGTAAAAGTATAAATAAAGGAGAATGCATTGTAGAAGTAGTAGTTTTTGGAGCTAAGTGCAAGTAGTGTGAGTTTCTTTGTGCAAAGGAATGTATGTATGTTAATTCTTTGTGCTTGATAAAGAGTTGTCTCTGTGCATTGACCTAGTTTTGGAAGGAGGATCTAGTTCTTAGTGTGCAGATATTATGTCTGGTGTGGAGCTCGACTTTGTGCCTTAGTGAAAAGGAGTGGCTAAATGTAAGATCTGGGTAGATAATAAAGAAGCAAAGAGGTTGGTGGACATAGCCCCACACCGGGGTGAACCACATATATCTGGTGTCCTTGGTTTTCTTTGTGTTGTGTTATTTATGATATGAATCTGCTTAGTGCTTGATTAGTATGTATGATAGATAGATCTTGTGGTTGCTTAAGTGATTTAATTGTGTTAAGGGTAAATAAATGTTAGATCTAGCAAAGTGATAACTTCTCAGGATATATAATCATTTGTTGTTACTGTGTCGATCTGCCCTTGATTATGCTCTACGATGTTAAGAAACTAATGCATGTTAATCCTAAGTGATAATAGACTATTGTGCGAAGTATTTTTATCACAAATCTATGTCCTAGCCTGGTTATAGACACCTGTGTCCTGTAACCCCCCCTGCTTCTACCTCAGGTAAGACTTCGCCTGCTTCGTAGGTGTTACTGAAAGGGCCGATAGTCAGGGTTTTGTTGGTGAGTTGTTAAGCGTTGAACCCTGGGTCTTCCCCTGTGCCAAAAAATGGTACAATAGTAGATCACTGCTCTCCAGGCCAGGGCAATGGAATTCACACAGAAGCTACAACCTGTGCAAGATGAAGCCTGCAAGGTGTTCGAAGAGATTGATGGACAAGGCTCACAATTGGATCAAGTGGTTGCAACAGTAGAACAATGCCTGGAAGGGCTTGTTACAAAGCAGATAATCCAAGAGCTCACTGAGAAGGAGGATTAGGTGAAGAAACAAGTCGATGCAGCTTGAGTTAAGATCGAGGCTTACGAAGAAGCATTGTCCAGACCTAAGTGACTCAAGACGAGTCACAGGTGAGTGTTGGGGGCCTATTGGCCCTCGACCAAGTTTCGAGGAAACATTGGTCAGATTTGGCCCACTTTTGGTATTCAACACGTTGGTCAAAGAAGGAGTGCCTAGGCGGAGCTGAGATCATGGATCTCACTTATTTTGCGGGTTATGTGGACCCAATAAGGGGTTCTCTAGGGTTTTTGTAACAGGTTTTGGGATGTCGACCCATGGGTTTTTCCCATGTTTAGGCCTTATTGTAAGGGTTTGTAAAAGTATAAATAAAGGAGAATGCATTGTAGAAGTAGTATTTTTTGGAGCTAAGTGCAAGTAGTTCGAGTTTCTTTGTGCAAAGGAATGTATGTATATTAAGGCTTTGTGCTTGATAGAGAGTTGGCTCTGTGCATTGACCTATTTTTGGAAGGAGGATCTAGTTCT
>ML777138.1:719441-741378 GCA_009831015.1 Picea engelmannii
ATGTGAAAGAGAGATTACAACCGTTGCCTTGATGTCGTAAGGTCCCTTCCAACTGTCCTTCGTTCCCCACACACTTCTTTCTCCAAGGATTCTGAAACCATAGATCTGATAGCTACTCACAATCTATCTTGACAAAGAAAATCTCAAAGCCACTCTAACCAAGCCAATAATTCCAAGCCAAAGAACCCCTTCTCCATGAGATCTCCTCTCCTTTTATAAGTTGAAGAGGATAAGGTGAGGAGGTTAGGATGATCCCACTAAATCATGAAAGCGAGTAAGATCCAAACCATTCAGATGCCACCTCACCATAGAAGCTTCTCCTTCTAGAAGATTCAAGAAAACGCTCATTTTTTGCTGGCATTCTCGCACCTTGGCTATAGAGAAACCTGCGAACACCTCACACCCTAGCTATAGAGAAACCTGCGAGAATGGGTCATTCTCGCACTCTGCCTATATATCAACCTGCGAACTTCCCTTTTTATAAGGTTTTTACATAGGAAAAAGCAATTTCTTATCTCAGGAAAAGTTCTTCTTCCTTCTCTCTTCAGGAACTCAGGCCATTGACCCCTCTGAAGGCAATAGATAGGTTTACATCATTAACAATCATAGGGATGACGAAAATAATGTGTAACACCTATTGACATGGTCACGAGCCAATTTCCTCTTTGACACTTGTCATTTTCTGGTTATGCTATGTGTACATGTTGACGCGGTCTTCCATGCATCCTTGCTGACGAGGTTTGCTGACATGGTTTGTCAATGTGTCGTCCTTCCTCAACTTTAGAGGTTCGACTATGTGCTACGTGCCTGCCTTCCAAATGACAGTTGGGATATCTTCGGTATTTTAGATTTTGCAAGTTCGGGATCCTTGAGTTGTTGTTACTCCAAAATATCTAAATCCCAAGTTTCGAAGGAAACTAACAGCTAACTGATGCAGGAGCATTGCTCACCCATCAAGCGAGCCAACACATTTAGAGAAAACCAGCTGGACAGCGCCAGCACCAAATTTTGAAACACCTTGATATGTTGCGCCAAACATTAATGCGTTGATGTGATGAAGCACACTTGTACATTGTAATGGACCTTGAGCAGATAAGCTCTCATCCTTAGTAGATAGAAAAGCATTTAATAGATTTAATGCTGTTAGATAGGAATTAATTGTAGATTTGATAGTTGTAGAATTCGTTAGGGAAAACGGAATATAGGCACCCTCCTTTGTACATTGTAAATTCATTCAGATCATTGAGAATAGAAGCAAGAAGAGAAGAGCAAGCAGAGAACTTGTGAAGAACACCCATGTACAGATTGAATTAATAGGAGAAAGACTTTGATTCAATTTCATGGTTTGTGTTGTTTCTCTGTGTTGATATTATACTCATGGATGTTTTCTTTCTGTCATATATTTGCTTTGATGTGCTATATATGCGATTTCACAGTTGAATTGAGATCTGTGAAGGAAGAGGATAAGTTTCAATTGTTTCTCTGTTTGAGCTAGGAGATTCCTGCATAGAGTGCAGTCGAATTCATCCGCATAGAGTGCGTTGATGAGGCTCAACAGTTAAACTCTTATTCTCGTTCACCCAGAAATTGATTTGAGTTGATAGAGCCATGCAGGAAGAGTGCAGGCTGAAATTGAAGTCTTAGTGGCTAGTCTGAGCACAGAAAGGCGGAGGTTAGTGTGGTTGTAAGTGCACAGGACCTAGAGGGATCAACACTTTGAGAGTTGTTGGAGGTCGAGCGCAAGAAACGTGTGAAAATTCTCTGAGGAAGTCAGGGGTTGACAAGCTCAGGAGGAATAGTTCCTTCGTGAGTCCTGGGAGAAGGACTCAGGAGAAGGTCCGAGCCAGAAGAAGTTTTGAAGCAGAAGAAATCCTCAAGGAGGAGAATCAACGGTCAGGATTCGCATAGGAGATTTGCGAAGTCCCGCTAACCGTCCGATCTCAGAGAATTTTCATGAGGTTTAGCCATTGGGCACGGGAGGAAGGACCAAAGTCCATCGGGATTCGGCCTTCGGAGTTTGGGAAGGTAAGAATTTTATACACGTCGAAATCACGAGTTGCGATTTCCCGAGTCAACGGGAGCCGTCGATTATCACAGGGACAAGTGGCACGATATCCCTAGGAGTCGGGACTCGGCACTTCAGAATTTTTGGTGTCAAAGGGATCGTGGAGGATACGCGAAACCCCGAATTGCGACGGGTCCCACGGAAAGAGCTTGAGGTATTGACAGGTGGCATCACGTGTCAGGGATCGGGACTTGGTAGGTCCTGTGAAACGGTGTTGTGGAAATCATGAATTCCTGATCGGTGATTTCCCGAGTTCCACAGGTGTGTGGGGCCCAAGTGACGGCAACGAGGACACGTGCCATCAGAGTTCGGGGCTCGAGGTTTTGAATTGCACAAGAATCGTGCTCGCGCGTTTCGCGACATCGCAAAACCCGATTTCCCGAGACGACTGTCGAGGAGATAGTTGTGGATATTGAGAACTCCCGAGAGGATTCAGAAGAGTCTTTGACTCTTTGGGCCTAAGAGGAAGAAGGTCCTGGTGGGAGCGGATTACCTCGCAAGGGCGAGCCGTGTCAGAGTGGTATCAAAGTGGGTTCATCTTTGTTTTCTATAACAAATAAGGGGAAGGAGTAAATACACCATGCCGCCCAGAAGATAAAGGCAATCGCCTGATCGATAAGACAGGGATGCCCGAAGGAGAGGAAAGCTGGCAGGAAATCTGGAAATAGAGCGCCAAATGCGAGATCTCCGAGCAAGGCTTGAGGAGATGGAAACAGCGCAGAGACGCGGAGTCGGCGCTGGAGAGTACAGTGATTCCAAAGTGGAAGAGGAAGCTGGACACGAAGAAGAGGTCATAGCAGAGGATGCCTCAACCGAGCGGCTAATCAAAGCCATTTCCAGGATGAATTCCAAGACCAAAATGGACATCCCAGTCTACGAGGGAAGCCTGGATGCAGAAGAATTGCTAGATTGGATCCGAGATCTTGACACCTACTTCGACTATGAGGATGTCGAAGAAGATAAAAAGGTAAGGCATGCTGTTACCAAGTTGAAGGGACATGTGGCCTTATGGTGGGATGAGCTGCAGGCAGACAGGCGTTCCAAAGGCAAATAGAAAATCAAAAGCTGGGACAGGATGATCGCAAAGATGAAGGAGAAATTCATCTTGAGGGATTACCAGATCATGTTGTTCAAGCGAATGCAGAACCTGAGACAGAAGATGATGACGGTGAAGGAGTACACCGAGGAGTTTTATAGACTCAATATCAGAGTAGGTCATCGGGAGAGCGATGATGAGAAGGTGGCGAGATACCTGAATGGGTTGAGGTACGACATTCAGGATGAGTTAAGCATGGCAGTTATCAGAACTATTGAGGATGCTTACCAGATGGCTCTGAAAGCCGAGGAGAAGCTGAGCCATAAGCAGGGTCAGCGAGTGCGAGGCAGAAGCTAGCCCAGAGGCAAGGCAGTTTCCCAAAAGAGAACTCAGAAGCCCAAGGAGGAATGGAAGAGACCTCAGGGTAATACGGAAAGAGGTGGAACCTCATAGCAGAGGCATCAATATGCTGAGCCGAGGAGGCAGCATACAAAGCAGGGTGGCAGTTATGTTGATGCCAACACATTTCCTTGTACCCGAGGCAGGGGTAGAGGACGAGGAGGAATCATCACATGCTTTACATGTGGAAAGGACGGACATAAAGCTATTGATTGTCCAGACAGGAAACCGGACAAAGGATAAGCTCATATCACTGAGGTGCGGAGGCATGATGCTGAGTCAGAAGATGCAGACAGCGGAAGATCGCTTGGGATACATAAGATTCTTTTAACACCTGAGAAGGAGGTGGAAAGCTCAGTACAATGGAGCAGATTGTTCAGGACAACTTGCATAGCCAAGGGCTGGAAATGCAAAGTCATAGTGGACAGCAGAAGCACCGACAATCTCGTTTCGAAGGAGATGGTGGAGAAATTAGAGCTGGAAACAACTAAGCACCCGAGTCCGTATAAAGTCTCGTGGTTACAAAAAGGACACTGGGTAAGTGTCACTAAACAATGCTTAGTTAAATTCAAGATAGGAAATTACCATGATGAGGTTTTGTGTGATGTTATTCCCATGGATGTATGTCATATATTTCTAGGTAGACCATGGCAGTATGACAGAAATGTGATTCATGATGGGAAGATGAACACATACACTTTGGAAAAGAATGGGAGAACCCATAAGTTTCTTCCGATAAAAGATAAGGAAGTGAAGCCAGAAGTAAGTAGTACCATACTTCTCATGAGTGGGAAGGAGCTTCTCACAGAGATGGAGAAGAAGGAAGATCCACAGTTCTTTGTGGTCAGGAAACCAAAAATTGTCTTGACTAGCACGAGAATGGATGACTTGCCAGAGGAGATTCAGGAACTGCTGGGAGAGTTCGCTGACATCATCGTGGACGAACTACCTCATTCGTTGCCACCGATGAGGAGTGTGAGTCACCACATAGACCTCATACCTGGAGCAAGCTTGCCGAATAAAGCAGCATATAGATTGACACCTCAGGAGAACGAGGAGGTCAAGAGGCAGGTACAAGATCTGCTGGATAAAGGACTGGTCAGAGAGAGTCTGAGTCCATGTGTTGTTCCGACAGTACTAAGTCCGAAGAAGGATGGAGGCTGGAGGATGTGTACAGACTCCAGGGCGATAAATAAAATCACCATCAGATATAGATTTCCACTGTCGAGAATGGATGATCTGATGGATTGCCTGAGTGGGGCAAATTACTTTTCGAAGATTGATCTCAAGAGCGGATATCATCAGATTCGCATGAGAGAGGGTGATGAATGGAAAACAGTGTTCAAGACAAATGATGGTTTGTAAGAATGGCTGGTCATGCTGTTTGGCTTGATGAATGCACCGAGCACATTCATGCGACTGATGAATGAAGTCCTGTGGGAATTCATTGGTAAATTTGTTGTCGTATATCTAGACGATATACTAATTTTCAGCAAGACGAAGGCTGAACATTTGAGACATTTGGCCATCGTGATGAGAAGACTGCAGCAAGAGAAGCTGTTGGTCAACATGAAGAAGTGTTCTTTCATGAAGACAGAGCTCATCTATCTGGGATTTGTTATTTCAGCGAATGAGTTAAAGATGGATACTGAGAAGGTGGAAGTGATCAAGAATTTCCCATCACCCAGAAATGTTTTTGAGGTGAGGAGTTTCCATGGATTGGCTAGTTTCTACAAAAAATTCATTCAGAATTTCAGTGGAATTAGTGCCGCGATGATGGACACAGTGAAGAAGTGGCATAAAATTTTTCATTGGACAGCAGAGGCTGAGAGAAGCTTCAATTTGTTGAAGCGGAAGATCACAGAGCAACCAATTCTGGTGTTGCCTGATTTTCAGAAAACCTTCCAAGTGAAGTGTGACGCGAGTGGATATGTTGTAGGAGGGGTCTTAAGTTAGGATGACAGGCCAGTCGCATATTTCAGTGAGAAGCTGGATGACGCAAAACTGAAATACTCCACGTATGATAAGGAGTTTTATGCCATCATACAAGCGTTGAAGAAGTGGAGGCATTACTTAATACCCAAGGAATTCGTTTTGTACAACGATAATCATGCATTGCAGTTCATAAGTCAACAGGAGAAGTTAAATCAGAAGCACGCAAAATGGGTAGAGTACATGGAGAATTTCACATTTGTGATAAAACACATTTCAGGAACTGCTAACAAAGTGGCTGATGCTTTGAGCAGGAAATGTTTGTTGCTGCAGGAGTTCAGAGTCAAGACATTGGGCTTTGAAAATCTGAAGGATATGTATGTTGGTGATGCGGATTTTGGAGAGGCATACGAGGCCACTGAGAATCCAGTTCTTAGGGATCAGAGCCTGTGGATTGATTACATGGTCCAGGAAGGATTGCTATTCAGAGGAAATCAATTATGTATTCCAAATTGCTCCATGAGGGAGAATCTGCTGAAAGAGAAGCATAGCGGAGGACTAGCAGGTCATTTTGGACATGACAAAACATTCGCCAAGTTGAGAGAATCATATTTTTGGCCGGGCATGTGCGTGGATGTTAAAAGGTTTGTTGACAGGTGCAAAATTTGCCAACATTCAAAGGGCCGAAAGCAGAACACTGGATACTATCAGCCATTGCCCATACCTGAGAGGCCATGGGAGGCAATTAGTATGGATTTTGTGTTGGGATTGCCGAGAATGCAGAGAGGAGTCAATTCCATCTTTGTAGTGGTGGACAGGTTTTCAAAGATGGCACATTTTATACCGTGTCAGAAGACCAGCGATGCAACCCACATCGCCAACTTGTTTTTCAAAGAAATCGTCAGACTGTATGGATTACCAAGAAGTATAGTTTCGGACAAGGATACAAAATTCATAGGTCATTTTTGGAGGACGCTATGGAAGAAGATGGGAACTAACTTGGTGTTTAGTTCATCCTACCATCCGCAGATAGACGGACAGACCGAGGTGGTCAACAGAAGTCTGGGGGATCTATTAAGAAGCTTGGTGACAGAGCACCATGGTAGCTGGGACAACATATTTCCACAGGCAGAAATTCGCATACAACGATTCGGTGAATCAGAGTACAGGGAGGAGTCCATTCCAGATTTCATATGGGACCCAACTAAGGGGAGTTTCTGAGCTTAGGGATTCAGAACAGGCTGAGACTAGTAGCGCGAGCGCTGAAGAGTTTGTTGAAGCGATGCAGGAACTTCACAGTCAGGTGAAGCAGCGACTGCAGAAGTCAAATCAGGAATACAAACGCAGAGCCGATCAGTGGAAGAGACAACTTCAGTTTGAAGTTGGTGACATGGTTTTGGCACACTTAAGGAAATAAAGGTTCCCAAGGGGAACATACAACAAGCTCAAGATGAAGAAAATTGGGCCATGCAGAGTCCTCAAGAAATTCAGGGAAAATGCATATGAAATTGAGTTGCCGGATGGCATCGGGATATCTATGATTTTTAATGTTTCAGATTTATACCCATACAGGGAAGGAGAAGTAGAGACTGGGACTGAGGAACCAGTGGTCTAGTGGCAGAAGCAGATGCCAGTAGCAGAAAATCCTCATATGGAGTGTATACTGGACAAGCGAGCGGGAAAGAAGACCAGGCGAAAGCAGTATTTTGAGTACCTGGTGAAGTGGAAGAATCACCTAGTGGAGGATGCCAGCTGGGAAACAGAAACGATGATCCAAAAGCATGGACACACCATGCAGGGGATCATGGATAGGAGCCCATGAAATCTTTCAAGCCGAGGAGTATGATGCAGGAGCATCACTCACCCATCAAGCGAGCCATCACATTTAGAGAAAACCAGCTGGACAACGTCAACACCAAATTTTGAAACACCTTGATATGTTGCACCAAACATTAATGCGTTGATGTGATGAAGCGCACTTGTACATTGTAATGGACCTTGAGCGGATAAGCTCTCATCCTTAGTAGATAGAAAGGCATTTAATAGATTTAATGCTGTTAGATAGGAATTAATTGTAGATTTGATAGTTGTAGAATTCCTGAGGGAAAACGGAATATAGGCACCCTCCTTTGTACATTGTAAATTCATTCAAAGCATTGAGAACATAAGGAAGAAGAGAAGAGAAAGCAGAGAACCTGTGAAGAACACCCATGTACAGATTGAATTAATAGGAGAAAGACTTTGATTTAGTTTCATGGTTTGTGTTGTTTCTCTATGTTGATATTATACTCATAGATGTTTTCTTTCTGTCATATATTTGCTTTGATGTGCTATATATGTGATTTCACAATTGAATTGAGATCTGTGAAGGAAGAAGATAAGTTTCAATTGTTTCTCTGTTTGAGCCAGGAGATTCCTGCATAGAGTGCAGTCGAATTCATCCACATAGAGTGCGTTGATGAGGCTCAACAATTAAACTCTTATTCTCGTTCACCCAGAAATTGATTTGAGTTGATAGAGCCGTGTAGGAAGAGTGCAGGCTGAAATTGAAGTCTTAGTGGCTAGTCTGAGCACAGAAAGGTGGAGGTTACTGTGGCTGTAAGTGCACAGGACCTAGAGGTCTCAACACTTTGAGAGCTGTTGGAGGTCGAGCGCAAGAAATGTGTGAAAATTCTCTGAGGAAGTCGGGGGTTGACAAGCTCAGGAGGAATAGTTCCTTTGTGAGTCCTGGGAGAAGGACTTAGGAGAAGGTCCGAGCCAGAAGAAGTTTTGAAGCGGAAGAAATCCTTAAGGAGGAGAGTCAACGGTCAGGATTCGCATAGGAGATTCGCGAAGTCCCGCTAACCGTCCGATCTCGGAGAAGTTGCGCGAGGTTTAGCCATTGGGCACGGGAGGAAGGACCAAAGTCCATTGGGATTCGGCCTTCGGATTTTGGGAAGGTAAGAATTTTATACTCGTTGAAGTCGCGAGTTGCGATTTCCCGAGTCAATGGGAGCCGTCGATTATCATAGGGACAGGTGGCATGATATCCCTAGGAGTTGGGACTCGGCACTTCAGAATTTTTGGTGTCGAAGGGATCGCGGAGGATACGCGAAACCCCAAATTGTGACGGGTCCCACCGTAAGAGCTTGAGGTATTGACAGGTGGCATCGGGTGTCGAGGATCGGGACTTGGTAGGTCCTGTGAAACAGTGCTGTGGAAATTGCAAATTCCCGATCGACAATTTCCCAAGTTCCACAGGTGTGTGGGGTCCAAGTGACGACAGCGAGAACACGTGCCATCGAAGTTCGGGGCTCGAGGTTTTGAATTGCACAAGAATTGTGCTCTCGCGTTTCACGACATCGCGAAACCCGATTTCCCGAGACAACTGCCGAGGAGATAGCTGTGGGTATTGAGAACTCCCGAGAGGAGTCGGAAGAGTCTTTGACTCTTCAGGCCTGAGAGGAAGAAGGTACTGGTGGGAGTGGATTGCCTCGTGAGGGAGAGCCGCGTCACTAACCATTGTGCAACTTCTCCCTGATCTAACGGTCGAGATCATTCGTCATCAGATCGATAGTTATTGTAACTTTGACCAAAAGGTAGGGGGTCTGACAGGTCATCCCAGGCTCCAGGTTGGTGAGCTTCTTGTGGATTCCAAACACCTAGAGCCCCCACCATACCTTTTCACTACGCGTCGGTAAGATATGGAGAGAGTTGTGCATATAAATCTATATGCATTTATTCACGCTTCCAATGTGGGATTAATCCCATTTCATGAAATGATCAACACCATCAATTTGCTTGATCAGATGGTTGCTAAGACTTCTTGTCACATCTGTGCATTTGATCAACTATTCAATATTTCCACTGATCTTGATGACATCTCTACAGTTTGTTCTTCCTCTAGAGCTTTTGATCAACGAATCATTGTTGATCCTATCGTGATCAACAATGGTCATAGATTTTTTCTCTCTGTGCAATTTGATCTTCCTTATGAGATTTGATCTGTTCTCTCTTCCTCCTGAGCTTGTTCTATTGATCATGTTGTTTGATATCATCACTTCATTCAATATATGCACACTATTTTGTCATCATCACTTCAATTTTTGACATCAATGACAATATTTCCAACAATCTCCCCCTTTGTCATTGAGGGAAACACACTAACTTCATATTCAAGACTCCCCCTATGATGATTCTTTCCTCTTATGGAGATTTCCTTTTATGAAGTTTCTCTCCCCCTTTGACATTAATGGAAAAGGGTTTCTTCTCCAATCATGTTTTTGTATTAACACTTCTCTGAGCATTGGTAACTCCTTCTGTAATCAATCTTTTTCTGTTATAACATAATGACTCCTTCTATTGTTGATTTCTATCTCCCCCTGTATATTTTCCAACTAATGCATTATTTTCTTGAGATATTTAGGTAGGAAGAATAATTACTCCTAATTTTTACCTCAGATATTCAATACATCTCTATTTTAAGGGTTTTTGCAAAAATATCTGCCACCTGTGGTAAGCTCTGTATGTTATTGACCAGACTGAACTTAAGTAAATCTTCCTACAGACATGTTTTTCCTATCATAAATGAATGACTACCCTTGTCAATATTCTCTCTTTCAGCTTATGACTACTCTCCCCCTTTGTTTATGAACAAGTAGCTCTTCCTGAAAGAGTTTCATCCCCTGTTAATTTACTAACTTCTTATCTCAGATGATTGGGATTTTTTGTGTTTCATATGAGTATACTTCTTGATACAAATTTTTTAGTGATTGAGTCTTTTCAAAACTTAATCCAATTACTTTCTTATTTTCTAACCAGAAATTCCCTTGAGTTTTTACTGACTGTTCTCCCCCTTTGTTTCTAACAGGGTAGATTTTTCTTCTAGGGTTTCTCCTCTTGTTATTTCTATAGGATGTCATGTACATCATTTTGTACATCATAATGTTGCTTTTGCGGATGATGTTATCCTACTAGAACACTGCGCAATTGTAGATCATCTTTATTCAAACAACCCTTGGTTCTGTCCATTGATTCTCATCGATCTCTAACTAGGATACTAATTGTTTTTATATCATCCATATACAGGGTCCTCCTTGGGATAGGGACACTTGGATGAAAAATGACCAACTTTTCCACAGTTAAAACATTTGAAAAGAAGCTTTCCTTTGTACTTCCCCGATCCTTTCTGAAGTTTTCTAATGAAATTGGCTTCTTCCACATCAGATTCTTCATGTTGTTCTAGCGTTGAAGATTCATCTTCAATGTCATTATTATGTGCACCATAAGCTTCTTTATCCTTGTTTTGAGAATATTCCTTATTAGAATTTTTATCCCCCAAACTCCTATTATTAACTTCATCAATTTCAGGAGCAATATTTTCCTCATCTTTCTTATTTGGTACTTGGGATTTTATTTTCCATATCTTCTTATCTACTCTTGTTGTCATATTGTGTGAAGCATTTCTTATTGATTGTTTTCTTGAGTTCCAACAGTTATAGGCTTTGTGACCATATTCACCACAACTATAGAATCTCATAGTGTAACAATGTGCAGCAATTTGTCCAACTTGATTGCAGTTCCAACATCTTATACTGTTGTTGAACCTACTGACTTGTTTTCTTCCATGATGCCTACAATCCAAGGATTTGTGACCATATTCATTACAAGAAAAACAATAACCATTAAAAACACTCTGATACTTCCTTTGATTCATCCATGAAGGTTTCTTTCTTCTAAACTTACTTTGAGGTGTATTAGTAGCTTCAGAATGTCTTCCTTGATCTGATCTTCTAAATTTTGTAGCGTTTCTTTTATTTCTTGAACGTGAAGAACCTGAGTCATACCTGCTTTCAGTTTTTGCAAATGAAGGAGCCGTGTCAGACCTATCTTCATATTTTGCAAATGAAAGACTTGTGTCAGACTTGTTTTCACCTTTTACAAATGAAGGACCTGCATCAGATTTATTAGGAGTACTAATCTCTTCCTTATTGTATCCAAGGTCAGATTTGTCATTTAATGATCTCTATCTATCCAAGATCTCATCCGGGGTCATGAAGTTGTTCAAGACCTTGATTTGGGTGTTGTCTGACTTCTCAACCTTTTTTCTAAGATTCACAACTTCTGCTTCCAGCTTATGACATGATTCTTCATTTTTATTCAACTGATTCCTTACCATCTCTTCTCTCCTTTTGGCTTCTTCAAGTTGGATTTTAAGATTGACATAGTTTCCCTGAATTATTTTAGATCTGCATTTTTTTTGCTTGACACATCATCTTCCTTCTTTTCTTCTTTTTCTTGACTGATTTCATTTTTTAGTCTGTTGATTTTCTCTTCATTTTCTAGTGTTAGATCAACAAATTTTGTTTTCAATCTTTTGATCTCATCTTCTTTGTTTTCTAACTAAATATTTTGCTCAGATATGATTTCTTTATTGTATTTGAGATTTTATTTTATTTCCAAGATATGCTTCTGATTGCCAAGCTCATCATTTTCCTTCTCCTTTTCTTTTACTTGACTAATTTCTTTCTTCAGCTTCTCGATATCCTCTTCTTTCTATTCTAACTGATTGTCTTGCTCATATATTATCTTATCACTGTCCTTGAGGATTTCCTTTATTTTCAAGACATTTTTTTGACTCTTTTCAAGGAATTCTTGAGTGTAGTCATGAATATAGCTATAGTCTGATTCATTATGGTGATAGAGGTATTCACAGAGACTCCAATCAACCTTTTCTTTAGCCTTTTATAGTTTTTCTTCTTCTTCTTCCATGGGATAGATGCTAACAAAACATTTTGTTATTGTATCTGAGTCTTCTTCTTTGCTTGCAGAGGAGGATTTAGTATCACTGCTATTGCAATCGAAATATTGTGGATAATCCTTACTTTTATTGATGGCTAAGTCTTCATCTTCATCCTTGATAGGAATGTCTTATGTGTCTTTATTTTTGATTTGATACATCTTTTCTAACTTTAGCCATAAGTCCTTGGCAGATGTGCATAGTCCTATGCTTGTCTTGACTGTATCTAATAATCCATTGAGAAGAATTTTTAATGCCACTTCATTGTTATTCCTTGCTCTTCTTTGGACTGTAATTTTGGATATATTCTTTGATGTAGTTAAGTCCCAGGAATTTCTTACTACTGAACTCCAAACTTCAGATCCTTTTGACTTCAAATACTATTTCATATTTTCTCTCCATGAGGAATAATCTGTTCCACCGAATAAGGGAGCTTCAATTGTGGAGAGAACCATCTATCCACCCATTTCTTCAGGATCTACCTTCCATTGTTTAAACAGTGTTTTGAAGGAACCTCGCTTTGATACCAATTGAAGAACACACGGCCCACAATAAGAGGAGGGGGGGGTGAATTAGTGTGTAAACTATTCTAACTTTTTCTTCTTTCAAGTTACCATTTAAAACATAATTGAACAGATTAATAACAATCAAATCATAATCACATTGAACACAGAGACACCATATGTTTGTATAAGTTTTTGTACAACTGATATGAACATAATAATTTAAATATATGTGAAGGAGGATTTTATTTTAGAACCAACTAAATGTTTCAGCACCAACTGAAATGAGAAGCACAAACTCCTCGGAGAGCACCAAATCTTAGCCAAGACCCAGCTTGGCACAAGACCCATCTTGCTACAAGACCTAGCTTGCTAATAGAACCCAATCTATCCAACTAGAGTTAATTAAACTCCAGTATCAATGATCCATTATAGAATTAACTCAATCTTATGATCAGAGGTATATCATAAGACACTCATCACCAAATTTCATCTTCTCTGTAATTCAAATTTCCTTTCCTCTGAGATCTTCTTGGAATCTGCTTTGGCTTTTAATCTTCTGTACTCAACTGTAGAGACACTTCTTCTCACCACTTTTTCTCATTTATATAATCTGCAAAATGGTGTGAGATTTAAAACATCGTGTCCCTTTATTTGAACCATTGTACCTTTTCATTTAAAATGGTAAACTGAACTTTAATTAATATCATTTTTCATTTTTTATTCTTTATTCATATTTTCATGATTTATTTTCTTTTAATCATGACTGTGTATCGGTTCATTCTTCAACCATCACGCCTCTTTGATTAATCAATCTTAATTAATTTTTATTTATTTTACGGTGAAGGTTTTCCATAAATTGATCACTATCATGGATCAATTTAATCCTTTATGGTCGATCCTGAATCTATGTTATATTCACAGAGACCAGATTTCGTGGAGGTGCTTCCTTCAAACCATTTCAAATGACCGTGCGTCACAGGACCATGAGTTTTACCAACTATAGCGATGTATAGTAAAATGCTTATAGAATATGAATAATGGCGGTGATAAAGAGCTAAGTGAGATGAGCACATGCACATTTATAGATTAAATGGTCATGATTCATTCTTCTAAAGAGATGGACAACTGATGGGATTTTGGCACTTTTCCCTTCGGGTCTTCGTTACTTCCAACTTTTCAAAACTCCTGATTATGATATTGCCAATTACATCTCGGAACCATACGACCAACTGCGGTGACCAGGTGCTGGACCAAACGCACACTTTGAGAACTTTATTAGAATCAATGGTCATGATTCAATCACCCATTGAGATGGATGGCTTACAGAGTTTCGACACTTTGACCTTTCGGGTCTTCATGACTTCCAATATTTCAGAATTCCCGATCACAAAATTGTCGGTCAGATTGTACAATTCACTTTTATTTCACGAAGATAGATCAATGGTCAAGTTTAAATATTACACTCATCCTTTCATCCCTTAATCCGATGGTCAGGACTTAATCATTCATCAATATGGACAGTTGTCATGATTTCGGCACTTTGTGGTTTCCAACATATCAAATCTCCAAATTTGTTAATCTATTGACTCGTGTCCCTTTCGGGATTTCGACATTCGGGACTTCGATGATATTAGAGTGTTTTCTTACCATGCAAAACTCTTGGAGTGATGTAAGTTGCTTACGTCACTTGCTGACAAGTCACAAGCTGAGTAGATGCCATGTGTCACTCATATTTGTGATATAGAGATGCCTGATATGCCAATTTCAACTTGACACTTGTCACTATCTCACTGTGCGACGTGTCCTTCCTGATGTACTCTATTGACGTGGTATGTCAACGTGTTTTGTCACATGTTCTGGCTTGTCATGGTCTACTGACGTGGTTTGTCAACATGTTCTATCACATGTTCTGGCTTGTCATGATTTGTTGACATGGTATTTCTGACGTAGACTGCTGACGTGGTCTGCTGACCAACAACCCCGATCCAATAGTCCTCGTACATCATCCAAATACGATGGTTCTTATTCATTCCAGATTTTAGGACTTCAGGTATTTCGATACATTCAACATTTCAAAACTACTGATACTATTCTCCTGAAGTGACGTAGCTTTTCTTACATCACCTATTGACATGGTCACGAGCCAATTTCCTCTTTGACACTTTTCATTTTCTGGTTATGCTATGTGTACATGTTGACATGGTCTTCCACGCATCCTTGTTGATGAGGTTTGATGACATGGTTTGTCAATGTATCGTCCTTCCTCGACTTTGAAGGTTCGACTATGTGTTACGTGCCTGCCTTCCAACTGATAGCTAGGATATCTTCGGTATTTCAGATTTTGCCAGTTTGGGATCCTTGAGTCGTTGTTACTCCAAATTATCTGATTCTAGAGTTCTGAAGGAAACTAATACTAACCGTCGTGCAACTTCTCCCTAATCTAACGGTCGAGATCATTCATCATCAAATCGACAGTTATTCTAACTTTGACCAAAAGGTAGGGGGTCTGACAGGTTGTCCTGGGCTCCAAGCTGGTGAGCTTCTCATGGAGTCCAAACACCTAGAGCCCCCACCATACCTTTGCACTATGCATCGGTAAGCTATGGAGAGAGTCGTTCATATAAAACTTTATGCATTTATTCACACTTCCAATGTGGGATTAATCCCATTTCATGAAATGATCAGCACCGTCAATTTGCTTGATCGGACGGCTTCTGAGACTTCTTGTCACATCTATTCATTTTATCAACTTTTCAGTCTTTCCACTGATCCCGACGACATCTCTACAGTATGTTCTTCTTCCAAAGATTTTTATCAACAAATCATTGTTGATCCTTTTGTGATCAACAATGGTCATGGATTTTCTCTCTGTGCAATTTGATCTTCCTTATGAGCTTTGATTTGTTCGCTCTTCCTCCTAATATTGTGCTATTGATCATGTTGTTTGATATCATCACTTTTTTCGATCTCTTCACACTTTTTTTTCATATTCACTTCGATTGTTGACATCAATGACAATATTTCCAACATCGACTAGAGTTGTTCCTTCCCTGACTCTATTCAAACGATGGTATGGGAAGAATTCTTCATTTGACCACCTTCGTGTGTTTCCTGGGATCACATTCCTGATGATTGCATAATGATGGGATACTTTGAATAGCCTAAATCCTATTGATTGTTTGATCCTATCAAATGACAAATCATTATCAGATGAAATGTATGATTTGATGAGAATTCTTCTGGCATTAAGTTGTTGAATTCCTCCTCTACGTTGCTACGGGATGAACTCCTTGATGTTGTCTATGGAATTGGTGCTCTTGCTCCATACTTCATTCCTTCGACTAGATAGTCAAACATTCTCCTTGTTTCAACTGAATCATTGACCTCCGAGTCAAGCAATATATCATCCTCAGTTTTGACTGGTTCATCGATTGAAGCCTCTATGAATTCTGATTGAACTGCTAAAGTGAACCATAGTTCACCTATTTCTTGTCTACCCAGATGGGCTACCAAGACAATTGAAACTGCTAGAGTTGGTGTTGGAGATGTCTCCTTCGGATGCCAAACTCGAAGTAAAAATAAACATGATATTGTTTCCTTGATGACTCGAGTACTTGAAACCTATGATCCTGTTACCTACTCATATGTTGAAGGACAACCTGAATGGGACTAGGCCATGTAAACATAATTTGATTCTTTGTCGAAGAATCATACTTGGGACTTAGTTCCCCAACCACAAGGAAAGAACATTGTGCAATGTCGATGGGTCTATAAGACCAAATATACCTTTGAAGGTGTTTTTGAGTGATATAAAGGACACCTCATTGTGAAGTAATTTTCTCAACAAGAAGGCATTGACTAAACTGAAACCTTTTCTCTTGTTTCAAAGATGAATTCTATTCGGTTTATTCTTTCCCTTGCTGCTCGTTTTGGATGGCCTTTCTTCATGGAGACTTATCTGAAGAAATTTTCATGGCATAACCACCTAGTTTTGTGACTGATTCAAATTTGGTTTGTCAACTCAAGAAGTCAATTTATGGTTTGAAGTAGGATCCTCGAGATGTATATGTTAAGATCGACAATTTCTTCCTTAGAATTGGTTTCAAGCGATGTGAATTTGATCACAAATTGTATGTACTCCATACCAATGGAGACACCTTGATTATTGTTATATATGTCGATGGCTTACTCATTACTGGAAATAATAATTATATGATCCTTAGATTGAAGAAAGAAATTTCTTACTCCTTTTACATGACAAATCTTGGTACTATGCATTATTTTTTGGGTCTTCATGTATTACCACTATATGATGGATTTTCATTTCTTAGTCTAAATATGTGATGGATCTATTGACATGTTTTAAGATGATTGGTTTCAATACTTGTGATACTCCCTTTTAGTATGGATTAAATCTTACCAAAACCTATCGAACACCTGCAGTCGATGCTACTCTTTATCAAAAATTGGTCGACAATATTATCTATCTTACTCATATTTGACCTGACATTTCCTTTGTTTCCATTCTGGTTTCTCAATTAATGTAGGACCCTAAAGAAATCCACTAGAAAGTTGTCAAATGAATTGTCCAGTATCTCAATGGTACCACTCATTTCAGTATCAAGTATTGTCAAAGTTCATATTCATTGGTCGACTTCACCAACTCCAACTAGGCTTACGACAATGATGATTGTAAGTCCAATTTTGGGTAAGTGTTTCACTATAGCACTGGACTATTGGTGTGGTTGTGCAAGAAATAGAAGGTAGTATCCTTGTTGACTATGGAAGTAGAATATCGTGGAATCATTCAAGTAGGTACTGAAGTAGTATGGATTTACCAACTTTTGGGAGAACTTGGTCTCCTTGTTCAGACCTTGACTACAATTGATTTTGATAACCAAAGTTCCATATAGGTTGTTGGCAATCTTGTTTCTCATAGTAAGATGAAGCATGTTGAGCTCCATGATCATTGTTTGAGATAGTTGGTCCATGATAATGTTGTCTCTCTCAAATATTGTAGAACATATGGTAAGGAAGCTAATATATTCACCAAACCTTTAGCTGAAGCTAGATTTATCTCCACATGATGCTTTGGATTTAGGATGTTGCAATTATGGGGGGGTGTCATAATGATGTAATTTCACCTCCTGAATCTCTAGAGATGTGTGCTAATGGGGGGGTGTTGGAACACAAAGAATTCATGGTTCATCACACATCTCCCGAGTTCAATCATTCGAGAGATAGACTTACATTAGGATACATTTGGTCAGACAATTGAATAACAGGCCACACTAGTTGGTTAAGTAGTCAACATTCTTGTCAGTCCAAAAGTCGACTAACATTCGAAGATAGTCAGGTAGTGGATTGACCAACCCATAAATCAACTAAAATTTAGACACATAGGAAGTTGGGTCGATCATCCTTGTTGATCTGACTTGACAAAGATGATTTGATGGAGTCCAATCTAACAACTGACAATTACATGTTGATAAAATCTTTTGAATTATATGGAAGTTAGTTAGAAATTGAGGATATAAAAAGGAGACCCCTTGGGTCATTATCAAAATTGTATCATGGATATTATCCAATATGTAATGCAGATCAAAATGTGCAACATGCACTATGATATTATGATTACAATGTTCCCTTGTTAAGTGTTGTAATGGTGTCATTAGACACCACCATTTTTCTTTGAATATTTTTTTTCCTCTTTGATTATCTATAGTACTATGTTCTCTATTTCATGTCATGTTCCACCCCATTTCCCAACACATTTATCCCATTGTAGGATTCAAGAGCCCATTCTCTCATCTTTGTGGTTTTGTAGGTCATCGAACTAGTCTACCTGAGCATCCGACCCAAATGCTTGGACCCTTATTGCTTCAAAATTAATCTATAATTTTTACATATGTAGAAAAAAACTCCACATGGACTTTGAAAGAACATTCACATACAGGTGCACAATTTGTTACTACAACTGCATTCTATCTCTACATGGTTCATGCACATTAACATGACTTTCACCTCAGTGACCTATGGAGACCCTCCTTCCTCCTAGGTTGAGGGTGTTTTTCAACTAGACCTACCAATAGGGGTTTGCACTTTATTTTATTGCACTTTGTAAACATGAAAATTCCTACTTTGAGCCTATTATTACATGATTAAATTAGCTAATATATATTACTAGGGAGAATAAAAAGAACCACAATTTATTTTATCTTGCCACATGGATGGCCGCTTAAGCATATGAACTCTTAGCTTGATTTTTTCAAATCAATCACTTTGTTTTTTTGAGAATAGGATCTCTATTGTATCCCTCAAAGTATGATCTTTGCCTTGCATTTCCTTGAGTGGTATTGGTGAAACAAAATGGGATTTATATGAATTCTCCATATCCCTTGCAAAACAAACATAGATCATAAATTAAATTGATAGGTAAGCACTCCGAATGTTCAAAATGTATCCTTTGCTTCTTTCCAAAGTTTTTCAAATTCAAACAAGTAACTATATGAGGCCAAAGAATTTGTGCACCTCATAGTTCAATTATTGCAAATACAAACACTAGGGAGCTAAAAATTTGAAAGGACCTCGATTTTTCACATCATCATACATCCTAGGAAAGTTTCATATTTTTCAAAGAACACTTAGGAAGTTAAGGATTGGAAAGGACCACAAATTTTCCACATATTTTACTATCTAGGACTAGTTTCCCAACTACACAAGGATTACAAAAACACATTTTGTGGTTAATTAAAGGAAGAGTAACGAACCCCAAAACGAATCATAACCATATTTTTTTCACACTTTCACCCTTGTAGACAAGCACATTCACACACATTAAGGCATATAAGGCTCACTTATGTCAAAGTATTCTTTCCTCCTTATTACCACAAGAAATATAGGAGGATAAAAAAGACTTAAGTGTTCTAAAATATCCTTCAACACACCCTTAATCAACATGATTGGTCCATGACCCCAATCCTAAATAATTTTTAAAATACAAATCTAAAAGTCACTAGAATTCTCCTCGAGTTGTCACCAAGTTATTTTTAGTTTAAGTTAGGATTCTAGGGTTAGGTATGCAAAAACACCCTTGTTATCACTTTTCATGAGAAACTTAGTGGTTGATTAGATAGGGAACTTCAAATAATTCCAATCAAGTGTTCCTATAACATAAGTTATGGATATACCTATGAAGGGGTGAAGATTATCTTTGGTTGTTCTGCATGAGCGTTCTTAAGCCATCTAGCTCTTGTAAAATATCCTGACTCGTAAACGACATCTGAGGCTAAGAGTCCCTTGTTTCACTTGAAGAAGGTAGCCTAGTGGGAAAAAAATAGGATTTTTCTATAGAGGTGGAAATTGTGGGCTACAATTGCACCTAGGGCATATTTTGAATGGATATTGGGAAATATCACAAGCTCTTTTGGGATATGCACCCTTTACCCCTCATTATAACTGTTTTTTCATACCTTCACTAGTATCTCTTTCAATGGGTTCATGCTCTATTATCTAGAGATATTGAAAGGCATAATGACATTTAGAGGAAGGACGCTAGGTGTTTAGGACATAAGATTTTTATTTTTTATTCCCCCACGTGGAAAATATCCTACCCTACCAATTTTTTTTTTACTTCAAAACTGATTAATGTGTGTTGTACCAATTTACAACTAACCATATGAATTTTTTTGTTCTTTTTTAAAGTAGGCCATATACATTATTGCTGAAAAACCCTTGTTAGCCATCCTTTCACTTAACCAAAACACACACACTTTTTCTACCCAAAACCTCCCCAACATTACAGACACTTGCTTGGCCTCCCACTAGTATTGGGAGGTATTCCTAGTTTTATTTACTCACCGGTTCAATCTACCCCCTCACCTTTGCATGCAACTGTTGAGTCCATTTTTGTGCTTCCATTTTGCCACATAAACCATACTTTTGCTTCTTTATCTATCCATTTTTCCTTCATTTCATTCCACATTTTCCATGAAACAGCCTATGCAAGGTATATTTGTCATTCTCTAGCTTAAGAATTGAGTTTTCCAAATTTTAACATTAAAATTGAAAATATATCAGAAATTACAGGATTTGACCAAATCCCGTAAAAGCTCTGTGGTTTGTATACTTGCAGGACACCTGGGCGAAATCTAGCACTTGGGTCATGTTCCTAGATGTACAAGGATGGATAATGAGCTATCAAATTCGAAATATGAGACTGCCAGATGTCCGGTCAACGTTGGTCAAATAGGGCCACTTCAGCAGAAATTGCCTTGTTTCATCCTTAAATCTTGGACAGTTTTTGATTTCGTGGGATTTTGACCATATATTGAGGATCTAGAGGAGGAATTCGACCCTCCTAGGATATTTTGGATCTAATTATGATATTTAGGAGACACTTTAGCATTTTTGGTTTTAAGACTCTTGTATAAATACTCTTAAGCTTAAACTAGTAAGACACTCTTGATATGAATGAAGAAACTTGAGAATTTGCACTCTTGAAGATCAGCTCTGTGTTTTGTTCATGTGAATTCTTATGATGATTTGAATTCTACTGGAGTCCTTTCTTAGCTGAAGTCAACCAAAGTGTACTAGGGAAGCATTGGAGGGCCCCCATTGCCAACTAGTACACTATTTCCTTGTGTTCTTTTTCAAGTACATGTTTTAGATCAGATCTTGATTTCTGTAGATGAATTTTATCTTGCTGTAGGTAGATGAATTTCATAGCTCAATTACATGCTTAATGGTTTCAAGCCTTACTCATATTGTGAATGGTTTCTTGAATGAGAATTCAATGTGCAGTTTGACTTCAAGCATTAAGATAGTTTTGAATGCTTTTGAGTTATTTATGCTTTCAGTATTTTGATTTGATTTGATGATAGTGTTAATGAATGAATGAAATAAGACAATGAATGCATCTCTTGAATAAGAGTTTTGTTCTTCTAACATTTGATAGGTCTTAAACTTTCTCTTGAATGCTTACTGTTTTCACTCTTTAGAAAAACAAGTGCTAATTACTGTTATGAGATCTATGAAGATGACTTCTGAATAGAAGCTTAGCATCTCTTTCACATTCATCCTTAGAATAGGTTTTTGGTTTATCTCCATTAAAAATAAAAACTATCTCTAAATCCATATACTTTGGACGTGCCTCTAAGTTTTACAAACACCGGATTGACAATCATTTACACTCTAATTTACTTGGGTAGATTGGAGCTCAA
>ML777138.1:753097-769466 GCA_009831015.1 Picea engelmannii
CTTGACATGTTGAAAGAAAAACAGAAACAAGAAGAACAAGAGAAAATATTTGCCATCTGGTGTCCTACATGCAGAAAGAAACATGGACCGGGAGAATGTCCTTTAAAGAAAATTCAAGTTTGTGGATTATGTACAGATAATCACGCCACTGATGATTGTCCAATGTGTTAGCTATATTTCTTGTAGGGGGGTTAAAATCCAAAAGGATGGGTAAAAAACCCATTTATCCTAAGTCCGGGGTGCTAACGCGCCCGTGATTAAATGAAATACAGGTTTGAACGACGGAGATCGTAGCACCCGAATCAACGGTGCGGGTGAGATTTTGGACCCCCCCCCGCCTTTCTACCTTTAAGCGGGGGGGGGGTCCGGAATCCGGGGCGCACCTTTTCGACGGTCCAGATTAGCGCACCTAGATCAACGGTGATACAGACCATTCCGGACCCCCCCTGCCTTTCTACCTTTAAGNGGGGGGGGGGGGGGGGTTCGGAATCGTGGATGCATCTTTCTAGTGGCCAAGATTTCAGCGCGCCCGGATCAATGGCACTCACGCAATACACATCATCCTCAGCTTCTTTGTGTTTAAGCATGCATGGGCCCTTCTCCCGTCATATCACCTTTCCAACCGTCGTTCTCTTGCTGCCATGTGTCATCCATCTACCTCTCCTCTGTGGTCCGCGTGGTTTTCCTCCCTTCTCATCATCCACTCACCATCCGCCACGCATCTCCTTCCCTCCACGTCAGCCTCCCATAAAAGTGTGTCCATCACAATCTTCTCCCCTGTAACCCCTCTCGTCCCTTCATCGCTTCTCGCTCCACTCCCTGTTGTTTTGGCCCCGTCACTCCATTCCCGTGTCTCACTGTCGGCGTTGGTCCCCGCGCATATCTTTTGGGCCAATCAGTTATTCCAAGTGGTAGTGTGGGAGGCCCTCCACGTCCCGAAGGTGCCGAATTGGCCGGGCCGGCCTCACTCCTGAGGAAGCAGTTATTGAGGCAGTTGGCGGTGGTTAGACATCGCCTCCGACTTAATGGGAAAGCATGGCCATGAATTTAAGGCACGTTGATTCGCCGTTGGAACTGTCAAAGAATTAAGATTGTGTCTGACATAAGTTGCACGTTCTTTCAGATGTTGACTATCAGAAGCCATGCAGATGCAAAGATTTCAATGCAGTTCCTTGATTTAGCTGTTGTTGTTGTTTTGAGTATATGAAGGCATTTTTGCCATTTTGTATCTATCGATGGTAGAGCTAAGCTCCCGACTGTAAAGTTTCAGCAAATATTCTGGTTTCCTGGTCATGTATTTGTGTTTGAGACTTCTTGGTTTATAACAAACAGTTCTTCTTTCTCATCTATGTTTCATCTCATGCCAGAGAGTTCACAGTCGAAGGATTCGCGTGGATTACTGCAGTTTTGTTATGATAAAAGATTTGTTGTGGCATCATTGTATTCTCTGGTCTTGTGTGTTTGAATATAAGAAGATCTTGTGTTTAAATGCTTTCTTCTTCAGTCTGTTATGAACCTGACATTTATGGCAGACCCCTGCACCCTTCTCATGAAGTCTTCCCCCTATTCACCCTTTATTGCAGCTCACTGTTTGAAGTTTATCAAGACCTCACTCGTTCATGCATGCCTAGCCTAGTTTCTGAGTTGAGACGATTGTTCTGAGTTTGCTTCCATTTGATCACCCCTTCCAAACAAATTGTGACATTAAACTGATGGGCGTCGGGCTCTGCTCCTGCTAGCAGTCCAGGAGTGACTTCCGGCTCCAACATTTCTGGCGCCGTTGCCGGGGACGAAGTTGAATATTTTCCCCGGGATTGAATGACAAAGATCAACTGATTCTGAAGGTGCATCAGATATCAGAACTTGAAGATTACTACTGTGCACCTGGTGACTCCATTGTGACGACTCCGCTGAGGAGAACCTGCACTATCAACTGTGGCTTCGAGAGGCAGACACACGAGGTCTAATCCACACTTACCTTTAGCTACACCAGAAGCTGATGCGGAAGCAGTGCGCAGAAAGGGAAAGAGAGCTGCAAAAGAATTTTTCGTCGCTGAAATAGGTAATACATCCTCCCCTTCTGTGAGAACTCCATTTTCAGATTCTCAGTTTCCTAGTCATCCTTCCTCTGAGGTTTCCCATTTTCTGAATTTCGGGAGTGTTCCTGCTGAGTTTTCTCCTCCTGGTTTGGTATCAGAGAGAGAAAGCCTTGTCACTCCCCCCTCCCTGGAGGTCTTGCCTCATCACATACCTCGAGCTTTTGAAGGTTTCACCACCCCTCCTTTCATTGTTACTGCTGCACAAAGAGAAGATTTCTCTTTGTTTCCTCCGTTGTCTCCTCCGAAGATATCTGTTCCGACATCCCCCGTTCATACTCCTTCACCACCTAGTTCTCCTCTACCTAATATCCCTATGGCTGGTGCTAATCCCCCTCTGAATAGAATGGATACCATAGTTGCTGCCAGATATGCTCCTTTAATTCTACCTCATCCTCTGAACCCCCTCCCTACTGGAGATTATTTGAAGTACATGCCCAAGTTTAGTGGGGAGGGAGATATAACTGTTGAAGAGCACCTAGCTGCCTTTTACAACTATGATGATAACTTGAATATCGAGAGTGAAGATGTCTGGATGAGAGTCTTTGTCCAGAGCCTAGACAGAGAAGTGAGGAAGTGGTTCGGAGGCCTGGCCCCTGGATCTATTGCTGGCATAGAAGCCTTGGATAACGTTTTCCTGAGGCAGTGGGGAGACAGAAAAGATTATATGTATTACATGATAGAGTTTGGGTCTCTGAGAAAGATGGAAGGGGAGTCTATCTCAGACTTCTCCAAAAGGTTTAATAATATGTACAACAAGATTCCTGCAGAGATTAAACCCTCAGAGGCCTCTACTCAAATTTCCTATGCTAGCGCATTTGACCCTGATTTATGTCTCGTGTTCAGAGAAAGAAGAGCCACCTCTTTAGCTCAGATGAAAGATGCAGATATAGAAGTAGAATCCAACATATTGGCAGCTGACAGACTGAGAAGCCAAGCTGACACAGATAGAAGAAAGGAAAAATCGAAGGCCTCAACTTCTGGCCCATCTCTGCCCCACCCTCAAATAAATGAGCTGACCCGAGTTATGAACCTCCTTAAAGAGGAGGTGGAGAGATTGAAGGTGGAGAGGAAACAAATGAACAAGGGCCCTCAGAACACCGAGAACAGGGCAGGTTTCAGAAGGCCAAATAATTTTTCTCCTCCAGCTATGCACAGGGAGAAGGAAAAAGACAGAGACGACCAAAGAATTCAAGCTCCCTTCCAGAACAATTTTGTGGCTGATGAAGAACAAGAGGAAGCAGACGAGCCTGAGCCAAAAATTCACAGTTTGGAGGTCACTCCCCCTTTCCCTCATCTGACTCAATCGGCATATGAAGAGTCTCTCATGGATATTTAGCTGAACGAATTAAGCAAAGGAGACAAAGTTGTTGGCGGTCGAGGCAGGTACAACCTGAAGTCTGACAAAAGGGCAGCAGCACCTAATGTTCCTGAGTCATCCACTAGAGAAGAGAGGCCTAATAATGAGATAGTAGATGCTTACAAAGGTAAGAAGGCCCAACCCCTCTCTCCCATTGTCCAAAGTCATGTTCCTGAAATTAGAGAAATTCCAAAGCCCATGTCTTCTTTCAATTTCGAACATGAAATTCAAAAGATCAGAATTCGTGTGCCACTCACTGAGTTAATTAAACATGGGGAATTCAAAAACCGCTTCTCTGAGCTGTTGAAATCCGAAGCCTCATACCCTCTCATAGACTCCATAAACCTCCAAGATGAAAGGCCTGCAGTTGTCCTAGGTCCCATGGTAGAAGACAGAGATGATTCATCCCCTCCCTTCTACACATCCCTGAACATACATGACAAAGTACTGCATAATTTCCTTATGGACTCAGGGGCCTCCCACAACCTCATGCCCAAATCTGTCATGGAGGAATTAGGACTGGAAGTCACCCGAGCCTATCATGACCTCTATTCTTTTGACTCCAGGAGGGTGCAGTGTTTGGGAGTCATCAAGGACCTAGTAGTTTCCCTGTTTCAGCTACCCATGAAGAGCATGGTCATGGATATTGTGGTAGCTGATGTTCCCGCTAAGTTTGGCATGCTGTTGTCAAGATCCTGGATCAAGACACTGGGGTGAACCTTGCAGATGGACCTCACATATGCCACCATTCCAGTCTTTGGGGGGGAACATAAGAGATTATACAGAGAAGCCCAACTAGCCTACATTGTCAGTGATGAAGCCAACCCTACCAATCATCCCATCTATGCTTTGGACACTGACTTAGGCTCCAGTTTACTACATCTCACCAACACCCCTGAGGCCCCTTTACAGATCAGAAAGCAGCCCATTCTTAATCAGGAGACCCCCTCTCCAACCACCTCTGTTTGGAAGATGTTTTTTGATGGAGCTTCCTCCAGTATGGGTGCAGGTGCCGGAGTGATATTCATATCACCCTGTCAACAGACCATATCTCTGTCATACAAGCTGGAATTCGAAGTCACCAAAAATGTGGCAGAGTATGAAGCTCTGGTCCTAGGATTAAGAGCTGCCAAGGAAATGGGAATTAAAGAGATGGCTGTGTTTGGAGATGCAGAACTGATTGTCCAGCAAGTCAAAAATGTTTATCAGACTAAGCATCCTCGGCTCAAGAGTTACAGGAACGAGGTATGGGATCTGGTTGATAATTCCTTCCTGGCTTTTAATATTTCCTATATTTCAAGGGAGGAAAATGCCTCAGCCGATTGTTTAGCTTTCACAGCTAGTGTGCTCGAGGTTCCTGCGTTGCCCACTAACGAGTCCGACGTTGAGATAAAGTATAGACCCTCTGTACCCGACAATGTCAAGCATTGGAAGGTATTTGAGGACGATCATGAGATTGAAAAGTTCCTCCAGTCCATTGATGACTTTTCTGCATTGCACATAGATGAGGAGCCCGACACTGTAGAAGAGCTTGACCATCACCCCGGGGAGTTTGTGAATAGAATTGCTGATCATCAGATCATTCAGCTACCGAGCAATCACATCCCAAAAGGTCTAATCCCATTAGAAAGATTGTTCGATGGGAATGATGTGGCAATAAAAGGTGAGGTTTCAGATGATGATGATGACACAGATGAATGCAACATAGGCACACCTGAGGAGCCAAAGTTGGTCAAGCTGTCAAGGAGTTTGACTGGGGAGCAGAGGGACGAATATACTAAGTTGCTGAAGCAGTTTGCTGATGTGTTTGCATGGACCTACGAAGACCTCAAAATGTATGACACATCAGTCATCGAGCACAAGATTCCACTGAAAGAGGAGGCTAAGCCATTCAAGCAGAAGCTGAGACAGATAAATCCCATGCTGCTACCTGTTATGGAGAAGGAAGTGAAGAAGCTGCTGGATGCCCAGATCATTGTCCCATTGAGATACTCTGAATGGGTGGCCAATCTGGTCCTGGTGAGAAAGAAAAGTGGGGAAATCCGACTCTGCGTCGATTTCAGGAACCCGAACAGAAGATCCAGGAAGGACAATTATCCCCTGCCTAACATGGAACACATTCTTCAGAGGGTAACTGGTGCATCAAGGATATCCATGAATGATGGTTTTTCTGGATACAATCAGATATCAGTCATGCCTGAGGACAGAGAGAAAACAACATTCACCACTCCTTGGGGCACATTCATGTATGCCAAAATGCCCTTTGGGTTGATGAATGCAGGAGCAACGTTTCAGTGAGCCATGGACATAGCCTTCGTTGGGGAGAAGGACCAGTTTGTGGTGATATATTTGGATGACATCACAGTCTTCTCCAAGACTGACAAAGAGCATTGCTGCCACTTGAAGAGGGTTTTCCTGAAGTGCCGGAGGTATGGCCTATCTTTAAACCCCAAAAAATCATTGTTTTCCATGAAGGAGGGGAAATTATTAGGCCATATAGTATCAGCAAAGGGAGTAAGAATTGATCTTGACAGGATAAAATCTCTTCAGATCCTGTCACTTCCCAGGTCTAAGAAAGAAGTCCAAGCCTTTTTGGGGAAGATAAACTTCCTGAGGAGATTTGTTTCAAATTTTGCTGAGCTGGTGAAACACATCACAGCCATGCTCAGAAAGGGAAATGAAGTGAAATGGACTGCTGAACCCAGGGAGTCTTTTGTTCAAATAAAGAGGGCATTGACTGAGGCTCCTGTGCTAATCAATCCATATTATTCCAAAGATTTTTTGATATTTTCTTTTGCTTCCTGTGACACAGTAGCTGCAGTTTTGCTGCAGAAAAATGATCAAGGGCGAGAACAGCCTGTTGCTTTCTTTAGCAAAGCACTGAGAGACGCAGAACTCTGGTATGAGATCATGGAGAAGCAGGCTTATGCCTTGGTGAAAGCTCTCAAAGCTTTCAGAGTCTATGCCTTGCATTCAAAGATCATGGAATACATCCCTTCAGCTTCCGTGAAGGACATCCTCATACAGCCCGACATAGACGGAATAAGAGTTAAATGGATCACCAAGATCCTAGAGTTTGATTTGGAGATTAAGCCCACCAATATGATAAAAGGGAAAGGTTTAGCCAAGTTGCTGGCTGAATCAAATTACAGAGCCTTGGGAATCAATTTCATCAATGAGCAAGCTGAGTCATCCAACAGTAATTCCCATATCATCATACGACTAGCGGCGTATCCCTGGTACAGGGATATCGTGTACCTTCTACAGGAATTAAAGCCCCCTGACGGACTGGGAAAGAGTAGGGCCAGATATTTGAAGCTCAAAGCGGTCAAATATTGCCTCATTGACCAAGCCTTATACTAGAGAGACCCTCTGGGGATATTATTAAGATGTCTAGACCCGCTGCAAGCCCAGAAGGTAATGTTTGATTTTCATAGCAGTCTCTGTGGAGGTCATCATTTTTGGAAGACCACAGCCCACAAAATCCTCCGGGCTGGGTATTACTGGCCTACTTTGTTCACTGATGTCTGCAGGGAGGTCAGAGCTTGCGTCAAATGCCAGAAATTCTCAGGGAAGCAACAGCTCAAATCCATGCCATTGAAACCTGTGGTGGTTTCAGCACCCTTTCAGCAGTGGGGATTTGATTTCATCAGGGAAATTCATCCCCCTTCTAGTGGCCAGCACAGATGTATCCTCACTGCGACCGATTATTTCACTAAGTGGATAGAAGCTGTCCCCACCAGAAGCACTTCTCACAAAGTAATCATCAGCTTCTTGGAAGACATCATTGCCAGATTTGGCTACCCAAGTAAGATCGTCACCGACAATGCAGCCCCTTTCAGGTCTGAGCCTCTAGTCAAATTCTGTGAACAGTTTGAGATTTCACTGGTTCACTCTACTCCATACTACCCTCAAGGAAACGGACTGGCAGAATCCTCCAATAAAAGCCTGATCAAGCTCATCAAAAAGCTATTGAAGGACAATCAGAGGGTCTGGGACTCGAAGCTCAAATTTTCTCTATGGGCTGATCGAGTGACAACTAAGAAATCCTTGGGTCTCTCACCTTTCCAGCTGGTTTATGGAATAGAGGATGTTTTCCCCACTCAGCTTGCCTTACCTGTGGAAAATCTCTTTCAAGACTACGAAGGAGAACCAAACCATGTGCTTAGAAGAATTCACCAGATGGTGGAAGTGCAGCAGGTCAGAGAACAGGTCATGGACAGAGCCTACAATCATCAGCAGAAGATCAAGCAGGCTTTTGACAAGAAGAGTAAGAAGACGGAATTTGAGCAGGGTGATCTGGTGCTCAAATGGGATGCACCCAGGCAGGAAAAGGGCAAACACAGTAAATTTGATGCCCTCTGGTTCAGGCCTTTCAAGATCCTTGAAGTATTTTCAAACAACACTTACAGGTTGGAGGATCTGGAGGGCAATGAAGTTTTCAGTAGCCCAGTAAATGCGCATTTCTTGAAAAAATACTTTCTGTGAGCCACAGTTGGCTCTTTTTGTTTTGTTTTGTACATATTGTTTCTGTTTTCATTTTTTCAGACTAATAGATGACTCCATAGCCCGACAACAAAGGAACTAAGTCTGCAAAAGAGTTCTTAGAGCATCACAGGGACAACTCTATCCCCCATGGAGCCAAATGTTAGAGATATTTCTTGTAGGGGGGTTAAAATGCAAAAGGATGGGTAAAAAACCCATTTATCCTAAGTCCGAGGTGCTAACGTGCCCGTGATTAAATGAAAGACAGGTTTGAACGACGGATATCATAGCGCCCGGATCAATGGCGCGGGTGAGATTCCAGACCCCCCTCGCCTTTCTACCTTTAAGCGGGGGGGGTCCGGAATCCGGGGTGCACCTCTTCGACGGTCCAGATTAGTGCACCCAGATCAATGGTGATACAGACCATTCCGGACCCCCCCTGCCTTTCTACCTTTAAGCAGAGGGGGGGGTCCGGAATCGCGGATGCAGCTTTCCAGCGGCCGAGATTTCAGCACGCCCGGATCAACGACGCTCGCGCAATCCACATCATCCTCAGCTTCTTTGTGTTTAAGCGCACATGGGCCCTTCTCCCGTCATATCACCTTTCCAACCGTCGTTCTCCTGCTGCCATGTTTCATCCATCTACCTCTCCTCTGTGATCCACGTGGTTTTCCTCCCTTCTCATCATCCACTCACCATCCGCCACGCATCTCCTTCCCTCCACGTCAGCCTCCCATCAAAGTGTGTTCATCACAATCTGCTCCCCTTTAACCCCTCTCGTCCCTTCATCGCTTCTCTCTCCACTCCCTACTGTTTTGGCCCCGTCACTCCATTCTCGTGTCTCACTGTCGGCGCTGGTCCCCGCGCATATCTTTTGGGCCAATCAGTTATTCCAAGTGGCAGCATGGGAGGCCCTCCACGTCCCGAAGGTGCCGACTTGGCCGAGCCGGCCTCACTCCTGAGGAAGCAGTTATTGAGGCAGTTGGAGGTGGTTAGACATCGCCTCCGACTCGATGGGAAAGCACGACCATGAATTTAAGGCACGTCGATTCACCATTGGAACTGTCAAAGAATTAAGATTGCGTCTGACATAAGTTTCACGTTCTTTTAGATGTTGACTGTCAGAAGCCATGCAGATGAAAAGATTTCAATGTAGTTCCTTGATTTAGTTGTTGTTGTTTTTTTGAGTATATGAAGGCGTTTTTGCCATTTTGTATCTATCGATGGTAGAGCTAAGCTCCTGACTGTAAAGTTTCAACAAATATTCTGGTTTCCTGGTCATGTATTTGTTTTTGAGACTTCTTGGTTTAAAACAAACAGTTCTTCTTTCTCATCTATGTTTCATCTCATGCCAGAGAGTTCACAGTCGAAGGATTTGTGTGGATTACTGCAGTTTTGTTATGATAAAAGATTTGTTGTGGCATCATTGTATTCTCTGGTCTTGTGTGTTTGAATATAAGAAGATCTTGTGTTTAAATGCTTTCTTCTTCAGTCTGTTATGAACCTGACGTTTATGGCAGACCCCTGCACCCTTCTCATGAAGTCTTCCCCCTATTCACTCTTTATTACAGCTCACTGTTTGAAGTTTATCAAGACCTCACTCGTTCATGCATGCCTGGCCTAGTTTCGGAGTTGAGATGATTGTTTCGAGTTTGCTTCCATTTGATCACCCCTTCCAAACAAATCGTGACATTAAACTGATGGGCGTTGGGCTCTGCTCCTGGTAGCAGTCCAGGAGTGACTTCTGGCTCCAACACAAGGTTAAAAGAACTACAAGCTACTCACATAGAAGAAGGAAAAGGAATGGAATCTCTTTATTACCTAGCACCTAGGAGGCCTTGGCAGCCACGTTTCACAGGTATGTCTCCAAATTTTGCTCCTCAACAATTTCCTCAGAATTTCCAAACTCCCATTCAAAATTCATGGAATGCACCCATGCCTTGGTAAGCTTGGCCTCCTCAGCAGAACCAAAACCAATCTCCTCAAGGTTGGAAAGGGTATGCTCAAGGAAATCAACCATACCAACAGCCTTACCAACAGCCATATCAACAGCCATACCAACAGCCATATGAGCCTTTCCCTTATCAACAGTTCCAGCAAAATCAGCCACAAAATTCATACTTTCAGTCATCACAACCTGCACCTCAACTAGCCCAACCACAATAACTCCAGCTACCATCTAACCAACCTCCACCCAGACCCACTCAATTACCATCTCAACCGATCTCCAATCCTAATAATAAAGTGGAAAAACCCATGTATAATGTTGAATAAGGACCATCATATACCATCCCTCGTCTTCAAAATATCCACTTGAGGTATGGAAAAGTTTTACCAAAGGATTCTCCTGTTATCACAGAGAAACCAATTGAACAAGAGGAGATTCCTAGCATAGAAGAGCTATCAATAGATAATCAAATCCAGAAGGGAGAATCATTAAATATCCAAACACCTCCTTTCCCATAAAGGTTGGTCAAAGAGAAACTACCAATATCTCTTCCTGAGTTTGATGTCTTAGATGAATTAAGAAATGTCTGTGTAAAAATTCCTTTATTGCAGGCTATCAAGGATATCCCAATCTATAAGAAAGCAATTTAGGAATTTTGTTCAAAGAAATCAAACAAAATAAGGAAAGATCCACCAACAATTCATGTAATTGGAAATCTAGCAGGCCTAATGTCAAATAACATTTCCATCGAAAAATATGTTGATCCAGGGATTCCGATGGTGACAATAAAAATCAACCATTTTTCGATCTCTAAAACATTAATTGACTTAGGAGCAGCTATCAATGTGATGACATTAGAAACAATGAGACATTTGAATTTGCAAAATCTGAGACCAACCACCACGGTTTTAGAATTAGCTGATAGATCTAAAGTAGTTCCTGAGGGTATACTGGAAGACATCACAGTTTCTTTGGATTCTTGGGAATATCCAGTAGATTTCCTAGTCCTTCAACCAAAATCTAATCTAGGAGGTCATCCATTAATCCTTGGAAGACCTTGGTTGGCCACAGCAAATGCTTTCATTGGTTGTAGAACAGGGAATATGCTTATCTCACATGGGACTGAAAGGAAACAAATCACACTTTATCCTCCAACTCAAAAACCTTCTATAATAGATCAATTACCTTGGATTGATGAAACATATCAACAAGAGGAAGAAGTAATTCAACCTATATTAAGTATTAATCAAGCCTTTGATTCTAGGGAGGAAAATAATGAAGATCTATTAGACTATTTCATTGTTGAACCAGATATCTCGGAAGAATTAAGAGACACACAATACATTGCTGGAGATGAAATCTTAGGACAAACTTTCCAATAAAATTGCACAATCAATTCTTTAGGGTCATCATTTAATGACATTTTTCCAGTTTTTTCCATGACAAATACTCAAAGCAAGATAATTGAAATTAGTCATGGGAAACATTTGAATATTGGCACAAATTTTGAACCCCCCCAGAAAGAACAATTGATTGCATTATTGAAAAAATATCATAAAGCGTTTGCTTGGGAACATACTGATATGAAGGGAATTCATCCAGATACATGTACTCATCATATCTACATAGATGATAACATAATACCACTCAGACAACCACAACGAAGAATGAATCTAATGTTGAAAGAGGTAGTCAAAGAAGAATTACAAAAATTATTGAAGGTAGGATTTATCTACCCTATCTCTGTTAGTCAATGGGTTTCTCTATTAGTTGTTGTACCTAAGAAAAATGGAAAATGGAGAATTTGTGTAGATTATAGAGAATTGAACAAAGCAACACTGAGAGATCATTTTCCATTACCATTCATAGATCAAGTCTTGGATTCACTAGCTAGAAAGAAATACTTTTCCTTAGATGGATTCAGTGGCTACAATCAAATCAAAATAGCATTAGAATATCATGACAAAACTACCTTCACATGGTCGTGGGGTACATATTCTTATAAGGTATTACCTTTTGGTATTCACAGTCTGGATACCTTTACATGGTTCTCCTTGATGCTCCTTGACCTTTTCCATTTGGTCAAGAAAAACCTAAAGCATCTGATTCAAGGAATAGCCTAATTTGATCCATGAACCACCTAAATCCTATGGAAACCCTACACCCTTGTATGGAACCAATTAGTACACAAACCCCTATGGAGGAGAACTATTCTACCCTCCTACTATGAGCGCACCTTATGCACCCACACATTCATTTCTTTCTTCTCCTCCTCCAACAACTGGGGGGCACAACCATACACAACCCATGAATCCCTTATCTCAACTAGGTATTATTTTCCTAGGAATACACATGGGGCTTCATTAAACCTAGGTTCTTATGGAGGACTAGTTAACACATTAAGAACCTTGCCCCTCCATGAATTTGGATAATATCCTCTTTCTCACTAGGGAAGACTCAGTAATCTCACCAGTCGTGGAAATGGGTCCAGGAATATTTTAAGACCTCTCTCTCCTTGGAACACACCATGGTGATCCACCCTGCATACCACCCTCAGAATCTTCCCAAGTGTGTAGAATCACTTTTTTCATGACAGAAACAACCCATTATTCTACTCATGTGACACCCACCCTCAGTCTACTCCTACAACACCCATACCTTAGTCTACCCCTAAGACACCCATACCTTAGTCTACCCATAAGACACCCATACTAGAGTCTCCTATTGAGACCCTCCCCTTCTTTAATGACCAACGAATGCTTTTCCAAACCCTTCCTCAACCCCTAACCCAAATATTGTTCCTATACCCACCACTAGGGGTTATATCATACTAGATAGTATCTACCCTTACCCTTCCCATATGGTGATAGCTATCCTTTTTTAGTACCTTTACCCACCATATATGGTACCAATACCATCACTGCATCCTCAAACAACTAAACTACCTATGTAAACCATGGTTTAACAAACATTGCCACAACTTGATCACACAACTCGGGAACACAATATCAACATTGGGGGAAAGAAAAAGAAAGTTGGGGGAAATACTCAAGACACACCATGAGTTCATCCCCCATGCACACTCTATGAAGCACTATGTCACCCCACCAAGGAGTTCCCTACCCTTCTCAAGTTACGAAACCTTATCCATATCCCTTGAGAAGCACCATTATTTCCCACCTTGGTAGCAATTTCCATATACACTACCCAAGAGTCTACCACCCCATGCGATAAGACATTACATACCAACTTCACATGTGACATATGTTCATAATATCGACATTATACTCATCATTTTCCTACTCTACCTCAATTTATAGAAACACTGGTAGTAATTTTCCAAACGATCCTACTAGAGCCCATTCTGGTAGTATCACAACCATTATCATCCTTGACATCTAGTTTCTTTAACATTTGTTATGTATCCTCTTCAGTGAATGCACATCATACCTTCCCATGCACACTCTATGAATCACTATGTCACCCCACCAACTAGTTCCCTACCCTTCTCTATTTACGAAATCTTATCCATCTCCCTCAAGAAGCACTATTATTTCCCACCTTGCTAGCAATGTCCATAGACACTACCCAAGAGTCTACCACCCCATGCAACAAAACATTGCATACCATCTTCACATGTGCCATATGTTCATAATATGGAAATTATACTCATCATTATTCTACTCTACCTCAATTTAGAGAAACACTTGTAGTGATTTTCCAAACAACCATACTATAGCCCATTCTGGTGGTATCACAACCATTAACATCGTGTTGGGTATGTGTTATATTATTTGCACGACTAGTTCTAGTGTCTGATAAGTTGCGTCGGGCATGCAAGGGAGTTTGAGAAGGGATATAGCCCCCCTACATGGGGGTTCGAGGGAAATGCCACTGATATTCTTTTTTCCTCGGGAAACATTTTTTCCTCATTTTTCATTTCGCCTCGATTTTCATGTCCATTGTTGGGTGGTTTTTTGGCACATGTTTTTTTGTCGATGGTTTTCTATTTTCGGTTAAGGAATTAGGGTTGTTGACTAATCCAGGTCAATGGGTTACGGTTTTGGATTTCGTTGGGTCCTATATGTATATTGTATTGTAAACAATGTATCACTATGAATGAATACAAAATATGTTGGTTTTCCTGGTTTGGGTTTCCAGGGGAAAAGTCTCCATGTAATGTGTGTATTTTCCATTATATCTTTTTTTTCTTTTATTGAAAATGTATTTGTGGTAAAATATTGTACAAGGTTAAAATATACATTTGGTATTATAGATTTTTTGGCTTCACGAGGACGCCTTTATGGTTAAGGGTTTCGCTCAGGACTATGATAAGACTTGTTATAGTGGGAGATCTATGGTATTGATTTTTTAGGTGAAAAGAAATGGTGAGCAGTTCAAAAATAGAGATCGAGAAGTTTAATGGGAAAATTTTTGAGTTGTGGAAGCTCAATATGGAAGATTTGTTGGTGGATAGAGATTAGTGGATCACAGTGGATCCAGGTACTGCACCTATAGGAACTTCAACAGATGATTGGAAAAAGTTGGATCAAAAGGCGAAGAGAACAATCTGACTGTGTCTCTCATATTCAGTATTACTAAATGTGTTAGAGGAAGCTACAGAGAAATATTTATGGGATAAGTTGGGGAAGTTGTATCAATCTAAGTCCCTAGTAAATAAAATTTTCCTAAGAAAGAAGTTGTGTAACCCGAGGATGAGAGATGGAGACTCGGTGGCAGAGCATTTGAATGCCTTCAATACTGTGGTAAGTCAGTTAGTATCTCTTGAGATTAAAATTTCAAATGAAGACAAGTGTATCAGTTTACTGTTCTCTTTACCAAAGTCATGGGTTAATATGGTTGTGGCCATATGTAGTAATACACATGCCTTGAAGTTTGATGAAGTGGTCTCTTCCTTGTTGTTGGAGGAGATGAGACAAAAGAACATGGAAGGACATCGCACAGATGCATTATTTGCAAAAGGACACTCCCAAGAAATAAATAGATATAAGTCCTCAAGTGGGATATCTAATTATAAGGGAAGATCTAAATCTCCTGGAAAGTTTGTAAAGGTATGCTGGAGATGTGGAAAATAAGGGCACTACAAGAAGCAATGTAGATCCAAAATTGAGAAAAAGAAGGGATCGGAAGAAGGTCCTTCTATAGTAGAAAATACCTCTAAGGAATAATGAGGGGATGTGTACTTGGTTTCTTCAAGCACACATGTATATCATGAGGCATGGTTGGTTGACTCAGGTGCATCCTTTCATATGACTCCCCACAGGGAGTGGTTCTGTGAATTGAAATGTATGATGGAGGTAATGTTTTCCTAGGTGATGACTCGAAAACCAGAATCATAGGATGAGGAAAATTCAAGTTTAGGATCATATATGGAAGGATTAGAAGACTACCTGGTTTTATGCACATCCCAGGTTTGGCCATAAATTTGATTTATGTAAGAAAAATGGACGATGTAGGGGTAAAAATGATATTTGAAAAGGAAAACCGCAAGATGGTTCAAGGAGGAATGGTTTTTTTGAAGGGAGTTCGGTTTGGAACTTTGTATAATATGAAAGGAAGCACTATTAGTGATGGGTTTAATAGTTCCATTGTTCTTGATATTGGAGTTGAAGAAGAAATAGCTCCTACAATCTATGGATAAAAGGGTATGATGTGGCATCATAGACTGGGGCATATCGGAGAGAAGGGTCTTCGAATAATACATGGTAAAGGTATGGTTGAAGGTATGTCTAACTACTCTTTGTATTTTGATTTCTATGAAAATTGTGTATATGGGAAGCAGAATCAGGTAAGATTCTTGTTTGGTGCAACGAGGGAAGAAATTTTTTTACAGCTAGTTCACAATGATGTGTTTGGACCTGTGTTGGTTCCATCATTGGAAAGATCTATGTGCTATGTCTCATTTATAGATGACTTCTCGAGGAATACTTAGATATATTTCCTCAGGAAGAAATTTGAAGTCTTTGACATGTTTAAAGAGTTTAAGGCTCTTGTTGAGAATCAAACAGAGAAAATAATTAAGGTTATGAGGACAGATAATGGCAGAGAGTTCTGCAAGAATGAATTTGAATAATTTTGTAAGAAGTGTGGTATATCAAGGAAGACAAATACTCTATACACACCTCATAATAATGGAGTTGCATAAAGGATGAACATGACGCTTATGGAAAAAGCAAGGTGCATGCTCAGTGGTGTCGGGTTAGGGAAAGTATTCTGGGTAGAGGTAGTGGGTACTGCATGTTACCTGTTCAATAGATCTCCCTAATTAACGTTGGATGACAATAATCCATAAGAGGTATGGATTGTTAAGAAACCATCTCTCACACATATCAAGGTATTTGGTTGTGAGGCCTATGTTCATCTTCCAAAGGAAAACAAGAGTAAACTAGATAATAGTGTTGGAAAGTGTATCTTTATTGGGTATAAAGATGGTCTCAAAGGTTATAAGATTTGGAAACC
>ML777139.1:10374-48485 GCA_009831015.1 Picea engelmannii
GAAACTTTTCTGAGAATGCATCTAATATCCATATAATAGATGATGAAATAGGTTCCTCTAGTGATCAAATTGAGATTCTTTCACCATAAATTGACAATAACAATGTTGAAGGTTTTTCCTTGGAAGGCAACACAGACCATTCACAATCACGGAAAAGGAAAAAAGGCCAATGGTACATAGGGAGACAATTCCAATTGGATTGGGTCTCAATATTTCCATTTATTGAACCAATACCTCCAACAAATGAGAAAGAGGCTTCAAGAGAGGTTAGATGCATTATATGTAGTTGGAAACTTGGAAAGACAGTAAAATTATAGATGAAGTTAGATACAATAGAGAATCATGCAGGAAAGGTGTATGATAAGGAAATTGTAAATGGTGAGGAGAAATCTATTATCAAATGGAAATCTTCTAAGGAATGTCGACATGTCAAATATGAATATGAATATAATAAATACTTAATCAGTAATAGAAAACTTGAGGTAAGTGGAGGAACCATCACATCTCTATTTGGAAATACGATGGAAAGAAATTTGTTATCCAAGACGATGCAATTAAGCACCACATCTTATCTAAAGGTTGTCCTATGACATATTTTCCAGATTACAATAACTTTATATATTTTATTGAAGCGCCAAATTTTCTGTCTTCTCATTGGTCAGTAACGAGTGGTTGTGAATGGGAAAAATATCTAGCTCAAGTAGAAAAGGATGATTTGAAAGAGAATATTGCAAATGCTAGGTTTCTTTCATTGTCTTTGGATGAAGTTACAGCTATTGATAATACTTCATGGATCTACATGAGCATTTATTTAGTTGATGATCATGTTAGGAATTCATATTTACTTGGGATTCATAAAATGAGGGAGAATTCTACAACTCAAAATATTTATGAACTTGTCATCAAGACTTTGAAGGAAATTAGTGCTATGGATCATTTAGTGATTGCAAAAAAATTGGTATGTGTCGGAGCAGATGGAGCAGCAGTCATGAAATAGAAAAGGAATGGCCTTTGTGTCAAACTACAACTATCAGCTTCACTATTTATGATTAGTATTCATTGCATGGATCATAGAATGAATCTTGCATTTAAAATAGTAAGCAATTTTCCACTGGTTTCAAAAGTTGAAGATCTTGTATGTGAAACTCGTGCATACTTTTGTCGTAGTCCCAAGCGATTTAAAGAGTTTCAACAATTTTCTGAGGGTGTTACAAATGGAAAAAAACTACTAAAAGATATTGATACAAGATGGATTTCATTGAATGAACCGGCTCAGAGACTATTTAGTGAGTACCAATCCTTAGGTAGGGGTTATGTATGAACATTGCTTCAGTGTAGAAAAAGCTCAAGATCTTCTCTTTCGATTAACTTATCTAGAGACATTATTAACATTGGATGGAATTCTTCCTATGTTTTATGAAATGAAAGTCCTTGTGAAAATGTATTAGAGTCACACAATATATATTGCAGAATTCATACATACAAAAAAATGAGCATGTCTTCAATTGGATAATTTGTATACGATGCCAAATTCTTTCACAGGTCCAACATTTAAAGGTTGGACTACTATCATCGATATAGAAAACATTGAAAATTATTTGAAGATTGGTGGAAAAGGAATACTATGTATGGCAGTGCGCGGGTATATGGTTCCATTTCATTATGTTTGAAATATGGGACGAATCACTGAAGAGTGCCATGTGTCAAGAGACCAATTCAACAATGTTGTAATTTCAGTGAAGCGCAACTTGATAGAAATTGCAAAATCACTAGCATCGGAGATAAGGGAACAATTTCCTTGAGATGAATTATTGGAGGCCATGTCTATGGTATACCCTCAATATTGGAACCCTAAACACAATAGAGAGGCTAAAAGAGTTGACTTTTTAGAAAAATTAAAAATTTTATTGCACCATTTTGGCAAGAATCGCAATGTACAAGGAGAAGAGATTGAAGGTATATTAGATTCATCAAAGTTGTATCAACAAGCCAATATATTTGGTCAAACAATGTTAGCTCAATATTTTTGGTTTGGAGAAACCTCTAGAACATGGTGCAATAAAAATATTATGGACTAAATTAGGTGAAAGTCAATACCTAGAAGAAAACATGTCATAATATTTCAAATTAGCATATTTATGTCAAACCATGATTTTGGGATCCGTGGAGGATGAGAGAATGTTTAGCGCACTATCATTCTTGAAGTCAAAGTTGAGGAACAATTTTGATAAACATATGTATATATGTTTAAAATTATATGTAAAAAAGTATGACATAAACAATTTTCCATTCGATAGAGCACTAGCTCTTTGGCAATCAGATTGTGATAGAAGGGGAGAATACAACTTAACAAATTCCTCTAATGAACTTGATATGGAAGATAATATTTTTGAGGGTCATAATAATAGTTCATCTATGGAGTTTCCTATTCATAATATATAAAATGAGGCTCGACATGTTGATGTGAACTGGGATATTAGTATACCCAAAGATGTTATATAAACCAATATAAATGAGGGGACTCTTATTTTACACTACATGTTCCATTGATGATTGGAGGTGTAGAAATAATGACTGGAATGTCAAATGTGATGTGATTCTTGTTATCTTATTGACTTAATTGTTCCTTTATTTTTGGAGTACATTGGAAAAAGGTAATTCTTTATGGGAGCAAGATTACCATCTGTAAATTTGAGATTGCATTTAAGGTAAAATTGTGTTATATATTTTGTATTAAATAGTGTAACATTGAAGCTACATTTATTTGATCCAAGCTATTTTAAGTTTGATGGTTTGATGGTTAAATAAGACATTCTCTTTTTCCTATTTGTGACAAGAAATGAAGTTGGCATTTGATGAAGTTGAGACCTATCTCTTCACATAGATAGTGTCCTAGTATTAAAGGCTAAATAACTAATTAACATGACTTTCGCTAACTTCTAAGAATTAATGGGCTCATTCAAGACTCAAGTGCATGAAATTTCTTGGATTTGTAACTTTGATATCTTGGAAAATTGTAATGGTATGTTTGTTGTTTTCATTTGGACCATTTTTTCAACTTTGGAAGTTTGGTTTTATTTTGATTAAAGATTGTGTTGGTCCCTTGAATGTTTCTAGTTCTCATTTTATGCTTGATTGAAGCTTGAGCCATTTGTAGTAGCTTGATTGATTTATTTAGAATATATTATGTTTATTTATATTTTATTTGAGAATACATGTTAGTATTCATAAAAGGAATGAGCCATGAGTTGCTAAGCGAAGAGAAAAATGGTCTATGTATTGGCCTACTAGATTCCTATGTAGACATCGTAGGACATTTATTTCCAATGAGACCAAAATTCCTCTAATGCATTTATAATTTTAATGTCATGAATAATAAAAAAAAATTACATGTAGCCTCTCAATAAAAAAATTATGAATCATTGAAATGATTTGTAATCTAGTATGGTTATTTCAAAGGCAATCAAGCACAGTAAAAAGAATTAATCACTAACAGAAATTCAGTTGAACATTGCCACTTCTTATTAAGAGATTAAATTTCCAGACACAATGTTAATTCTCCAGTGTCCAATGGAAAAACAAGGACTAGCACCCAACATCTCCCCCCAACTGTACCATTCCATGTCCCCATGCAACTTCAAAGTTCACTCACTCAGAATCAGAGTCTGAGTCAGGGCATGAGCTTTTCCAATGAAAATTAGAAATATTGTAGGATGATGCAGCATTCTCTTATAAATTCATGTAGCCCCTAGAATAAATCACTTATGCCCAACATTATATTTCAGTCTTCTTAGTCAATTTGTACTTATGATGATACTTCTTTGTTGGAATCCAAATAAGAGGGAAATGAAATTTAAGCCCCAACCACTGTGGACCACAAGTCTGAATGCACTCAATATAGCTAGGAACATGAGACTAAGCATAGGTAAAATTGTCATGATTGCAGGGATCCTTGGTCCTCAAGGCCAGAGAGGATTCTTCCCATCTAAATATGCTACCTTCTAGTGCAAACAGTTTCTGATCATTAATTGTTTTAACACAAGAATCTATGACAAAACCTTGAAGTTTTGTCACTTTTCTAGTCCTATAAGATGAAGAGACTAGATGTCGATGTATATTAAAAGAAGTAACAGGAGTATGGAGTTCACCCCTAATCCATAATGTTGTTTCTCCTTCATTCTTATGGATTGTGTGGAAGGCATTCCACCAATTTTCCTGATTGTTCACAAAAGAAGTTAAGGCTCTCAGCTGCACATATCCTACATAGGGAACAAGATTAAATATTATATCCAACAGGCAGACATGTTCATGCAAATAAATCTCACACAAGAAATGTTGATCTGATAAATCACTCTGGGAAAATGTTTCTAAAAACTCAGAGGCACTAATCATTTTATAAGGCCTTCCTTCCTTAATAGCTTTAATCTTAAAAAGAGTTAATTGTTCATGAAGGAAGACCGAGTATGAGGGAGAAGGGATTCTACAGCTCAACAAATCTTCTGCTAACAAATACATTTGATTTTTATCATGTTGCAGAATCTGACACTTAGCTTGCAGCTTCTTCAACTCTCCCAATTCCTTCTTCATTTCTTCCCATTTAAATTTCTGAGACGTCAAAAATTCAGCGTATTTCTCCTTGAGGTCCTGTATTTCCTTTATGTGGGCTGGCACAGGAATCATTCCTTATCCAAACATGGAAACTTGTTGCTTCCATTTATCAATCTCTGCTAGAAAAAAGATAGTATTATCTTTTGTGTCATGATGGTCAACTTATTGTTCATCCTCATCACTGATTTCTAGAGGAATTTGAGCTTGTGTCACTGGTTCTTGAGTAACAATGAATTTATGTGGTTGTGGTAATTCCTCTTCCTCAACCACTGGTTCTTGTGTGACAGTTGCTTCTCATGTGGCCTCATCAGATTGTTGATTTAAATTAGGTACCAACGGTTCTTTTGTAGCAACGGTACTCTCAAGATGGGATGGTTCAGTAGTCTTATCCATCACTGGATCTTGTGTTATAGTGAAAGCTTCCTATATATCCTTTTTAGACTGCATATTTAAATCAGGTACCACTAGTTCTTATGTTACAGTGGCATTCTCAGTTGTTTCATCAGTCTTATTTTCTTCTTCCTTAGCCACTAGTTCTTATGTGGAAGTGGCTTTCCTTCTCTGTGTTGCCTCATCTAGCTCTTCTTGTCTTCTGATTAGTCCCAAATATGAGGGCTCAAGAAGGGTCACCTCATACCCAACCAATCTATAAATATCCCCACAATCAGGACACAAATATTCCTTAAATGTTTCATGTGTTTCATTTTCATCCTTTTCTGATGGCACAGTATGTCCTCCTAAAATATGGGTTGCTTGTACTAATAAATCCAAATCATGAGGCGGAGGCCTTTGGGCTTCCTTTTTTTATTTTATCATTTCCAATTCCCACGTAAGCCTATGAACTTATCTTTTCAATTGATCATTCTCAAATAAAAGGGAATGAATCTTCCTTTTACCTCTTTCAATAGCAGGTTCTTGTGTTTCAATAGCTCTTTGATTTGGGATCAGGTTGTCAATTGGTTCTTTTGTTACAGTGACAACTTCATGTTGTTGTTCATCACCCAGTGGTTCTTGTGTAATAGTGATTGAAAGAGGACGCAACACAGGAATCTCAATTTCTGTCATTTTCAATTTAGATGTTTTTGTTGTGACAACAACCCTAGTTCTTCTCCTTGTACTAGGGAAAGTTGATGGAAACACCAGCAATAGCCTCTTCTTCCTTAATATCTTTGGCATTGTTTGGGGAGGTTTATCTGAGACAATTTAAACTTCATAATCAGGGAAAACATGGGAAGAATCATCATGCAAAGCAGATGATTCTTCCTGCAACTCAATTACATTATTGCTTTGAATCACTGTTTCAACCTCCCGAATCTGTTCTGGTGGAGTTTTTTCCCTTCCAGGTGACGGTGACCTCTCCACAATTAATTCCTTCACTATATCTCCAGAAGGAATATTTGTATCCAATCCTTCCCTCATTTATGTCATGGGTTCTTCCACACTTGGTTATTTTTCCGTATCCCCTCCTTCGTGTTGTGTTGGTTGATTCTCCTCTATCAACTGCTCATTTTCCTCTACTATAATGGTAGGTGATTTTTCAGGGTTTTGGTGCAGAGATTTCTCCATCTACACCCCAATATCTTCCTATTGAGGGGTCCTAAATCCCTTTAAATCAACAGCAGGAACCAAACCTGTCATTGAGGCCCAATTAGACTATGCAGTGTTTGATAGTGGTATGGTTCTCCAGATCTTGTGATCCGTCCAAAATAATCGATGGGCTTTACGTTTTCTTGTGAAGGATTTATCCTTTGGTTCGGACGTTCTCTTTTTTGTATTTTCTCTTAGGTGGGACTGATATAAGATAGGGCCGGTATAAACCAACCAGAAAACAAAATGGGAACAAACTTAACTATTGGAGAAGAGGATGAGCTTGGGATAACCCTTTCACTCTAGCATGCAGACAGTGATCGTCTACCACAGGCCTAGTACTAATACGTTAACCATGCGGGTATTCCAATTACTGAACTAAGATACAATTTATAAGAAGAAAACATGCATGCGATAAATGATGGTAAGTAAAATAATTCACTCTACTCTAATCATCAATCACATAATAACACAACGATTTATCTTCATCATTAAAGAAAATAATTGTAAAACATTGCATCAGATAACTTATCAATATATTTAGTAGCTCTTACTCGTTACAGCATCCATTCATGAGACAAAATAAGAAATAATTCTTCTCCACATCCAATCATACATGCATTTGATGAAAAAAAACACAAACTTGTCTCTGGTCCCAAAAGGAATTCTCAATTAAAGGCAGCTCCGAAATAATTCTTAACAAAACCAAAAATGAGGGTCTTTGCAGCAACCATTGACCCTTAACTAACCGGTCGATGCTCTTATTTATAACATAAAAATAACTAAAAATAAATATTAAAGTGCAAATAAGTGAAACAAAACTCGCCACATGGCGTTCTCTGCTATTAGTTTTTCTAAAAGTCATCTCAGGATGTCACTTCAGTAGGTGACTCTTCTCGTACTCCGACCACTTGATGAATAGATCCTTGCATGTGTTGTCATATGGGAATCTATGTTGTTCCATTGGGGCTGAGTCAATCTCTCTTATCTCTACTGCATGTGCCTAATACTTGACTATTCTAGCACTCAATTGTTGCAACATAGCTTGCGCTTTGATCTAGTGCTCTGTGAATTGTCGCACCTGACCTGGCACCATATCTGTTACCTTTGTTATTTCCTCTGGCCAAGATGAGTCTTGTTCGGTGTGAATCTGGACTATGTCGCGCAAGACGACAAAGTCGGCGGGTGTACCGAATTCGAGGAGGCCGATGTCTTTCATTACCCTATTGATCTTGATCCATCTTTTCTTGTACTTGGCCCATTTTTCTTGGATTTCCCGATGATGTTCACGAGCCGTTTTTTCCCAATACTTGGTCGATTTCCTTATGCGATCAAGGTTGCTCTCTTTTAACACTTGAATGTCATGCTCTTTTGTATCTCGGCCTTGTTGGACCGCACTGATATAGTAGACCCCCTCTATAGCTTGTTGATATTTCTCGTACCACCTCTCCATATATTTGCACGTCGCAAGTGCCATGAGGGTGTCTTCCTGGAGCTCGGCTATCCTTACAGTGAATAGGTGTCGCTCACCTATAAATTTTCTATAGGCCTCCTGGAATTCGCTCCATAGGAACACCGCAGCCTGTGTGGTGTCATGATAGTATTTCTCCAAGTGGCGCAAATGTTCCAATTCCTTCAAGGCATCGGCCAGCTTCTCTTCATCTCTTCTATTTTTTTCCAAGGTGGCATCTGTAATTTCCATCCCTGCGTCGATCATTTCGTACATCTTAGCATGCTCTTTGTTGATCATATTTTCCTCCGTAGTGATGAGGATGGAACGATCTAAAGTGATCCTCCTCTTCTTGGTGGTTCTCTGGATGATATCTTTCCTTTTCCGGTCATAAGCGATGGCATGTATGTCGGATACTTCGTCCATGGGTTCGGGGATTTGTTGATCTCCCCAAGTGAGTGTATTCCCCAGACTCTCGATGGTATATACTTGTTCAAGACTGGGTTCTTGAACTTTCTCCCTGTGTTCTAAAGGCCCATCTTTTGTCTGTCACTCATCGGGAAGTTTAGTACCGATTGAAATTGAGGCATCGGGGGTAGGCTCGGTACTTACTTGATCCTCGGCCGTTGAGACGTCAACTTCCTATTGTGGAGCTTCTTCCTTTTGCTCGCTCGAATATGAATCATCCTTCGGAATGTCCGCTTGGTTCTCCGGTGCATTGGGAAGCTCAATGTCTAAGACACTCTCGACCTCTTGTTCGTTTTGTGGAAGCCCTTGAATTTGAGTGTCGGGAACTGGGGAAGATGTCTTCTTTGGATCATTTTCCTCTTCGATATGTACAAAGGTCACAAGGGATACCTACAGGCTCTCACCATTATCATATATTTTTATCAATTTGCTTAGGGCGTTTGGCGCACTTTCTCTCCCTGATGTGCCGACTGTCTCTGGTTGAGTCGAAACACCTGTCAGCGATCCAGTCGGTGGCGTTTTGAATTCAGGGTGGTCTAACCCAGCGATTTCATCGATGTCTATCAGTTCAAGGCCGCTTGGTCCTATCTGGCTTTCGTCTGGGTTATCGAAAGGGAGCCTTGTCATACCTATGAGGTCTAGGTCATCTTACAGTTGATCAATTATCCGTTACTCATGTTCTATCATGAGTAACCCCCTCTCCCGTGCGTATTGAGTCATGGGGAAACCTTTATCTTGCATCGGGGCTTCTGCTGCTTCGACTGCTATCATTTCTTCGCTGGCCCTGAGGGCCCCTTGAGCCGATTGTTCTAGGATCGTTGCATGTTCATCCAGGCTCATGGCTTTGAACCTGGTCATTTTTGTTAGGATATTTAGACACTTAGGAGTTAGTTAAGATCTACTTGGTATAATATGTCGTTAGGTAAAAGTGTGTTTCTTAGTGTGTTTCTTTAGTATGCATTAGTATGCATTTGTAGTTAGAAAATTTGACAGTCACGATATGTTCCCGACATAGAGTGATCCGACAGTTCATACTCTCCTCGATATTAACGACCATTGATCTGTGGCCTAACACCCGATTGGTCCATGATCTCCATTTAAAGAGAATGGAGGGTCATTTGTCGATCATCGATTGTGAGAAACTCGATTGTAAAATCTATCTGTAATCTTTTTCTTTTGCATTAATAAACTGCTCCAAGTGGCCGCGTTGGCTAGGGTTGTGAATGTTTCCCCGTAGGGGTTTTACCACGTGAAAACATCAGTGTATTAATATTTTATCTGGTTATGTGAGTGTTTATTGAAGGTGTTCGTCCTCTATTGGAATACCTATGTTGTCGAACATGGTATCAGAGCCTGTTTGAAGACCCACTCCTGTTGTAGATCAAGATTGTGAAGACGAGTTTCCTCATCTCCATTTTCTGTCATTTCCGTACATTTTTGGGCTGAGAGGATTATTCCATTACGTCCAGAGCTTGTTTCATTAAGGAACACTTTTCATTTCACTCGAAAAGGCTTTTTTTTGCCCAAGATACAGCCATTACAGTCAGATCCGAAGGTATAAAGTTTGAACACACATTTTTAAAAAAATTTGCAGAGAAGTATTTTAATTTTATTTCGGTTTGTATTTTTTATTTCCGGGTTGCTATTCTTTTAGATCTGTGTATGCTCTTTTCCCTGCACCCTGTGTGATCTCGGGAAATCAGAAACAGATAGGAAAAGGTGCATCTTTCGAGTAAGTTAACCGAGATCTAACCCTTGTTTTCATCGAGAAGCGGAATTTTTTTCTTGTGTGAAAAGAGTTTTTTATTAGCATGCTCTCCAAGGCCGTCTTCAAAAACAACAACAACAACAATCCTCCTTCTGAACATTACAATGTGTTTTGCTGGATCGTTTGGTTAAAATTTGTCTTATTAAGTAAGAGGTCTTGAGTTCAAGTCTCTCTTTTGTTCCTTTTTTTTTTTTAAGTTCCTGTTAAAATTGTAAAGTGTATTTCACTTCAAGTATAAAGTGAATCACTATAAGTAGCATTAATATTTTTTAGAGTTATTTATTTTGCATGCAGTTTTTTTATAAAGTAACTTCATTGTAAAAGTGATCTCCACTTATCTTTATAAAAGTGGGTCACTTCATAAAGCAACTTACACTATCACGTGGTCAGTTGGTTATCGTTTATGCCTTTTTTTAAAAGGGAATAACTCTCACATCGTAAGTCCGTTTTCAGTGCCGTTTTTTTTTTAAACCACATAAATTTTCGAGATATTTCCATCCATATCATTAGTTTCAATTTTTAAATCCACATTATCTGCATATTTAATATGGATTCTACAAGTAATGTCTTTCTTACCAGCAACAACTACTTCCAATGGAAATCTCATATGGAAGATTTATTAAGAAGTAAAGGCATGTACCGGATTACCTTGGGAAAGGAAAAAGCACCCACTGATGATGATAAGAAATCCAAATGGGATAGTAGGAATGATGAAGCATGTGGACTAATCAGAATGTTCATCTCTCCTGATTTAAGGTATCACCTTCAAGAAATTGCTGACCCCAAAGAAGCTTGGGACAAGATTGAATCTGTGTTTGGTAAACTCAATATTATTCGAGCACAACAATTAGAAAATCAAATATTGACCTTGAGTCCAAGTGATTTTTCTTGCCTTGGAGACTATCTATCTAAGTTTAAAACACTCATAATTTTATGTGAAGAATGTAAGATAAAAATGGAGGAAGAGTGTTGCATCTATATTATTCTTTCTAAGCTAGGTAGTGCATATTCTTTGTTTGTATCTACTTTTTATGCTATGAAAGAGGCTCTAGGGAAATCTTATGAAAAACACACTCTTGACTCCTTTTGTGCTTCTTTGATTAGAGAGGAAGATAAGCTTATACAACTTGGAGTGATCATCACTGTAGGTACCTCTAAAAAATCCTTAGTTGCCCAGCAGAAAGATAAACCCAAGTATCCCAAGAAGCAACATTCTCGCTACAACAACAAGCAATATAAGGGTCCCAAACCCGCTCAGACAGCTTCAGCTCCTAATGGTGACAAAGGAGAAAAATATAAAAATAAGAAGATTGACAGACATTGCAACTTTTTTGATAAATATGGTCATGATGAGTCCAAATATTTCAAGAATATGGCATCTTTAGAAGCAGCGATGAAGAAGCACAACATCAGTATTGATTCTCCTTCTTCTTCTTCTTCTCATGGACATGCACTTTCCGCTTTTGGTTTCTCCTTCAACACAAATTCTACTTCTTTTTCTTATGAGTGGCTTAATTATTCAGGGGCGTCTTATCATACGGCTAAGGATAAAGCCATATTTTCTACTCTAAATGAATGTAACACCAAGAAAATATTTGTTGGTGATGATAAATCTCTTAGTGTTGTAGGATCGGGAACAGTTGAAGTAGATAATGGTCATTTCAATGATGTATTATGTGTTCCAAGTCTTTCTTGTAACCTTCTATCAGTATATCAAATCACTCATTCGGGTGAAGGTAAAACCCTAGAGTTTTCACCTCACCAAGTTGTAATCAAGGATCTAAAAGATCTTAAGAATGTTCTTGCAACTGGAATTGTTGTTGATATTACCAGGTTGTACAAGTTTGACAACTTTGGGTCATCAACTTTTTCATCAGTTTTTGTTGCTCATAGAGATTACTTGAGCAAACTTTGGCATGAGCGGTTTGGTCATCTAAACCATCGCGCATTTCCACAACTATGTAATAAACAGATGGTGACTGGTCTTCCTCTTGTTTCATGCAGAGATGGTGTTTGTGTCGTTTGTGTTCTCAGCAAACATCATCGGGACAGTTTTGACAAACGTGCCTCTTGGCACGCATCGGGCCCTTTGCAGCTTGTTCACGGGTATTTGTGTGGTCCATTTTCTTCTCCTTATTTTTTTGGGTGCAAGTATTTCTTAACGTTCATTGATGATTTTTCCAGACATACTTGGGTTTACTTCTTAAAACTTAAGAGTGAAGTTTTTGACAAGTTTTGGGCCTACAAGGCCCTTGTAGGAAAGCAATATGGACATCAAATTCAAAAGTTAAGAACAGATAATGGAGGCGAATATGTGAACAATAATTTTACAAGTTACTGCACTACATAGGGCATCCAAATGCAACACACTCTTCCATATACACCAAAACAAAATGGTGTTGCTGAGAGAAAGAATCGCACATTAAAAGAAATGGCTAATTGTATGATCCAATCCAAGGGATTAAGTCTAAAGTATTGGGCGGAAGTAATCAACTATGCAAATTACATCGTCAATCGCACTCCCACAAAGGCTCTTAAAAATATAACACCGGAAGAATCTTGGACTAAAATTAAACCAGATGTAAGTCACTTCCGTGTATTTGGCAATATAGAATGCACTTACATTCCTGATGAGAAAAGGAAAGCATTGCAACCTAAAAGTGAGAAGTGTATATTTGTTGGTTATTCTGAAGATGTCAAAGGTTATAGACTTCTTCAACCACATTGTAATGAAATTCTTAGAAGATATGTTAAATTTGATGAAAATATTTTGGCCTGCGAGCCTAATTTGGCGGTTGTGCCTTCTTTGGCCTGCAAGTCATCTTCGACGTTTGTGCCTTCTTATATTCCTATTCTGGTTTCTTCTTCAGATGATGACAGTGAGGATGAAAATCCACCTCTTCCTGCTGACCTTCCTCCAGATGATTCCTTTGAACCTGAACAAGCACCAGTTCCATCGCTTCCTCGATGGGTTCGTTCAACATGAGAAGTAGTTGGTGATCTTGTCGATGATCCTTTAGGATATCATCGAACGCATTCACAGTTCTAGCGATCCTCTTCTCTTTTGGATCAAGTTTCAGAGATTCATGATCCAGAGACATTTGCAGAAACTTCAGGTCATCCAGATTGGGATACAGCAATGAATGAAGGGTATCGTTCTTTAATGGCAAACAATACTTGGGATCTTGCACCTCTTCCAAAAGGAAGAAAACTTGTCAAATGTAAATGGGTCTATAGAACTAAGTATGCATCAGATGGAAGTGTTGAAAGACACAAGGCTTGGTTAGTTGTCAAAGGATTCTCCCAAGTTGAAGGAATTGACTATAATGAGACCTTTGCCCCTGTAGCCAAAATTAATTCCATCTGCCTTGTTATTTCCCTTATTGCCTCACATAAATGGGAGTTCCATCAAATGGATGTTAAATCTGCCTTCTTGCATGGCAATTTGAAAGAATAAATCTACATGGAACAACCTCCTGGCTATGTCCATAATGAATCTAGCCTTGTTTGTCGCCTTAATAAATTTATTTATGGCCTTAAGAAAGATCCCCGAGCTTGGTATGCCAAAATGGATAGCTTTCTTATTGCCAACGGATTCTCTAGATGTCATTCTGATCCTAATGTTTATACCAAGAAAGTAGGAAGCCATCTCATAATCCTTGTCCTTTATGTTGATGACCTTATCCTTATTGGTAGTGACTCAAAACTTTTAAACCATGTGAAAAATAACCTTAAGAAGAAATTTGAAATGACAGACTTAGGTTTTTGCACTATTTCCTTTCCCTCCAAGTTTTACAAACCAATGAAGGAATTTTTCTTTCCCATTCTAAGTATGCTTGTGACCTTCTTCGTCGCTTTCACATGGATGATTGTAAACCAACCCCTTCTCCCTTCCAGTCTGGGGTCAAGCCTATTGCCACCTGTACTTCTCCTGAAGTTGATGCCACCCTATACCGTCAGTTGGTAGCCTCTTATACTTGACTCATACCCGTCTTGATCTTTCCTTTCATGTTGTTCTTGTTTCTTGGTATATGAAAACACCCCATGAAAGTCATTGGAAAGCAGCTAAAAGGATACTTCGCTATGTCTGTGGTACAGTTCAGTTCGGGATACATTACAGTTCAGGGGAGACTACTTTATTGGTTAGTTTCACTGATTCAGATTGGGTCGGTGACCCTGATGATCAGAATTCTACTGCATGTTATGTTTTCAGCGTTGGTTTAGGACCTGTCACTTGGGCCTGTAAGAAACAACAAGATATTTCACTTTCTTCAGCAGAAGCAAAGTACCGAGCAGCGGTAAATGCAAGTCAAGAAGCCTTGTGGCTTCAAAAAATCCTTTCCGAGTTTGGACTCGAGCAGCAGCATCCGACCAGCCTTTGGTGCGACAATCAAAGTGCCATCAAGCTCACCAAAGACCCAGTTCAACATCAGCGCAGCAAGCACATCAAGCTACACATGCACTTCATCGGAAAGCTCATTCATGATCAAGTTATTGAAGGGCTCTTTTTCCCTACGGAAGATCAAGTTGCAGACATTTTCACAAAGTCTCTTACAGAAGTGAAGTTTTGCAACCTTCGCTCTATGTTAGGAGTTCATGAAGTTGTCATTAAGGGGGGATAGGCTCTAACGCCTCCTTCCTTCTCCTATTGTGTCAACATTGTAAATCCTTCAATCATATCCCAAGTTGTTCTTAAGGGGGGATGTGAGGATATTTAGACACTTAGGAGTTAGTTAAGATCTACTTGGTCTAATATGTCGTTAGGTAAAAGTTTTTTTCTTAGTGTGTTTCTCTAGTATGCATTTGTAGTTAGGAAATCCGACGGTCACGATATGTTCTTGACATAGAGTGATCTGACAGTTCATACTCTCCTCGATATTAACGGCCATTGATATGTGGCCTAACACTCGATTGGTCCATGATCTCTATTTAAAGAGCATGGAGGGTCATTTGATGATGATCGATTGTGAGAAACTCTACTGTAAAATCTCTATGTAATATTTTTCTTTTGCATTAATAAACTGATCCAAGTGGCCGCGTTGGTTGGGGTCGTGGATGTTTCCCCGTAGGGATTTTACCATGTGAAAACATCGGTGTGTTCATCTTTGATCTGGTTATGTGAGTGGCTACTGAAGGTGTTCATCCTCTGTTGGAATACCTGTGTTTTCAAACAATTTTGGGATCGACCATCCTTGCCACCACTTTGCTCCAGTCCTGGGCATTTTCTGTGAAGACTTCATCTTAAAACTTGTCATGGGCGTATGGCCAGCAGGATGACACTTGCAAGGCATGTTTGCGGAATTGGTCGGTCTGGAATCTAAAATCCAATTGGCTCAGTCCTTCTTTCTTGTCCTGAGCGGTGTCCTTCACCATGTAGAAGCCTACATGGAAACCATAAGGTATGAACACCCTGTTCTTGTCCTTGGCTGGAGTGGCATTGTAACCTTGTAGGATGGTTTAGTGGCATATCTCCCCCACTACAAGTCGGTCAGGGACATGAATGGGAAAGAGATGAGGTGCTTCGGTGGCCCTGAACACTTTGATGTAGGTATCGCACTCGTCGAGATACCAGTGGCCGACCTTTGATATCATATTTTTGGCCGCATCTAACAGTATCGATCATTCTTTCTTGAAAAGAATAAAGTAAATATGTGTGATGAATTCATCGTAGATAAGAGAGTAGGATATTTTGTACCTGCTCTCCCATAAGATGTTGAAATATACATGGACCGAGATTTCTACAACATGCCAGCTCAGGTTCATGCCCACAAAGACGTTTCTGGCACACATGACATCCAGTAAATACGAAGCCATGTAGAAGGTTGGGGTATCTCCTTCTTTCATCGTCTGATATTTTTGTATGCAGATGCTCATCTTCTTGGAAATGATGGATCCCTAGTTGAATCCGCTCCTGGAAATGGCCACTATGTAAGCTAGAGGAATCCATGCCTCTGAAAATATGGAACAGTCTTTCTCCCCATACAACCGGAAGATGAGAGCCATCAGGTAGATGTATGGCTCCCTTAAGTTGGTCGTCTGGTACTAGTCGGAGGTCCGATTGGTGTATTTCTTATCTTCTCTCCACCACGAGGCCATTACTCAGCTGGTGTCATGGCGCTCATAGAATTTTACGACAAAAATTTGTGTTTAGTCGCTCCTCAGGGTCTCTCATCTTGTAATACTTTTGGACCTCTACTAGGAGGAAGACCCCGACACATCCACCACTATCATCATTGATTAAACACTTTTGCGTGTATATGTGGTTGATGAGCCACTGCAGAAGTTATATACAGGGAAACACAGGGGTTATGCTTGCTACCATGTGTAGATACGATCGTCGGATATTCGGGAATACCTGGTCGTCGAGCACTCTCACATCTGGGTCACAATGTGGGATGTACTCCAGGAATTCCTCCCGGCTGATCTTTTTGAAGATTTCTCCCCAATGTGGGAGTGTCATCTTGGTCCCTGTGTTTTCCTCTGTGTCCCCAAAGGCAGGCGGTTGAATAAAAACCTTCTTTGTAGATGTCTTAATGACTGGTTCTGGCCTCAGAGTGTATTCCAATTGTTTTCCTGCCTCTCAAGAGGAACCTTTACCTATCTCTAGCTCCTTCAGCTTCGGTGCCCTCGGTTATCGCCTAGTGGTCTTCTTCCTTGGTGGCATTGTTCTTGCAATTGAAATAAATCTTTTACAGATTGCGTACAGAGCAACACTAGATAAAAAATATATATATGAAGTGTAAGCATGAAAAATCCACATACTGGTACATACCTGTAAAGCTTGCTAAACCTGGTTATTTGATACTCACGGGATCTCTGCAGCTTTTGAATTGCTCATTTCACTTTTTGAATGCTCTAAAACTCCTTTGCGTGCAGAATGGTTTCATTTACAATGGCATAAGAGAATTTAAATCAAGTAAGAACCTACTGTATCGTATCAACCATTTAATTCGGGTGATGAGTGGAATTCAAACAAATCTGTCGCCGAATATCTGCAACTTGAATTCATCGAGGGATGACAGCGAAGGCGCGGAGGGTGATGTGGTCTATCAGTAATTTCAAACGGTCATTTTGATTCGCACACAAAGTAGAAACTAATGCAGGATTTGGAATTAATTAATCCCTTAAATGCTCTGAATCTAAACGTATCTAGTGCTAAAACATCCCATCGTGTCACTTTCTCAGTGGACGGATCAGGGATGCTCCATGAACATTTTCATTGATATCTTTCTGCAAAAAACCTTCGGCGCCGATTGATTTCATCGCACAATGCTAACCTGGAAAAACCGACTCGGGGGTGTGACTTGGACCTAGGAAACCAAGAATGACTCTGGGTAAAACTAGACCGTACGATTCTCCAGTCGAGCAAAGACATGTGGCGTTGAAGACAAGTGGCTTAATCTGTGTGTATTAGTCCGAGTCAGGACTTTCTTCAAGTTGTGTGTTCTAAAATAAACATGGGCTCGCCGATGTCGAAAAGGTATCGGGGGTCGGCAATCAGTGATAAACCTATCGCGTGTTTGTTTTCTTCATATTAGCTTCCTCGAAAAATTCTTGATGTCGAAACACTTCGGCAATCGGTGGTTGGGGAATACACTTTAGTGTGGTCATAATGTTCATCGTGATTCGGTCTTCTCCGATTTTGACAAGCGCGTAGGGGATCGGTTATCGGCAATATCTGTATGTGATACTTGTCGTGAAACAAAACTTCATTTTTCCAATACCGGTGAATATTGGCGCTCGACAACTGAGGTTTTTCGAGTGATTCTTTTTCACTTCTTAATTCCTTCCGATGTTGAATCTTGAGCACGTCGGGTGAAGTGTTTTGATTGTTGATTCCTTATTTAAGTGTTAAGCCTCTTTAATTCATGGGGTTTCATAAGTTAGACAAACCTAAATATATCAATGAGAGTTAAGAGAACAAGCAAAGACAAAACATTTCTCAAAGAAAAATTGAATTCAGACAGTGCAAATATTAAGTGGTACCCAAAAAGTGAAAAATTGACATAGGTTTTTTAGGGTGTGTTGAGTGCTCAACACTTTCATATGTACATCCTCTGCAATCACAAATCCAGGGCTATCCCTCATTTCTACATCACCATTGCCTTGTCCTAGTTGTCTAGCAACATTATCTTGTCTAAACTCTTCATTATTTCCTTCTCTTTCCTCTATTTCCTCTCTTTCCTTGTCTGAAATACTCATATCACTACTTCCTACCTCCTCTTTTGATTCATTTCCGTCATTTTCATCAACTTCTACTGCTCCCCTGGAAATGAATTGAGCCCATGTGTGGTTTTGTAGTTCCAAGGCTCTCAACACTATTAATTTTATCATACAATGGTGTGTGACAGAACCTTGGGTAAAATGATATTGTCTTACATAATGTGTCATATTATGCAAAGATTATAAAAAATAATAAGGCATATTTATCAATGAGCCATGACGAAGGTGTGATAGCAGAACAAAATCATATGTGTAAACAATATTGTACCTACCTTCACATGTAATATATTTCTTCAAGAAAACATAAACCTAGTCCCAAGGTCGAGGTAAAGACTCTATTGTTGTGCCACGTCCTCTAGGATGCACTTGCTCTCCTTCCTCCAAGAAATTGGTCTTTGCATTAGGAATGGTTATCCTTCATCCAAACCATTTTTTTCCAGTGTTGGGAAGCCTCGTAACAGAGGATATAGCCACCTCTGTTACACTAATCTCCAAACCTCTAACATGTGAATGGGTTCCTGTTAAATTCTAGGAGAATTCTAGGGAAATATCACTGTCAAACCTGTCCAACCTATTGAAATATGCTACCCACCCTGCATCTTCAAATATTTTGTAGAATTATGGGCATTGACGCAGGGCGTCGAGGGTTACCAGTTAATGACGGACTGCAAATCCTCCCATATTGAACGTTCTTCTGTGTAATTATTTGTTACAGTATTGCAAAGGAGTTTCAGGTTCAAAATTCCCAACACAAAACTTTTCTCCCAATAAGTTTCGCACCAATTTCTGACATGGTAGAGAGCTTTAAGGAGTGCGGCGGTGATATTTTCCCTGTCATAAAAATTGTGAATGGAGAAATAACCTTCTAGCATATTTAACCATTTTTCTAGGGCATGTGCATCTATTTGTCCTTCAAATACGGGAATATAAAAATTAACTTGTACCTTGAAAGGCGAGGTGCCTCCAAAGTGGCTACTTGATGAAGACGCATCGGTCGGTTGTTATCGAAAAGCGTTGAAGGATGTGGGAAAATTTCTCCATCGTGTCGTCCCTCTGTCATGTGAGAGCTTTCTCAAGCAACAGATTAATAGAATCATCTACTCTGACATTTTTATTTTATTCCACCATGGAGGGTTTCTTGGGTGTGTGAGAGAGATTTTCCTCAAGAGAGACAAGCTCGAGACCCAACTTGCTATACTCGGAGCTCATCAGGGGACATGCACTGAAAAAAATAATCTAGAGAAACCTGCTCCGATACCACTGATCCGGATTATTTTCGGCACGAAATGAGAGCGGAGATATAATAAATAAATGTACAAATATATCTTGGATATCCAATAATATAAAATAAATATATCAGATATGCAACCATAAACACATAGATACAGTAATGCACAATTTCTATTAATGAACGAAATGTACAAAACTATAGAAATACAGAGTAAAAGACTTGCTAGAATGGTGGAAACTTATCTCTAAGAAGAGATGTGTCGGATACTCACATTCACAAGAAGATTATTATAATGAGGCTCTAAAGTAATTTTTAACATAAATAAAATCCAAAACCCTAACCCCATAAGATGAAAATCCAACAGTTTTGTGGACTCTATTTTGGGTAGTTTGGTGTATCAACTTCCTGGGGGCGTAACTTTGGCATGTGATCTTCGTTTGGGGCGCATGATAGCTCTTTGGAAAGGTATCCTCAAGGATATCAATTTGGGGACTCACTCAGAGCATTAGGCTACACTTAAGGTCCACCATCCCGAAAAACAATTCATTTAGGCCCTCAAAATGGCCCCGAAAGTTTAGGAACCGAAAAATTGTTAAAAATAGTAAATTGCCAAAACACTGTTTTGAGCCAGTTGGAATAGGTGGGTGGCCACCAATATCCACCTGGATCAATTTTGGAGGAACAAACCTATCTTGGGATTCCATGGGGATTGAATCCCACAGGTTGGATTCCAAGGGCCCACATACCGGATCATGATGACTTGCCTTTGGAGGCCTACAAGACACTTTGGAGGACTTGCCAAATGAATTGTCTAGGAGGGAGGAAACATCACTCTTTGGGGATTGACGTCACCTAGGGATAGGGTTGGTGGTAATGGATTTTTTTTTCATTGATACTTGGCATGATTTGACCAGAGGAGGCATGTATTGACCTTGGCACATGAAGAGGAGTCTCTAGGAGCCCTAATGACCTCCACTTTCTTCTCCAACGACTTGGAAAGTTTCAAAATGTCTCCCTAAAGGGGTGATGTCATCTTGTTTTAGTGCTTCTAATGTGAAAAGGTGTAAATTAAATATGATTTTTTGTGTAAAGGGGTAAGATAATGGTTGTTGACCCCTTATATTATGTTTTACCCTAATTAAGTGGACAAACAATGTTTTAAACATTTTTTATAAATAGAGATCATGTGAATCTCATTTCATAACATAACTCTCCGATTGTGGGAAGACTCTATGGCTGAAATTTGTGTTATACTTGTGCATTTTTGGTATCTCTCTCTCTCTTTCAAATGGTTTTTGGTGCTATCTCTTGGTGAATGGATGAAGTGAAGTGATATGCACCTCTTGACTTGGCATAAACTTTAATTCTAATGCATTGCATGTTGGTTAGATTTTGAAGGACTAGATCATATTGTGCAACCTTATAGGAAATGGGGTTAAGGAGGAACTAGCCATGAATATTGGTGACCTAATTCTAGCTGGATTTAACAATTTAAGATTCTAAAAGTAACCATTGAGGGGGAGTTCGTGTAAGAGATGCCAAGTAACAATAGTGAATGACCAAGAGCTAAGAGCTATGCCCCTGTGAATAACCAAGAGCTAAGAGCTACGACCCTAAGCATGACAGACCAAACAAAAAATACCCTCTTAGATTCAACAAAGGATTTCTAGACATTGATGTTGAAAGAGCCAAGTAGTCTACCTTAAATTAAATCTTCATACTTTGTTTAATCAAACAACCAACACAATTTTATGGCAAAACTATCTGTAATTATCAATTTATCTATAGTCATCAATTGACTTACACTTCTTAATTACCTTTATTTTGATCTAATTCCAAGAGTGCATGCCTAATTTCATAAAGGAAACAAATATAAGTTTAAGGCAAAGCTATCTATAGTTATCAATTGGCTTACACTTCTTAATGATCTTTATCTTGATCTAATTCCAATTATTCCACCTAGAAGTAGAAGATTGCATGTCTAACTTCATAAAGAAGGAAACAAATATAATTTTTTTATCCACGCAAAGACAAGTCCATCAAAATTAAAGTGTTTGAAATCTCTTTCAAATTAATCCAAAAAAACATAATTTCAACTTTGAAAATCAAGTAATCCTTTAATCATGTTAATGTAACTTCTGAAAAATTGAAGATTGAGCATCATGTTATTTTGGTCAAAAAATTTCCCTCATATAATCATTCAAAGATAATCATAACTTATAAATCCTTGGCCTCTCCCATTCAAGGAAGACTTAATAACCTATTCTAGTGGATTTGATTTGAAAATTCCAATATATTAATAAAGTTAAAATATTGTAACTTCATTACATTTATTGATTCAATGTTAATATATTAATAAAGTTAAAATATTGTAACTTCATTACATTTATTGATTCAATGTTTGTTTAGCTTTTCATGATTTCAATTAGATTTATATTTTCTTAAAGTATTATTTATTCTACTATTAACTTTTTTGGTTCAATAAAAAAGTTATTATTATGTTGAGTATGATGTTGTAGTTTAATGACACAGTGGAAAATTTGTTAAATAGGGATTGAGCATGGTCTCGTAGAATGAAAAAGTGGAGAATTTGTTAAATAGGAATCTTGAATGACATGATTTGTAAAATAGAGATTGAGAAAGGTCTTGTAAAATGAAAAAGTGAAGAATTTGTTAGATAGGAATCTGGAATGACATCTACATCCTTGTTCATGGACAGCTTAATATATTTTTCAAATTTAAAAATAAAAGTTTATTACATTTTAATCCTTATTTTATGGGATAACTAATGAGATGATGTCTCGAGGCCCTAAGGTTGCAAACATGGAGTTTCGAGAGACTACACGATTAGCAGTGTTCACTTGCACATATGGAAAACTGCTCTATCACCACACATGGATCCATCGTCAGAGCATCCACCACATCAGCTAGATTTTGGAAAGCATTTGGGTCTTGCTCCATGTGGTACAAGTCAAGTATTGTGGCAGGTAATCACCCTAATATTTGAGGCATTTAAGCATGTTGTATTAGAGTTTCTTTTTATTATAAAACGTCTTCTTGTACATTATGCTTTTGACCTTGTTTCACCTTGGTGAGTGTCATCAATTTCCTAGTAAGTGGCCAACTTTTGGGGAAAGGGTGCAACTGGGGGTTCCTTGAGGGGTCATCGTACCATTCTCAGCCATAATTATCACTTTCTTCTCATCACACTCCCATCACATTTCCCTCTTCTAGGCCCTTTGGATTTAGTGACCCAAGAAGGGCATGTACCTCATTTCATGGGAAGAAGGGGTTGAAGGCCCAGAGGCTTGTAGATGGAAAAAGATAGAAGCCAAACCATTAACCTTCTAGATGCTCGCCTAGGGATCCCGAGGACAATGAAACATCTCTCATAAAAATTGATGGGACCCATGAAAGAATAACTAATAACAAATTCCAACCAGGGAGGGGCATCTGTGGGAATTGTTTTTAATGCTTAGGTAGAATCCCCACACATGTTCCCAACTTGGGGAAGCATTATGTGATCAGGGTAGAGTCAAGGTGGGCACATTTTTTATTTCTTAGGTAGAAGCCCCACCTTGGCTTCAACCTGGAAACGTCCTAGAAGAATTAAAGGAAATAAATGGGCTTGGAAAAAGGTTGCATTGAAAACGAAGGTGAAGCACACCCTCTACAAAGGCACCCATAGATGAGACAATTTGATCCCTTGCATTTCATGAAACCAATTGACTTATGAATTATAACCCCCTATCCACCTCATCATACACTACATAACCTTGAAGCGGCGTCCTTGGAAGCATACCATACTTGAGGGTTTTGGTCTACCCAATAGGACGTGTATGACACCCCTCCCATACCTAAACTTGGTCAATTGTATAGGCTCTTTGAGCACTTCTTTAATTTTATGAGGTATTTTTTATGCACATTTTCAGATGCCTTGTTTATTAGATGTGGTATTCACTTTCCGTGTTATTTTGACTTGAGATCCTTGGAGGGCATACCTATTTTTTTTGTAGGACCTTGTTTGGTGGAAATTTTTGGAGGAACAAGCCTACCTTGGGCTTCCATGAGGCTTGAAACCCATAGGTTGGATGCCAAGGGTCTGTTATTGCACAATATGTACTTGCCCAAAGCCTAAAGGAAAGTAGGCCTAGATTGGCATAACACAGAGGTGGCCCTATCATTGTCACCCCAACAGGGTACCTCTTTCTCTTTAGGAGGAGGAGAAAACCTCACTCCAAGGGAGACGTCCCTGGACATAGTTGGTTGATGAAGGTTAAAACCCACCCCTCTCTCTAGGTCACTCAAGGAAAGAAGTCACTTGGTAAAGTTCAAGGGGGTAAATGGAAATGAATGGTACCTGCCTTTTACCAATGAAACATCAAACATTAGCAATAACAATCATTTCAATAATTATTATCAGTGACTTCTTAAATGAATTATGTGCTACTAAAACAAGTTATATAAAAAAAAATATAAAATTATAGTAGCAAGAATGTATTCATAAATTGCAAGTTATGATGACAAAAATTATATAAAGACTTTGCAATTTGATAGTACTTTGTCACTTACAATTTCAAGATTAAAACAAGTCAATAAGTAACTTCAACGAGCTGTCAAAACACTCGTAACAACAGTAAAATAAATAATGATGACAACAGCAAAACCACTCTAGAAAAGTACTTAAGTTAGGAAATTAAACAACTATTTCAACACTTATTGATTATAGCTTGCCTAGTACAATTTTTGGGTGATCTATCAATCAGAAAATGAGTTTAACAGGTTGTCAAAAGTCAACAACAGCAAATTAATAATGATGACAACAACAAACAAGCTTCAGAAATGTACTTTGTTGAGGCAATTGAACATACACTTTAGCATTAATTCATAATAGCATGCCTAGTACAAATTCTAGGAAGTTTATAAGACAGATAGCATGCTCATATTGGCTTCAAATAATGGTTGTAACAGAGTTTACAACAACAGAAAATTAGCTATTAGTATTTCTAGACTAGGTTAGAAAGTTAGTTCAGGTTAGTAAGAGCTTCAAGGAAGAGAGTTTGAAAGTTGTTTTGATCAACCTTCCAACAAAAGAGAGACAAAACACTAGTTCCTTTAGGGTTTATGGAGTCAATTATATCAGCACATTAACTTGGAGAGACAACAATGATTATACTTGTCTAAAAGATAACAAGGTGGAAGCTTGAGAAGTAGTACCTTATGTTCTCAATCACCAAGCCTCAAAGAGGAGGTTCAACTAGGGTGTAGGCACTTCTAGGCCCTAGTGATTTCTCATATCCTTAGACACTTTAAAAATATTTAATGCAATGATAACTAGACAAAGCTTCTAAAGTGATAGCACTTTAGGACTCTAGAAGTTTGCCTAGATAAGATCTTCTTAAGAAAAACTAGCAAAATAAAGAGCAAGAAAGAAGCACCTTATGTTTCTTACTCCTAGGATTTCAAGAAAGCAATTTCATAATATTACATATGAACAAGTAAACATACCATAGACATTTATCATGAAATGAAAATTGCAGATTTACTTACTTCACCAAGAATAATCAAGCACAAAAACCCTAGACTTGCCAAATTTTCACCAAGAAATGATCCAAAATTCATCCAAAATAGACTCCAAGCAAGTGTGCCTTGGTAATTTCAGCCAATAACCCATTTAGGGAGAAAATTCCAGTCCTCCCTCTTGTGAGAAGTGAGTTGCGGTCTAAAAATGAGAGTACTTTATGTTTATTTATACAAAATTTTGACCTTTAATTAATTTTTAGGTCAAAATAAGGCCAACCTGGCCAATTTACAATAAACATCAATTTTGACATAATAAAATTAATTATCTTCTAAAGACACCTCCAAGGGTGACGTCATGCCCTTCTAAGGTGACGTTGAGGCCCTAAGGTGGAACGTTGAGCCTAAAATCTAGGGTGCTTGACCTCGAGAGGCCCCAGATGAAGCCCACACGTGCCACTAGGCTCATAAATGCCTCCAAAACGAAACTCCTATCTCTGGATGATGTCCAGGGTCATGATGGTGATGTCTAGGGCCCTTAAGGGCCAACGTCCATGTGGAAGAGAAACATCCCCCTAGTTCTAGGTCTGTCGGGGTGCTTCCAAAGGCAACATCCTTCTTTCTTTCTGGTGAAAATCTTCAATTTATTCTTACCCCTTTCTGGGGTTGCAACATCCATTTGTGGGATTTAAACCCCCATGAAGTTCTGAGCTAATCATTCCATAATGTATACATGTCCATCGGGCAAGGTCCTGCAGCAACAACAAGTACACCCTACAGGGGTTCATAAGTTACAGGGATCATAACATGTAAATCACATCCAATAATTAAATTACCCAAATATGTGCATCAAACCCCCCTTTAACCCAGAAAAATGCCCAAAGACGTTATGCAATTTGACAAGTTAGTTTTCTATAAGGTCTCAGGGAATCCTATTGGGCTAACCTCTCTTAAGTTTGGGGTGCTTCCCAAGTGGGATCTAATCCAAGTCATGTAAGTGTATGAGGTGGCATGGGGTAAGTATTTGGGCATGGGGTGCATGTAATAACAAGGAAATGTAAACTCTTACCTATGGGTGCCTTTGTAGAGGGTGAGTTGCACCTTGTCATAAATGCAATTTTTTCCTAGCCCATTCATTGCCTTTTATTCTTAGCTTGATTTCTTTTAAAAAAAATTCTCTTGTGCTTCAAGGGAATAGTTGAGGGCCACTATCCTGGCTTGATGACCAGAGGTGACAGTGTTATCCACAAAAATTTCACGGAAATGAGAAGGTTGGCTTGTGATGAGACCCCCTTTCTCTTGGCTATGCCACCAAGAGCCACTACCCTGGTTTGGTGACCAGAATGTGGTAGTGTCATATCGCTACATTCCCATGGTCATAATAGGTCGGCTCGTGATGAGACATCCTATCCATCAACTAGTACCTTGAGTGTTTATGTATCTTATGGGTCCCCTTTTCTTACTAAGAAGATTTTCACTGCTTTCTCGAGGATCCTTGAGCGAAGCATCTTAAAGGTTTCAACATTTCCTTTTAACTCTTGCCAGCTACTTTTACCCTCTGGGACTTTAGCCCCTTCTTCCCACAATGTAAGGTACAACCCTTCCTAGTGTATCCAGACCCAATGCCCAAACAAGGATAGGGGAGATGGAAGTAATAAATATGGAGAGCGGTAAGTATGGAGGGAACGGATGATGACTTTTCATAGATCCACCCAGTGGCAACCCATCCTAAATGGAAATCAACTTACTAGGGCACCATGTCACCCTTACAGGTATGAATGAGGCAAAGAGCATAATTTCCAAGCAAACTTCATGAAATGAAGAAGGATTCAATACAACATATTCAAGTGCCTCAAAAATCGGAGTGATACATACCATGATACCCTGACTCATTACCTCGTGGAGAAAGAGTCACTACTACTACAGGACCGGGCTGGTGGGATGGATATTGTTGTTGATGATAAATGGATTGCATTGAAGAAAAGAGGGGCCCTCTGGGGCCATGCTCGAGTCACCTGGCTCTCGGTACTCCATGTCTAGGACCTGTGGGCCTCGAGACGTGATATCCTTAGTTATCCCTAGGCTAGGGGATAACATATGGCTCCAACTCGGGGACATGTGCTCACCATAAAGCGCATCAAAACCTCAACATCTCTGGTATGACCTATGCCTGCTAGATCTCAATAAAGGATATTAGTAATCCCTTGGGTGGTGATATCACCCCTTGCTCATATATGATATAATAAACAAATAAAGAGAATCCCTAGTCTAGCATATGATCATGAGCATACATATATACATAATGAATCAAGACAATATGAAAATAAAACTACAACTATGCTAACATGATATGAAAATGGTATATACAATGGATGCAAATTCCTACCTACCTCTACTTACATGTTGGTTGAATGCTAGGTGTATTCAAATAACCAGTGAAACCATCCTAGAAACACCTCATAATACGTGCATCTGTGCTTCATCATAAACCAAAACAATGACAAGTTAAGCACAAAAATAACATGAGTTGGAGCATGTATCATATCATCGGAAATCGTAAAGTCTAGCTCATGGAGGCGGGAGGGAGGGATAAAATTATGCCAAGTTACACTTCTAGGAAAGTGCTCAATCCATCTCATAAAGGGATCGTGAAAAATCAAAGGTTCAAAAGACTGACTCAAAGAGTCTGAAGGTTGGTTACCTTGGACGTCATCACATCCAGAGGTCTAGGAAGGGACTAGCAATAATCTAGAGGATGACTGACAACTTCTCAGGGGAAAACTGAAAGATTGAGATAATAAACTTCTTAAGGCATTCAACCTCCCCTTGAATTCTAGCGAAATTGTTTTCCCTAAAGATGAGTTGAAACAAGAGACATGTTTCCCAAATGCATCCTTAGTGACATAACGGGGTAAATAAATCGGAGGGAGTTGGATAACTTTGTCACAAGTATCCTGCTTCAGGCAAGCAACGTCCTTTTTATCAAAATTTGAGCACAACGACGGTTGATAATATTCTTCATAGAATAAATCCAAGTGCTCAAATGAATAATCATCAAAATCCTCAAGGTATGACTAAAAATCATCAAGGGAATATTGCACTGGGTCATCCTTGGGTGCTTGGAAAACTTTTGTAATTATATCATCATCTTGTTGCCAAACGTCAAAATTATTAGGAWCATCATATGATTGTTGTAAAGGAAACATTTGAAGATATCCTTCCATATCATAAATGGGATCCTCATCAAAACCAATCACATCCTATTTACGTCTTCCAACATGTATGAACTCATCAATATTATCAACCATGTCACTACTTTTATCATAACATGAAGGATTTAATGCATTCAAGGGCTCCTCTAATACTTCTTCACTTTCCAAATCATAAAACAAAGCATCACCAAAATATTGGAAAGGGAAATAACTTACTGTGTTTAATTCTTGTTGTGAAGGAGTGTCAAAGGCTTGGATGAGTTCATCAAATGGAAGAGCATCTAGTACATCATCCCAAAGACTCGTTGCTTTAATCATATTTTTGCCTTCATCAGAAAATGAGCGACCTAACTCTTCCAAGGGTTCCTTTACTTCTTCACCTTTTGAATCATAGAACAAAGGGTCATCAAAAACCTAGAAAGGAAAATGATTCACCTCATTCCCTTCGTCTTGTACAGGAGAGATAGAATCTTAGAGAGCTTCATTGGATGGAGGAGCGGATACAAGTGCTTCATCTTCATAACTCACTTATTTAGTCAAGTCTTTATTGTGTTCTATTGAATAATGGGAAAAATATTTCTCCTCTTCTAGGGGTTGACAATATTCTTCATAAATATCTCCTTCTATATACGAGGGTTCTTAGTATTGAGTATGGCACACATCCTTGAGATCTTCCACAATCTTAGTGGTGAATCCTTCGTCCTCTAGGGTTATTGCGAGATTTTGAAGGGAATCTTCATATGTCTAGCATTGTGGTTTCACAAACTCAATAAACCTATTGATGAGGTCTACGAAAGATGATATACCCTTATCTTCACAACAACCCTTAATCCAATATTGCAAAAAGGATGGCAGGGAAAGTATGAACAATTTTACCAGAACATCCTCCCCTTCAAATTCTATCTCACTTATATATTTCAAGAATTCTACAATGTGATTAATTGGGAGGCCTCTAAATCTTAGAGAGATGTTTAACCATTTTATATCAAGATAATGTGGGTATCCTTGAAAACTTTCAAAATCAATAGTCGGATACACTTGTTCCCAGGGCGCCATGATCCCATATCTTGGAAATATCACAAAGTTGAGAGTAAGGTGGCACCTTGGAAAAGGTCAGTGGAGTCGCCAGATATCCTCTTAAGGATTATCAAAGGGAGTGAGGGAATCACCCTCATTGGAGTCGTCAGGTAAGCTTCGTAAGATAAATGCTTTGAGGGAAAGGCTTACCGAAAAAATTTCGTTGAGGAATATTGGCTTAGTGTTCCCCTGGAATGGGGCCAAAAATGTTATCGCACAATCTGTACTTACCCAAATCCTAAAGGTAAGTAGGCCTAGATTGGCATAACACGGAGGTGGCCCTATCACTATCACCCCAACATGCTACCTCTTTCTCTTTAGGAGGAGGAGAAAACCTCACTCCAAGGGAGACGTCCCTGGACCTAGTTGGTTGATGAAGGGTAAAAGACCAGGTAAAACCCACCCCTCTCTCTAGGTCACTCAAGGAAAGAAGTCACTTGGTAAAGTTCAAAGGGGTAAATAATTAATGGAAATGAATGGTACCTTCCCTTTACCAATGAAACATCAAACTTAGAAATAAAAATGATTTCAATAATTATGATCAGTGACTTCTTAAATAAATTATGTGCTACTAAAGCAAGTTATATAAAAACAAGGATAAAATTATAGTAGCAACAATGTATCCGAAAATTGCAAGTTATGATGACAAAAATGATATAAAGACTTTGCAATTTGATAGTACTTTGTCACTTACAATTTCAAGATTAAAATAAGTCAATAAGTAACTTCAATGGGCTATCAAAACACTTGTAACGGCAATAAAATAAATAATAATGACAGCAGCAAAACCACTCCAGAAAAAGTACTTAAGTTAGGCAATTAAACAACTATTTCAACACTTATTGATTATAGATTTTCTAGTACAAGTTTTGGGTGATCTATCAATCAGCAAATGAGTTTAACAAGCTATCAAAATTCAACAACAACAAATTAATAATGATGAAAGCAACAAACAAACTTCATAAATGTACTTTGTTGAGGCAATTGAACATACACTTTAGCATTAATTGATAAGAGCTTGCCTAGTACAAATTATGGGCACTTTGTAAGATAGTTAGCATGTTGATATTGGCTTCAAATAATGGTTGTAACAGAGGTTAAAACAATCGAAAATTAGCTATTAGTATTTCTAGACTAGTTTAGCAAGTTAGTTCAGTTTAGTAAGAACTTCAAGGAATAGAATTTGAAAGTTGTTTTGATCAACCTTTCAACAAAAGAGAGACAAGAGACTAGTGTATTTAGGGTTTATGGAGTCAATTATATCAGCACATTAACTTGGAGAGACAACAATGATTATACTTGTCTAAAATATAACAAGGTGGAAGCTTGAGAAGTAGTACCTTAAGTTCTCAAGCACCAAGCCTCAAAGAGAAGGTTCAACTAGGGTGCAGGCACTTCTAGGCCCTAGTGATTTCTCCTATCCTTAGACTCTTGAAATATATTTAATGCAATAAGAACTAGACAAAGATTCTAAAGTGCTAGAACTTTAGGGCTCTAAAAGTTTGTCTAGACAAGATCTTCTTAAGCAAAACTAGAAAAATAAAGAGAAGGAAAGAAGCACCTTATGTTTCTTACTCCTAGGGTTTCAAGCAAGAAATTTCATAATCTTACATATGAACAAGTAAACATACCATAGACATTTATCATGAAATGAAAATTTCAGATTTACTTACTTCACCAAGAATAATCAAGCACAAAAACCCTAGATTTGCCAAAATTTCAGTAAGAAATGATCCAAAATGCATCCAAAATAGCCTCCAAACAAGTGTGCCTTGGTAATTTCAACTAATAACCCCTTTAGGGAGAAATTTCAGTCCTCCCTCTTGTGAGAGGTGAGTTGTGTTCTAAAAATCAGAGTACTTTATGTTTATTTATACAAAAACTTTACCTTTAATTAATTTTCAGGTCAAAATAAGGCTGACCTGGCCAATTCACAATAAACATCATTTTTGACATAAATAAAATTAATTAGCATCTAAAGACACCTCCAAGGGTAACGTCATTCCCTTCTAAGGTGACGTTGAGGCCCTAAGGTGGAACGGTGAGCCTAAAATGTAGGGCGCTTGACCTCGAGAGGCCCCAAATGAATCCCACACATGCCACTAGGCTCATAAATGCCTCCAAAACAAAAACCCTAGCTATGGATGATGTCTAGGGTCATGATGGTGACGTCCAGGGCCCTCAAGGGCCAACTTCCATGTGGAAGAGAAAGATTCCCCTAGGTCTAGGTATGTCGGGGTGCCTCCAAAGGCAACATCCTTCTTTCTTTCGGGTGCAAATCTTCAATTTCTTCTTACCCCTTGTTGGGGTTGCAACATCCATCTGTGGGCCTTAAGCCCCCATGAAGGTCCAAGCTAATCATTCCATCATGTATAACTGTCCACCGGGAAAGGTCCTGCAGCAACAACAAGTATGCCCTCCAGGGGTTCATAAGTCACAGGGATCATAACATGTAAATCACATCCAATAATTAAATTACCCAAACATGTGCATCAAACCCCCCTTTAACCGAGAAAAATGCTCAAAGACGTTATGCAATTTGACAAATTAGGTTTGGAGAAGGTCTCGGGGCGTCCTATTGGGATAACCTCTCTTAAGTTTGGGGTGCTTCCCAAGTGGGATCTAATCCAAGTCATGTAAGTGTATGAGGTGGCATGGGGTAAGTATTTGGGCATGGGGTGCATCTAATAACAGGGAAATGTAAATATTGGATGGAAAGCATAAATATTCATACACTTTATGATATAGAATGGGAAGAAAATTCAGACTGATGGGTTGGTTAGAAATTTGGATCTCCTCCATATTAGCTAAGGCCCTTAGTTATTTATTTATCATATGTGTTCATTGCATGCACCCCCTGGAATAAGTATGTCATCGATTTTCAAGGTTGGGGAAATTCCTCTTTCATAGTCAAAGAGGGGTATTTCTTCCAACTTGAAGCTTCCCAATTACCCTGGAAATCATCTCTATGGAAGAATATTTCGAACAGTGACGGTTTACCCTTGAAAAATGTCTTTTGTTGGATTCGGGCACATGGAAAGATCCTTACGGTATAAAAATTGAAGAAAAAAGGAGTGATGAGCCCCTCAAAATGTGTTTTGTGCACTCAGGAAAAAAAATATCCTATCATATGTTTATCAAATGTAGTTATGCCAAGGAAGTCTGGCTAAGTTCCTTTGTTGGGTTGAAAGAACGAATTTGTTGGCCCGGAAAATCGGGATGAGTTGTTCTTGAATTGGAGTAAGCAATATCTCGATGTATTTTGAAACAATAAATATTTTAAAAGAATATGGAATGCTCTTCCAAAGTTTCTCTGCTAGAATATTTGGCTAGCCAAGAATAAAAATATTTTTAGCAATGAATGGACTAATTTGGAACAAACAACTTCTAAAGAAAAATCCATTCTTGCTAAACATTTACAATCTAGAAATATTGATATGGATTAGGCTTTGGATAGCCCTGAAGAGAGTTGGGTTAAACAATTTAGTTTGGGTTATGGCACCTCTATTTATTACCCTCCATGTTCTTGTTGAATTTTCAATGAGCTATGGCTCATGGATTTACTTTAAATTTTGTCTTTAGTTTTTACTTGAACCATAACTATTGCAGCAAACAAAGATCACAAGAACAATAATCATGCACAAGAACACAAGAAGTATCCTAGGAAACCCTTCTCAACAAGGGAAGAAAACCCAGCCAATCCTTTGTTATATTCTTCAAGAGAAAGACCTCCCACACCATCACCAAACCTAGCACACAAGTGTGTTGTAATTCTCATAATTTCATACCACAACTTCTGAAATCATGAGATGACACAATGATAAGTGTGTTTCCTCAATGGGGATTCACATTTATTTATATAAGACTTATCACATCAAATTATGTGTCTATTGGCACAATAGGGTCAACCTCAATAACTCAAAATATAATTAATAATTACCATATTAATTATCTTTTACATTAATTATTTTTTACATTATGGTGGGGCTGACTTGTATCCTGTACATCACAAATAGGGTTACAGGTAAGTCTGACTCTTGGAAAATATAGCAATGGATCTAATACCCCCACTAGTGCTCAGCCACTAGGGGCACATCCATATGTGCTCTGCCACAAGGATGTCCACATCTATATCTCATGGTGTCTCACAGGAGAACCACACTCACTAGTGCTCAGCCACTAGGATCACGTTCACATGTGCTCAGCCACAAGCATGTCCAACTCAGCAGATCTATTTCTCACTATGTTACACAGGAGAATCATCTGGAGTATCACATCATCTCAACTCTCTACATAGAGGAGGCCAATACATTGTTTCATTGTCATGTTCATCTATGCTCAGCCACATGCACATCCAACTCAACGGATCTCTTTCTCACTGTGTTACACAGGAGAATCATTTGGAGTATCGCATCATCTCAAATCTCTACACAGAGGAGAACAGTAAACCCATCACATGGGCTCCTTCACCCCTCATAGGGGTACACATCATTCCATATTTGTCTCAGAGAGGAACCACACACCCAGCTCATGAACACACCCAACTCATGGGATTCCTCACCCCACATAGGGGCACATAACGTTCCTTCTCCATCTTACAAAAGAACCACACAACCAACTCATGGGCACACCCAACTCATGGGATTTTTCTCAGGTCGACTCACTCAGTCTACGTCCTAGAGGATGTCTCACGCAGTTGTAATCATCAATAGTTCTAGCTCTTTTCCTTCTTGGAAAATTAGGAAAGACACTAAGGAATTTTGAGTATGGTGGTTGCAGTAGAAGTCCTTCTCTCATTTTTTTGATGGAACTTCAAAGAATAACCTAGGGGTGGTAGGTGAAAGTGGGAGTCTTTATTATCCCAAAGGAAATAATATCACTCATTATGCTTGGGATCTAGGAACGGTCTTGATAACCTGGCATAGGATTGTTATCCCCCACTTTTAGGGATAACTAGGAGATCATGTCTCGAGGCCCACAGGTCCTAGACATGGAGTACCAAGAGTTGGATCGAATTTAGCATGGCCCTGGAGGGCCCATATTTTCTCCCTTTCAACGCCTCTACTTTGTTAGCAGTAGCAGCATCCATCACCATCATCTTGGTCTTGTGTCTGAGATGGTTCTTTCTCCATGAGGTAATGAGTCTGGGTATCATGGTATGTGTCACTCTGATCTTCAAAACCTTTGAATATGTTCATTTAATTCCTGTTGTTTCTAACAAATGCTTGGATATTATACTTTCCCACTTGACCATGTATGGGGGAATTGACAGGATGCCCTAGTAAGCATGTGTTCGTAGGTTCTGGTTTTCCACTGGGGGGATTTCTGAAAATCCATCGTCCATTCCCATCATAGCATCACCTTTTCATCTTGCTTCCCTCTCACCTATCCCATTACACTTGTCTGGGCACTAGGTTGACCTATCATTTGAGGATTGCAGCTTACCTCGTGGGAAGAAGGGGATAAAGGCCTAGAAGGTAAAAGAAAGCTGGCAAAAGAAAAAATCCTAAGAATAAAACCTTCATATGCTTCGCCCAGGGATCCCCGTGAAAGCAATAAAAGGCTTCTCTGCAAGAAACAAGAGGGACCCGTAAGAAATAATAAAACAAGACCTAGTCAGGGGATAGGGGGTCTCATCACGAGCCAACCTATTAGGTCCATGGGTACCTAGTCGTATGACATTACCACCAGTTGGTTACCACGCCAGGGTAGTGACCTTTGGTTGCATGGCCAAGGGAAAGGGGGTCTCATCGCGAGCTAGCCTTCTCATTTCTGTGAAAGTACTTGTGGGTAACATTGTCACCACTGGTCACCACGCCAAGGAAATGTCCCCTGATTAGCCTCTTGAAGAAAAAGAAATAAAGAATAAAAGAATGAAGAATAAAGAATAAAAGGCATGAATGGGCTTGGAAAAAATTGCATCTAGGACAGGTGCAGCTCGCCTTCTACAAAGGCACTCGCAGGTAAATCTTTGCACCCTCTGTTGTCATTACACCCACTTTCTTGGACATCCCTTATCCACATCACCCACTTGCATGGCTCAAATGAGGTCTCTTCCGAAAAATTTCCTCTTCCAGTGGACACTAGCCCAATAGGACGCCCTGTCACTTTCCCCAAACTTGTATTGCAGGCTTGTATAATGTCTTTGATATTTTAACTGGGATAATAGGGGTTTTATGCACATGTTTAATAATATTGATGATGAGATGTGATTGACATTGCTATGATCCATGTGACTTATGAGCCCATGGAGGGCATAGTTGTTGATGTGCAGGATCATGCCCAACGGACAGGTACCATGTTGGACCGGTACATAAGGGGAGATGATCAGTTTGGACCTCCATGGGGATGAAGAGCCCACTATATGGATTTTGAGACCCCATCAGGGGGCAGAGACGGGAAAGAGATGGTCAGAGGATTTGCACCAGAGAAGAGGAGGATGTTCCACCAGAGGCACCCTAGCAGAGCTTGACCTAGGGGGGCTATGCCCTCTCCATTGGAACGTTGACCCTGGAAGGTCCAGGACGTCACCCATGATGATCATGACATCATCCAACCTTGTGGACATCTTGGGAGGCAGACTTGCCAGTATTGGCACGTATGGCGGGTTGGAGAAGCCCTAGGAGGGCTAATGTTTTGCTCCAGGATGTTGCATTTGCCCTAGAAGGGGATAACGTCTCCTTAAAAGGGGCATGGCGTCTCTCTTTATCTTGATTAGGGTTTAATTTTGAACATTTAATGTAAAACAGTATGATTTTTAGTATTTTGGTCTTGTCGGCCTTTTTATGACCTAAAAATGAAATTAGGTCATGGTACAGTATAAATTGAGGGTTTTTACTCTCATTTTTTCATCATCTCTCACTCACTCATTAGTGAGGTATGAAATTTGCGCTACACTTGGGTTCTTTGGATGAAATTGTGACGCGCACTTGTTGAAGGAAGGCAGTGTTTTATCTCTATTGGCATTTTTGGCATATTTCTTGATGGAAGGTGTTACAACTAGGGTTTGATATGCTATTTCTTGGTGAAAGTAAGTGAATTTCTGCAAAACTTCTTAATTGAATGGTCGTATTGTTATTTCTTACATATATTGTCATGATTTGTTGAATAAACCCTAGGTGACAAGCACACATCGTAGGTCCTTGTCTCATGTCCCCGTCAAGATTTTCAACCATTAATTGAAGAGAGAAAGAGCCTAGCCTTAGCTACACTTTTTCCCCCTCTTCATTGCTAGTCGTTTTACTTTTCTGAGCTAAGAAGAAGAAGATGCATCAAGGCCTAGTTCCCCTACACTTTGATGAGCCGATTTTTCTAGGGTTTTCTAGTAAATCCTTGCCATAGCAACACGTTACCTTGCAGATCCTCTTGTCTTAGTTTCATGCCACTTTCTGAGCTAGTCGTTTTGCCATTGAGTTCAGGAATGAGGAGAGAGCACTAAGGCCTAGTTCCCCTACACCAAAGTGAGCCTCTCTCCCCTAGGGATTTGACTTTGAGGCCTTGCTATAGAAACACCTCAAAGCTTCACCCTCCAATCCTTAGCCTTACTATCTTCCTTAATCCTTCAGCTCATGCGTCCTCCTTTTGACTCCATTAACCCTAGAAACGCATTGATCTAAGACCTAGCTTGTGAGTACTATGATCAAAACCACTCTCAATACTTTGAACAAAACCCTAACTATTCTAACCCTAGCCTAAAACTAACCCTACTAACTAAATGTTGTTGTTGTTGTCATCTCCTGTTATTAAACTATTGGTGCAGCCATCGTTTTTGCTATGAGCAATTGAATGGTTATTAAAGGGCATTACTATAATGAAGTGTTGATTGTTACATTGAATGCCAAGTTTTCTTAGCATTTATTGAAGAAGTGACATTGTATATCATTTCTATTTTATAAACATTGACTTCGTCAATATTTATTATTCAATTGCTTATATATATCAGATAGTCATTAATTATATGAAGTACTAACCAAGTGAGTAAGATTGCATATATATGTTTCTTGTTGCTTTGTCTAGGGCAGGTGCATCTCTATTTTATGGTTATACTTCTCTTTATTGGTTGTTATCCGGACTATCTGCCCGGTGGTGACTTGTGAGGGGGGAATTTACCTTTTGTCTTACAATCCTTTGCCTTCTCAAAACTCCAGGTCATCGGGGACGTCTCTCCTGGGTCTTACCTCCCTAAACAGAAAGAACCTTCCCATCAAGGTGACATTGGGTGGGATTGGTTCCAGTTACACCAGTTTTCCTCTACACATCTAACTTTATCCTAACTACAAACTGCGCGATAACATTTTGGTGTCGTTGTCGAGGAACACTGATTCAAACTTTCCTCAAAGACGACAAACTTCGGTAAGCCTTGCCTCTAGAGCCTTTATCTTACAAGATTACCTGGCGACTCCACCTTAGGTGTTTTCCCTTATCCTTTCATAGTTTCAAGCAAATTATCTGGTGACTCCACAAACTACGAGGTATAATAATCCTCCTATATCCTTCAGAAGAAAGCCTCCCCGAAACTCTTCTGTTGTAAAATCACTCTTTGGAGGGAGCCTTCCTTTGAAAACTATGTCTAGTTCATGTACTCAGACCAATACAACGAACCTGCCTAACAACCAAAGACAATGGTCATCTACTCTTTTCAAACCACTACACATGTCAGCCATACCAGGCTACCCTAGGTAGATGCCACCCAAGTATGAAAATGGTTGCCTAAGTTTTTCGGTGTTGAAGAGAACATGAGCAATTTTTGGGCATTTTTTCATCTTCATCCTATTAGTGATGATGTTGAAGACTTAGTAATGAAGTTGTTCTCTGCTACACTCCTTGATGCTTCAAGGCGTTGGTACCTAAGCCTTCCCGATGATGGTATTAAAACCATGGACAAACTAGAAGAAGCCTTTCTCAAAAGATGGAGTATCAAAGAAGACCCCAACATGCTTCTTACCAGGTTGAACTCCCTTTGGAAGC
>ML777139.1:48585-59774 GCA_009831015.1 Picea engelmannii
TTGGCTAAAATCGGGCTAATCATAATGGTCATATAATTAGAGGGAATGTTTATATTCCCATTTTTAAAAATAGGAACAATGAGGCTTTGCGTCCAGAGTTTAGGGAAGCCCTGCTTGACTACTAAATTGAAGAGCTTGTGTATGTGAGGGATAAAGATTAGCCCTCTGATTTTAAAATTTTCAACTTGGTAGCCTTCAATGTCCTTAGTTTTCCCATTTGCAAGCCGGTGGGATTAGAGATCAATATCCATAAGTCAACTTTCTTGGTCTCGGAAACACAAGAAGAAATGCTAACAGATTTAAAGGTTTTGTTTGGTATTGACTCTCAAGATTTAGCGAAGGGTTTTACTTACCTGGGCTACAATTTAAAACCTGCCAACTATACTAAAAAAGACTGGATTTGGCTTATTGAAAAATTTGAATGTAGAATCCATCACTGGTGCAACAGACTGCTCTCACTGGGAGGCAAATTTGTTCTTATAAAGGCCGTCTTGGAAAGCCTCCCTGTGTATTGAATGGCGTTAGCACACATCCCTGCATCTGTACTGAAGACCCTTCGACAATTAGTCTTCACCTTCCTATGGACAAGAAGCAAAAAAAACAAAGGATACCACCTATGCAGATGGGAGGTAATCTCAAAACCCAAATCAATGGGAGGTTGGGGACTTAGAAATATGTCCATCTTTTACAGGGCGATCTCGGAAAATACTCTTTGGAGAATTTTAATGAGACCTAGCCTTTGGAGCAAGGTGATTAAAGATAAGTATTTCCCACACCTTCCTGTACACGTCTGGATTAGATCGGCCTCAGATCGACCGGCAAGAGGTTCACAAACCTGGAAACACCTCCTTAAATCGCTACCGATCATTCTTCAATGGATTGCGTGGAAACCGGGCAATGGATACAAGATTGAACTTGGCAGAGACACTATTCTGGGCTTGGGCAGTAAATCCCTGCTCTCTCCTCCACTTCTGCCGCATTTACACAGTAAGGGTATTTATTTCCTGCATCAACTCAGCACTACGCCCCGCAGTGTACAGTTAGGCGAAAACTGACTTAATGGCACAGATCTACAGCTTGAACCCGATTTGACAACTGAATGGGACGGTTTTACTCAGCATTTAACTGGAGCAAGTATTCACTTTCTGAAGACGTCGGACGCCCTTATTTGGACGGGAGGGGATAGCACCGGCTTTCTTACAGCAAAAAATGTTTATCATGCTTTGGCCACTAAATTTTGGACACAAATAAATGAAAATTGGCGTAAAAAGATCTGGAAGGGGGACTGTCCCTTGAAGCTTAAACTTTTCTTTTGGCTTCTGATTGAAAATAAGCTCCTTGTTTGGGAGAATCTTCATATTCGTGGCTGGGAGGGCCCAAACCGATGCATCCTGTGCAAACAGTATAGCGATTCGATTAATCATATTTTTATACAGTGTAATTTTATCCGTACGGTTTGGCATCATATCTCCTCAGCACTAAATCTAGTTGTGCCCTGGACTGGTCCCAATGTGCCTCTCTGCTATCGCTATTGGCTTGGCGCTAACAAAAACCACTCTTTGCTTCCAATCCATCTCTGTTGGCATGTCTAGATTGCCAGAAATACATCTCTTTTTGAAGAGAGATCTACATCGATTAAAAGAGTGGTTAACAACATTCTAGTCGAGGTGGCCACATCTGGAAACCAATCCAAAGTCCCGCCCACCCACAGACATAAGATAATTATTCCACTTGACAGAGCAGTAGCCTGGTTCGACGGCGCGGCACAACAAGGGGGCACTCTTTGTGGGGCGGGAGGAAAAATCGTATTAAACTCTCACACATGCATCCGCTGGACTCTAAATTGCGGACAAGGCACTAATATGAAGGCAAAGCTATTGGGAGTGTGGGCTTCTCTTATTATGGCATGTCGACTGCACACTGGCGAGCTATTACTTCTTGGAGATTCCAAAATCATTATCGACTGGCTTAATGGCTAGGTTGATTTCCATGTGGCAGCTCTGGAGTGCTGGAAAGAAAGAACACAAGAGGCTACAAAATCCATAAAGAATCTCTCTTTCTCTCACATCTATAGGGAGGAGAATAGCGAGGCAGACACTCTATCAAAAAAAGCATTGTTTTTGTCTCCCGGCCAAATTCGATTTACAAAGTGGGAGGATGGTAATGAAGGACCGGCTATCTTGATCAATCTTTGAAAATTGCCTTATTTCCTTCCTATTTTTTCTGCATATCTTTAATGATCTAGATGTCGAACATAATAGAGAAATGGGATAGGTAGTTTCGATAGAATTGGACTGAATTTATCCATCTCAAGACACAGTGCCTATTCTTGTATTTGTTTATCGCGAATATTGAATGTATATTTTTATATCCTTTTGAATATAAAGTGCATTTTTTCCGGTAAAAAAAAAAAAAAATTTTAATAAATTAAAATGAAAAAATCCAAATGCAAATTTATTAATGTTTAAAATTTTAATATTAAAAATTTAATTAAAAAAATATTTTAAAATCATCTTAATCTCTCAAAACTTATTAATAAGAAAAGAAATTCATATAATATTATTTTAAATTTTTTTCTTTTATTTGAACCTTTTATAAGTATTTTTGCTAAATTAATTTATATGTATAAATTATACATATTTTATTATTTATATTTTTTTTTATGTGGAAATCTAAATATAAAACAATAAAATACACTTTTGAAGTTTGAGCAATTTCTTGTTGACTTGGGTTTCTAATGTTTTAAGTTTTGATGTCTCTTTCTTTTAGTTCAATATTTACAAATAAATAAAAAATTAATATTAAATTTTTCAAAATAATATATATTTATAGAATATTGTATAAGAAACATGTTACAAGGAGAAACCATAAAATTAGAAAACATTAAAAAAAAAAATTATATAATCAATAAAATTTATTGGTTAAAATATATATTAATGTACATGATTTTTTTTAATTAATGTGCAGAATTTTTTAAGCATATAAAAATAAATATATGAAAAATTATTTATATTAAAAAAATAATATAAAAATTAAACTTCATCTCAAATAATTAAGCTAATTATTTTTTGATTTAAATAAAAAATTATTTTAAAAAACAATATACCATCAACACAACACGCAACAATAGCAATATCCAAACTGTATTAAAATGTCAAATGAGGCCCAAAACGAGTGAGACTGCCTGAACACCCTTTTATATTATTAGTAAACATGGCATGAGCGAGCGAGCAAACAGTATGCAGCTTTGAAGTTATGGTGAAAATAGGGTTACATAATAAACATGGTATTATATAAATAAGTATTTTAAATCAAATTACTATAATTCTGTTTCTCAAAAATAAAAACTTGTAAGTGTTTGTGCGAGCTGGTTAAAAATATCAAACAAGTAAGATACTTAACAAACTTTTTAAATTGATCTGAAAATACAGATGCCTAAATCTAAATCAACCAACAGAACATGAACAGATACCCAACTCCTAAAAAGGATGTGATTCAAAATGAAAATATTCTATATTCATAGACAGAGCAGAGCAGTGAGATGCTCTTTACAGCTGGAGGAGGATAATATGTTCAACTATTCAGTCATTAAAAAACATTTAACACTCTTTACAGAGATGATCTAAAATCTACAGTCTCATTTTTATATTATTAATGTTTTGAATCACAAACTAAATAATAAAAAAATACAGTGATCTTAAAATGCTTTTAATGCTTATTCTCTGAAATAAAAAAACTTGCAAGTATTTGTGCCAGCTGGTTAAAGATATCAAACAAGTAAGATACTTAACAAACTTTTTAAATTGATGTGAAAATACAGATGCCTAAATCAAAATCAACCAACAGAACATGAACAGATACCCAACTCCAAAAAAGGATGTGATTCAAAATGAAAATATTGTATATTCATAGACAGAGCAGTGAGATGCTCTTTACATCTGGAGGAGGATAATATGTTCAACTATTCAGTCATTAAAAAACATTTAACACTCTTTAAAGAGATGATCTTTTTATTATACTATAATGGTAAAATCTACAGTTTCATTTTGATATTATTAATGTTTTGGATCACAAACTAGATCAAAATTACAGTGATTTCAAAATATTTTTCTTAATGTTTTTCAAATATAAAAATAATATTTTAAAGAAATTCAAGTAATTTCTTACATTTTATAAGATTAAATAGACCTATCTTGATCTCTGTGAAGTTTAACCATCATCATCATAATCAAAACAATATAAAAATAACAAAATTGAATGTTTTGAACACTTCCGATAATTACTCTCATGACATAAATTTAAAAACTCTAAACAAAAAGTTGTTTTTTTTGTTTGCTAGTTTGTCCCTGGATACCAGGCCTGAGTCACACCAACCCTTAATATGGCTAGATTTTTTGTCCCCTCAAATTTCAAACCAGTGGCTGTCTTACACTTCAGGAAACAAAAAGCTGCTTTTATACATGGTGCTTTTATACATGGAAGTGGTGCTTTTATACATGGAAGGGTTTGACATTTTTTTATATCTCTAGGTTGTTATGGATCTAATAACGTTTCTATCCTGAGGCAAGATTTTTCTGTGCTATAAGAACATCAATCTAATAAATAAATAAACCCCAATGAAATACCAAATTTGTTTTTGGAAAAGAGGAGCCAGAGAGATCCACCTCACTTAGATGCCTTGAGGTTCTTGAGCTGCTGGTTCAAGGAATCAAGACGGTGAAGTATGCTGGTGACAGAGAAGAGAAGCCAATACTGTAACAGGGACGCTGCAATCAAGATAGCATTTCTCTGGCTCTTCATGATTGATTTCTGGTGGCTCAGATGCTCGTTCTGACTACAATTCTCTTTTTCACATGCCAGCAGTGTCTCGTATTTCCAAAATATATCCAGGAGTAAAAACAAGCAGAATGACACCAAACTGAGCATCGGCTTCAGTGAACTGTCAATGACGGAAATCAATCCCGTTCTCAAGGGATTTAACCCTCGAGGCATTGTGAGCAACATCAGCATGATGGCCTCTGCGCCTGCTGCGTAACCCAGAAGTACCCATTCCAGTGCCATTCCTCCCTAGCCTCTGGTGTGATTGGAACCTGGAACTTTTGCAAAATACAAAAACCCAATTCAGAGTTACAACAACCCAATACGAGGAAAATGTTTATCTGAACCGCCTCAACCAGTTTTGAAAAGTGGTCTGTAGTTCACAAGCAGTGTGTATATATATATATATGAAAGTATATGCATTTTTGTGTGTATATACATATATATATGAAAGTATCTGCAAATGCAGATATTTTCATAGCTTACAAGTAGAGATATATATGTTATGTTTGGAAGTATATGCATACGCAGATTTATTTATTTTTCAAAGAGTTTGGCGTGTAAATAACTACTTCTTAGTGTCCTAATAGTGGCATTATCCACAACCCCACACAATCTTTGAGAGTTCATTTGTAGATTCGAAGAGAAATTCTTTAATCAATATCTATGATTGTACTTCACTTAATTGTTATCAGGTAGACCTTTACGCAGGCCTGTTTTGGCGTGTTTCTGTGCTGTGTGTGACTTCCAACGGTGGGTCAAACTGCAAATTTATTGTCAAACTTGAATCTTATTGATTTTTTAACCGAGAGGTTATCAGCCTGAAGCAACAAATAAATATAGAAAATAATATTAATGTATCAATTTGTTTTGTACAAGTATTAAAGTATTAATGTATCAATTTGTTTTATCCAATTTGTTACAACGATTTCATTGTTGGTGGTTGATAACTAAGTTATGATAGGTTTTACTACCTTCAGAAAAAAATAAAAAAATTGTTGCAAAGATATTTTCATTTGTCTCAATGTAATTGATAATAAAAAACTATAGAATAAGATGTTGGTTTAGTTGGTTAGTGCACCGCTTTTAAACCTTAGCTTTAACTTTCAAAGTCACAAATTCAATAGACTAAACAACATGAGTCACCCTAACATTTTACATTCAATTATTCAGCATTAATCTCTCATGAAAACTATCAGAAAAAAGATGTATTTTTGTGACACTTGATGTTAGGAAAAGATTTCATTTCTCTTAGAAAGTCATTTATTACATTCATTATATATTTGGAGAAAATGCATTTTCATATTTTTGTGACACTTGATGTTAGGAAAAGATTTCATTTCTCTTAAAAAGTCATTCATTATATATTTGGAGAAAATGCATTTTCTCAATGAAAAATAGGAGTAAAGTTTTCAAGAATTTAGCAATATGGAGAATTCAGGTTTTCCAAGTGGGATGTTTAACTCTCCCCACCTATAAGTGAGGGTCTTTTGTCAAATTTGTTTTCATAGTAGTTATGATACTTTGCTATAATATGTAATATAATTTTATTTTATGTATGTTTTTTTCAATTACTTTTTTATATTTTGATTTAATATGCAATCCAATTTTATTTTATTCATCTTTTCGTTCATTAATTCTTTTAATGTATGGAATAAATAATGAAGAGAATCATTTATGAGAGTGCAATTGATTATATTTGAATAAAAAGACACTAATAAGTTTTGGTTTGTAACTTGCTCGTGTAATGAACTATTATTGGAAGTCTTTGGTTTCTCTTTGTTATGAAAGCTTGGATGTGTGGGATTCTAGTACCAAACTAAAACATCACCTTAATATTGATGCATTTTCCACTTATCCAATATAATTTTATATTTTGTTGTTTATCATTTTGAAGTTTTGATTAGCATAGCACTACACTTTACTCTCAATTGGGTCTAGCTCAAGTGGGTTGTGAGGAAGAATTGTTATCCTCCCTTCTTGGGTTCAAATCCGGATATGGCATTAGCCATGAGGAATATCTCACTCTTTCCTATGGGCTAGAGGGTGGGGTGAATAGTTACATGTAAAAAAAACACTACATTTTACAAGGAATTTTGAAGGTGATCATTTAAAGAATGGCTCAAGTAATTAAGACCATACCATGGTTAGTAGGTATGTTTGAAGTTATTAAATTATTTATGGTATGAACAAAAATTAGATCATGGTACCATAAGTAGTCTTATTAACAAGAGGTATTTACTAGCACTTGTCCCTCAAGGTGCAAAGGTACACCAATAAAATAGGTATATGATGAACTCATAGAGCATTGAATTGGAAAAGAGTAAAGGGATAAGGCACGCAATCACCATGGACGTGGTGAACAATGTTCACCAAAAGCATCAAGGGAATTTGGTTGGGGGAGAGGAGGAAACTATCGAATGACAAATTCAAAGGCTTGTATGTATTGTTGATTTATGGATGTTGAAGGATGCAATGGCAATAAGTGCAAGAGATGAGAAAGGAATGGTTTTTTTAATTGTGGTTGCTAGGAGCACATGGAGGGGTCTTCCTTTTTTTTTCAAACTAGAACAATGTTGAAAGTTGTGAGTTGGATGGGAAACAAAGGAATCATAAGATGTCAGCAATCATATCTTTTATCAGATAACTTAAAGTTAAAAAAATAAAAAATAAATAAAAAATAAAAAATAAAATAAAATAAAAAAAACTACGAAAAATTACTTATGAAACAACAAAATCCTTGTGTGGTTTCAAGGATTGTAATATGTTTACATGGGAATAATGTTTTTAGTATTGCATGGGTTGTTGATATTCATGATAAATCTTGTCTGTTATTTTTTGTTATTGCGCTTGTTCCGGGAAGGTCATAGGTGATAGCTTTGAGAGGGAGCTATAGTGACGGTTGCAGGAGGAAATAGATTAGATGGTCTCTAGTTTGAGACATGGAGCAGGCTATCCAGACATGGAGTTGTATACATGAAAGTATACATCCATATACCGAAGGCGAAGAAGACAAAGTTAGAACCTTCCAAAAAGAAGCATACTTTTTTGGGATATAGATTGTTCCTCATGGAGATTGATGAGGAGGAGCAGGTGGCTCCACCAGTGGTGAGGCAGACGACCCAACCTAGTACCAATTAATAGGAACATATAGTTCAAAGGGAGTCATCCCTCAGGATCCAGTAGGGAGGAGTAGCCTCCCAGGACAGTTCATTGGAGATCAAACTTCAGAAGATGTAGAGGGAGCATATGGCTCCATAGATTTCTCAGACTTAGAGGGAGTCATGTTTCAGACGGTGCATGGTATTCCAAGATCGATCGATAGTTGATGAGATTGGTTTTAACCAATAATGTATAGACTCAGAGTGAGCCTAATATCAGAGAGAGTCATTGGCTCAAGAGAGAGTCGATTATTCAGAGGGATTCCCCCCCAGATCTAGGTGGGAGAGAGACATCTCCCAGAACTGACAGATAAGTGTCATGAGTTGAGGAGGCCATGTTATCACACAATATATACTTGCCCCAAATCCCAAGGAACGTATGGGAGATTGGTGTAACAACATGATTTCCTATCATTGTCACCTCAATAGGAGATCCCCACATTTTAGGAGTAGAAGGAGATCTACCCAAAGGGAGGCATCCTCAGTGACCTAAAGGGATGGGTAAGCTAAGAATAGGATAAAGATACCCCCCCTCTCATTGGTCACTGAAATTAGAATTTCTCACAAGGTCTAGTCCAAGAGGGATGAAGCAAATGAAGATGTTGAAGTGTACCTGCACGAGACAAAACAACAGAGCAAATATATGGAAGTTTCAAGTACAAAAATGATAGTAAAGCTTCATAGGAAAGTAAACCAAATAAATTTATGCTAGCTGATATAAAATTGCAGCAAAATGAAAGTGTACAAAAGAAATAGATATTTTGTAACAGCTGCAAGAAAAATGCCTCTAAAATGCTTGAAAAGACAATGAAAAGATAAAATTTATTATTTAGAATGATATTGATTTGTCACAAGCACTTTCTGAGGTGATTAGCTAGCAAATAATATGAATTATGCAGAAAATTTGTTGCTATTAGATGGTTGTAGCAAACATTTATAACAACAACAAGAAAATTAGAGATCTAAGCTAAGTTGGTGTTAGACTTAGTTAGCATAGGCTTGAGAGAATAAGTTTTGAGTGTTTGATCAATCTTCCAACAAGAGAGAAGTGAGAACTAGTGCCTTTTAGGGTATATGGAGTCAATTATGTCATCACAATAACTTGGAGAAATAAAAATGATAATACTTGTCTAAGAGATGAAAAGGTGGAAGCTTGAGGAGTAACACCTTAAGTCCTCAAGTACCAAGCCCCAAAGAGAAGGTTCAACTAGGGTGTAGGCACTTCTAGGCCCTAGTGATTTCTCATATCCTTATACTCTTGAAAAATATTTAATGCAATAAGAACTAGACAAAGCTTCTAAAGTGCTAGCACTTTAGGGCTCTAGAAGTTTGTCTAGACAAGATTTTCTTAAGCAAAACTAGCAAAATAAAGAGCAAGAAAGAAGCACCTTATGTTTCTTACTCCTAGGGTTTCAAGCAAGCAATTTCATAATCTTACATATGAACAAGTAAACATACCATAGACATTTATCATGAAATAAAAATTGCATATTTAATTACTTCACCAAGAATAATCAAGCACAAAAACCCTAGATTTGCCAAAATTTCACCAAGAAATTATCCAAAATGCATCCAAAATAGCCTCCAAGCAAGTGTGCCTTGGTAATTTCATCCAATAACCCCTTTAGGGAGAAAATTTAAGTCCTCCCTCTTGTGAGAGGTGAGTTATGATGTAAAAATGAATTTAGTCAGCCATATTTATATGGAAAATCCTGGCTTAATTACCCAATAGTTGTGTCTTTTCGCATTTTTGAGCCTACATGTCAATTTGATCATTAAAATTAAAAATAAAATCAATTCTTTACAAAATAACCCTCAAAGGGTGGTGTCCTTCCCCTTTAGGGTGACATTAGGCCTCCTCAAGGAGACGTTGAGGTCATCTAGCAAAATGTTGGGCCTCCAAAGGCCCTTCTCCATGCCACATGTGCCAACATTGTAGCCCAACATCTCTCAATCTCAAACCCTATCCCTGGCTGACGTCATGAGGATACTAGGGTGACGTTCAAGGTCTCCAAATCCAACGCCCATGTGAGGAAGGGTGGCCCCTCATCATCTAGGCCTGACAGGGTGCCTCCAAAGGCAACTTCCTATTCTTTCACTGTGCAAATTGGTCGTCACTGTCTCGACCCAAGCCCAGGGTCTCTACATCCATCCTTGGGCTACAAGCCCTCATGAAGGTCTGAATTGATCATCTCATCATGAAGACATGTCCACTGGGCAAGGTCCTGCAGAGACAAATAGGTATGCCCTACAGGGGTCCATGAGCCACAAGTATCATAGCAAGTAAATCACATCTAATAATAAAATCAATCGAACATGTGCATCAAACCCCCCTAAACCAAACAAATGTTCAAGGATGTTATACAAATTTCCAAATTTAGGTTTGGGAAGGGTCTCAAGATGCCCTATTGGTTCAATAACTCCCAGGTATAGGGTGCTTCCTAGGTGGAGCCTATCCTAGTCATGTGTGTATATGAGATGGTGTGGGGTAAACTTTTGGGCATGGGGTTCATGAAATCCAAGGGTTTGTATTGTCTTACCTATGGGCACCTTTGTGGAGGGTGAGTTGCCCTTTGTCCGCAATGCAATTTTTTCCAAGCCCATTTGTTTTCCATTCTTCTTAGCTTTTTATTTCATGTTTCAAGGAATTAGTTGGAGGCCATTATCCTGGCTTTTTTGTCTAGATACGAGAGTGTCATTCACAAATACCTCGTGGAAATGAGAAGGTTGGCTCGTGATGAGACCCCCTTTCCCTCATTCATGTAACTGAGAGCCACTACCCTGGCTTGGTGACCAGATGACGGTAATTTCATACCGCTAAATACCTATGATCATGATAGGTCAGCTCGTGATGAGACCTCCCATCCCCCAACTAACACCTTATTCATTATCATTCATTTTTTGGGTCTCCATTTCTTACAGAGAATCATTTCATTGCTTTCTCGGGGATCCTTGGGTGAAGCATCTCAAAGGTTTTATGATTGGCTTTTATCTTTTATCAGCTACTTTTATCCTTTATGTCTTTACCCCTTCTTCCCATGAGGTAAGGTACAATCCCTTCTTGGTTCAATACACCCGAAGATCCCAAAAGGCTAGGGAGATGGAGGGAAAAAGTATGCAAAGTGACAAGTATGGTAGGGAACTGAAGATGAATTTTCAAGGAGCCACCCAGTAGCAACCTATTCCTGAGGGAAACTAAATTACTAGGAC
>ML777139.1:72728-105476 GCA_009831015.1 Picea engelmannii
CACCATTATTTGAGACCTATTCCATTAGATTCATCTCTTCGCCCTTATCACATTCATACATATCATTTTTCGGCAAAATTTTTTACCCCACCCGCCCCTTTTCGGTTCCCTCGTCCTCATGGCCCATATTTGTAGCCAAGAGTTGGAAGCTCGCTTAAATACCTTGCAATCTAGTCTCATCGAGACCCAACAAGAAGTGAAACAACTCAGTGCCAATGTTGTCTCCATCAATACAACCATGCATTCCTCAATGGCGGAAATCAAACAAGACCTGACCACCTGGTTTGAATCTTTATTTTCGTCACTTTGCACCAAGCTTCATATCCCTATAGATAACCCTTCCTCTAACTCACCCCCACATACTGAAGGTGAACATTCCACTCATTCCCATAACTTTCAGCACCATCACTTTCAACATGACCTACGCCTTCCGCGGGTGGATGTGACCAAATTTGATGGATCGGACCCCACTGGTTGGGTAACCCAAATGGAACATTATTTCTCTTTATACGGCATTACAGATGACTTGGCCAAACTCCGGTATGGTGTTCTCCATCTAGATCAAGAACGTTGGCAATGGTAGCAATGGAGAAAAACTTCCCGTCAAGGGTATATTTCCTGGACACATTCTGTGGAAGAGCTTTACAAACGCTTTGACACTGACACCAACCATTTGGGTTGTTTGACAAAGTTGAAACAATCAGGAACAATGGAAGACTTTATAGCTTCCTTTGAGCACCTGGATTTTCGGAAAGAGGGCATGGTTGATACCTTTTGCCGAGAGTGTTTTATCAGTGGCCTCAAGGATGAGATTCAAGCCCATGTCCTCATGGCTCGGCCTTAGAGTTGGGAGGAGGCTACTAAAATATCTAAAGAAGCACAACAAGTTGTATCTTCTCAAAACCAAAAACCCTCCTTTATCCCTCGCCCTAAACCAGTAAATCCCACTACTCCCTCCGCTCCACTAAAGATCCAAAAATTGACCAGGGCTGAAATGGTTGAATGCCAACTCAAAGGCCTTTGTTATAATTGTGATGACAAATATTTCTCGGGCCACAAGTGTAAGGAAAAAAATATTTTTATGGCCATCTCCAAGGATATTTCGAAAGAGGATGTTGAAACTCCCCTTGTGTCTGAGTCACCTGAAACCACTGACATAACCCCTCCCTCAGATCCTCCTGAAGTAGAATCGTTCCTTTCCCTCAATACTCTCATTGGCTTCTCCACTCCCCAAACCCTCAAGCTAATCGGTTACATCAAGCATCGGAAGGTCATCATTCTGGTTGATAGTGGAAGCACCCATAATTTTATTCATCGTCACATTGCCCAAGAAACTCATTGCTACATCCATGTCGTGAATAATTTCCAACTCATGATTGCCAATGGTGGCTCCATGAAATGTGGAGGGCCTTGTGAAAATGTGTGTCTCCAAATTGGTGACTACCACCTGAAATCTCATATGTTTTCTATCGACATGGGCGGTTGTGACATTGTGTTGGGTGCAAACTTGCTAAGGACTTTGGGTCCCATTCTCATGGATTTTAAGGAATTAACCATGAAATTCGACCAAGAGGGCCACCAATATAAGTTCCAAGGCATCACCGTCGGTTCACTTGATATCATTAGTTCCCATCGCATGGAAAAGCTGCTCAAAAAATGTCATTCTGGTGTTATTGCCCAACTCCATGCCATACAAGCAACAGAGACACTCTCGGTGCCGCAAGACCTCCAAGCCATCCTTTATAAACATCAAGTGGTATTTTCCACTCCCCAGGGACTCCCTCCTTCCTGTGGTGTTCATGATCATTCCATTCCCCTTATACCCGAAATCCTTCCTCCCAACATTCATCTGTATCGTCACCCCTTTTCCCAAAAAAATGAAATTGAGAAAATGGTCCAAGAACTCCTTAATGCAGGCGTTATCCACCCTAGTATGAGCCCCTACTCTTCTCATGTGGTCATGGTCCTGAAGAAAGAAGGTTCTTGGTGAATGTGTCCTGACTTTCGTGCCCTCAACAAACTTACCATTAAAGACAAATTTCTCATTCCTGTCATTGATGACCACCTGGATGAATTGAGTGGTGCCCGATTCTTTACTAAACTTGATCTTCGTTCGAGCTACCACCAAATACATATGAAAGAGGTATACATTCCCAATACTTCCTTTAGAACTCATGAGGGAAACTATGAGTTTTTAGTCATGCCCTTTGGCTTGTGTAATGCCCCCTCCACCTTCCAAAGCCTCATGAATCATGTCTTACATCCTTTTCTCCGTCATTTTGTCTTAGTTTTCTTTTATGATATCCTCATCTATAGCAAAACCTGGACAGACCATCTTTCTCATGTGGATCGAGTTCTCCATCTACTCTCTCAGCACCAACTTTTCCTGAAACAGTCTAAATGTGTTTTTGGCGCCTCAGAAATAAAATACTTGGGTCATCTAGTTGGCAAGGATGGTGTTAGGGTGGATCCAAAAAAGATTGAAGCTATGCAAGACTGGCCTCACCCAAAGACTCTCAAAATCTTGTGTGGATTTCTGGGCTTAAAAAGTTATTATCACAAGTTTGTTAAGAATTATTGAAAGATTGCAGCACCTCTCACTGCTCTCCTAAAAAATAACTCTTTCACTTGGACTCTAGCCGCTGCTCAAGCTTTTCAAACCTTGAAGATGGCCATGTGCACCACTCCAGTCCTAGCCCTTCCTGATTTCACAAAGACCTTTGTCTTGGAATTGGATGCCTCAGGGAAAGGAATTGGTGTTGTCCTTATGCAAGAGGGTCAGCCTTTGGCCTTTACCAGCAAGAAACTATCTGAAAGAAATCTGGGAAAATCAATCTATGAAAAGGAAATGTTGGCTATTCAGACAGACCATCAAAGCCTCAAGTATTTTCTGGAACAATGCATTTCCTTCCAGGAGCAACAAAAATGGGTGACTAAGCTCTTTGGATATGATTATGAGATCATTTACAAGAAAGGCAAAGACAATGTGGTGGCGGATGCACTTTCCCAAAAATATGAAGATGAAGGCACCCTTTTTTCTCTTTCCTTCATTGAACCAGATTGGCTCCAAGCCATTCGCCAGGAATGGCTACAAGATCTCAAAAGTTCGCATCTGATCCAACAATTGCAGTCCAACGCTCCAGCTTCCCCAGGGTACTCTTGGCTCCATGATGAGCTTTGATACAAAGTTCGTTTGTATTTAAGTAAACACTCAAAGCTTAAATCCACGGTACTTTCTGAGCTTCATGCTACACCCACAGCAGGGCACTCTGGGTTCACCAAAACATATGACAGGGTCAAACATTCTTTTTTCTAGGATGGTATGAAACAGGAAATTCATAATTTTTCGTTGAATGTGATGTGTGTCAACGCAACAAGGGATAAACAATGAAATCTCTAGGCACACTACAACCGCTTCCGATTCCACCTGCTATTTGGAAGGATATCTATATGGATTTTATTACAGGCTTACCCAAATCGGGAAATAAATCAGTCATCATGGTGGTTGTTGATCACCTTTCCAAGTATGCTCATTTCTGCACTCTTCAACACTCATTTATAGCATCCACAGTGGCTCAAATTTTCATGGATCGGGTCTTCAAGCTTCATGGCATGCCGCACTCTATTGTTTCTGATCGCGACCCAACTTTCAGAAGCAATTTTTGGCAAGAATTGTTCAAGCTACAAGGCACCCAATTGCATCTCAGCACAACTTATCATCCCCAGACTGATGGTCAAATGGAAGTTGTCAACAAGTGTTTGGAAACATATTTGAGGTGTTTTTCCTCGGAAAAGAAAAATCAGTGGGCTCAATGGTTACCCCTAGTTGAATGGTGGTACAACACATCATACCATACAGCTACATGCATGACTCCTTTGGAAGCGGTATATGGACAGAAGCCACCTTCAGTTTTCTCATACTTACCTGGTGTCTCGAAGGTCCAGGCGGTTGACCAAACACTTACAGTTCGAGAGGCTATTCTTCGTACCCTCAAAGAGAATTTGGTCATGGCACAGAATTGCATGAAGCAACAAGCAGATCAAGGTCTCTCTGAACGTCAATTTGTAGAAGGGGATCAAGTGTTTCTTTGATTGCAACCTTACAAGCAAACTTCCCTCAAGGCTGAGCATTGTCAGAAGCTAGCGCCCAAATTTTATGGTCCTTATACCATTCTCAAGCGTGTGGGACAAGTAGCCTATCAGTTATCTTTTCCCAGTCATTCAAAGTTACATCCTGGTTTTCATGTTTCATGCTTAAAGAAGGTGATTGGAACTAAGTGCCAAATTCAAACCAACCTTCCTGAGTTAGCCGAAGAAGGATCCATTTGGCTACAACCACAAGAAATTTTGGACCAGCATGAGCATCGCCTGCGTTAGAGAACCATCAAGGAAGTGTTAGTCCAGTGGAAAGATACAACTCCAGCAGATGCCACTTGGGAACCAGCTACCATTCTACAACAATGTCCACATCTCAAGCCTTGAGGACAAGGCTATTTTTAAGGGGGAGGACATGTTAGGGTCCTAACCCGCACATAGGTAGAACAATATATTCAGATGTAATAAAGGTCAATATTAATAAGGCCTTGCAATAAAATAGAATAAGTCGAATGTAAGAAGACCTAATAGAAGCTTTTGCTTCTAGAAGGATCTTCCTCTAGATTTTTCTTTTGATAGACATATTTAGTATAAATAGGAGTCGAGGGTATGAGAACCCTAGCTTGGATATTATTGTAATAGAGATCTGCTTGACTGGAGGTTGCCCCCTTGAAGAGGCCCATGAACATTGCTCTCAGAATCAAAGTGTTATTTATGTTGTTATTCTTATATCATTTCAGTGTTATTGTGGTGATTTTTCTGGTTATATTATTGTTATTCTGCGATTTCTAGCATTTTATTTTTGTTCCGCATACTTTTTATATCTAGTATATTACAGCCTCAGAATTCGAGATGGAGGATCCTGGTCGGATGTACTCCTAGGATTAGAGGTGTGACGAGATCAGATGAGATCTTATTCATTGAGGGGATACTGATGAGATTCGATATGATGGATTGAAATTCCATGACTACACCTATGATGACAAATCTAAAGAAGTTGGGTGATTTTGCTTCAGATTCATATTTTGTGGGTCCCAAGATGTACAGGTAGTAGATTGGATCCTTTATGTTCCTGGTTAATGCCAGGCCAGATATTTTCTTTGCAATGAGCACCCTGAGCCAGTAGTTGTTTGAATCCAAGGCAGTTTCAATGGGTGGTAGTAAAGCATGGTACAGTTTGTCTCAGGTGTTGAAGTGAGGTTGTAGAGATATATAGATTTTGATTGAGTAGGGAGTGTAGGAGACAAATTGAGCACCGCAAGGTGCTGCTTCATCTTGGAATCAGTTACAATTTTCGGGATAATATGGAAGCAGGATTCTGTAGCACTAAGTACAGCAGAGATAGAGTATGTCACAACCATTATCGCAAGTTATGAAGTGGTGCAACTTCATAAGATTTTTGCAGGACTTAATCTGAGACATGGTACAGAAGGGAGTAGTGAAGATCTAGTACTTATCCACAGATGAGCAGATTGCATATATCCTCCCATAGTGGCCATGCTGACTTGGTTGAGGAGGATGATACATAGGATTATCCATGCTAATTTGGCTAGTGATGAGCGTTGATGTTTAAACATCGGGCAGACATTCCCCCACATTGGTCATGCATGGGGTTATGTTAGTGTTGATGTGACCAAGGGGAGAATGACTCATTCACTCACAAGGCTCTGCTAGTGGTGAATGGCTTGGGTATGTTGATAGCATCTGGAAGAAATTCCCCCAGATAGATCATGCACGGGGCTATGCTAGTGCTGATATGACCAAGGGGAGAATGACTCATTCACTCACGGGGCTCTTTTAGTGGTGAATGGCCCTGGTATGTTGATGTTCTACAAGTTCATGCAGATATTCTTCCTAGATGTGTCATGCACGGGGATATGCTAGTGCTAATATGACCAAAGGAAAATGATTCACTCATCCACGGGGATTTGCTAGTGGTGAGTGGCCCAGATAAGCATCAGCCAGACATTATCCAAGATTGGTCATGCACGGGGCTATGCTAGTGTTGATATGACCAAGGGTAATGATCCATTCACTCACGAAGCTCTGTCAGTGGTAAATGGCCTAGGTGTATTCCTTCTCCTGTCAAGGAGTGGATGGACTCGATATGCTATCACATGCATGTTCTGGGATGGAATGCATGTGCGAAGATGACACATCAACATGACTCATGAAGACAACCTTTCTATGACAAAAGAAATCCAAGTATGGAGAATGCCTCCCTCGTTAAGAATTAGTGTTGGAGATTTGCAACTTCGGGCAGTCATTCTCCACAAGAAAGAATAAGAAGATCCATCTACACCATTACAAAATCCCCAGGAATAAGTTGAAGACCCAGGAAGAGAAATCAGCCCCACGGGAAAAATAATAATAAAATTGAATACCTATAAATAAGAATTTGGCCCCAGACTGGCGCCCAAATTAATGTAAATACAAAACTATATCATTTCATTTTGACAATGAGACTGCTCCTTCTGTAGTGCGCACAAGGCAATTGCAGCTGCATTTTTGGCAGTTTCATTATTTTTGGGTTACTGGTTATCTTGGAGAGTGTGCCACACTTATAGAAGCTCTTGCTTGATTTTTCTTGGTCATATTATTGAGGAGCTAGGTCTTGGTGATGCTAGCCTTGGGGAGGATCGTATATGTATGGTATTTTGTCTATTGATGGTGATGTATTGGTAATGTCTTGGACTGAATTCTTCTAGAGAAAGGTTGTTGGGTTTTCTCCCAAGTTTGGGTGTCTTGGGATAAACTCTTGTGTTCTTGTCTCTACTATGCACAGTTAATATTTCTATATCTTGTTATTTTAGTTGCATTGTTATAGTTGATATTTTTAGTGTATAGTTATTCTATGATAACTAATGTATGAAAGTGAATATTGTTATTAATCATAATTCAATAACTATCAAGAGCTAAGAATCATATAAAACACCAACACGGATTACCCAAACCAGCAAAGGTATATCCATTTCCCACAAAAAATATATCAAAGAGATGTTGTAAAAAAATTGGAATGGAAGATTGTAAACCTATTAGCACACCCATGGTCACTAGTTGTAAGCTAATCAAAGAAGATGAATCAAAGGAGGAAAATCTAACCTTGTACAGATCAATGATAGGGAGTCTCATGTATGTAACATCTTCAAGACCAGATATTATGCAAGCAGTAGGGCTAATTGGAATATTTCAAGCAACACCAAAGAAAACATGTGCATTGGCAATAAAAAGAATATTCAAATATATGAAAGGCGTGTTGGACTTTGGTTTATGGTATCCCACAAGAAAAGACTTTACTTTGACAGCTTACACAAATGCAAATTGGGCAGGCAGTGTGGATGACAGAAAAAGCACCAGTGGTGGAGCATTCTTTCTAGGCAACGGTATAGTGCCTTGGTTCAGTAAGAAGAAAACATCAATTTCCCTATTCATAGCAGAAGGAGAATACATTAAAGCAGCATCATGTTGTACACAAGTGCTCTAGATGAAACAAACACCAAAATATAGTTAGGTAGAGTATGATCAGCCAATACCAATATTATTTGACAATACTAGTGTAATAAATATCTCCAAGAATCATGTCATACATTCGAGACAAAGCACTTTCCAATCAAGTATCATTTTCTAAGAGAGAAAATCGTAGAACAAAATGTCAAGCTGGATTATATTGGTACAAAGGAACAGGTTGATGATATCTTTACAAAACCGCTTCCTAGAGAAGCATTTGAGTATCTCAAACAGAAATTGGGGGTGGTCCCTACACCATCCACTCACTGAAGCACTACAAGAGGAGCACCATCTTAGGGGGAGTTACAAAAAGAGAATAAGGGAGATTGCAAAAAATAAAATAAAGAGTAAAGTGAAAGAGGGAGACTATCCCTTTTCCATTGATGTCAAAGGGGGAGAGTACAAAGACAGAGGGAGATTTGCAGAAATAAAGACCTGACAAGTGTCAAAAGTATTAATATGATTAAGTGTTTCCATCAATGACAAAGGGGGGAATTGTGTTGTCATTGATTTCAAAGGATGTCATTGATATTGTTAGTCCTTAATTTTGCTCATGATTGTTGCCCTTATTCCTTTCCTTGTCATATCTTTTTCTAGCTCATCGTTTTCCTTTGAAAACCCTTTTTTTATATCTCATAGCTTGATTTTTGGTTTTCTTGAGCATTTGTACTATGCATTGGTAGAAAAGGTTGATTTAGACTTTAAGGATGATTTTTCCATCATGATTAGTGCCTTTTTTTTGTTCTAAATTTGAAAAATTCGAAAAAGAGAAAAATGTGCTACAAGAATAGCGTTACTCTTGTGGCACTTGAAATCATGATTATTTCAAATGTGTCACAATCCTAAAAGATCGTCTCAATTGATTCCTGAGATCATGCAGAAGACCTAGCATTGTTATGATTATGATCAAATCATGAAATGGTTTCATGGTGATGATTCTAAGAACACGGGTTTGTACCTGTCAAGTTTTGTATCTAATCAAAGGTTTCGGGCCATGAAATAAATTGAGAAAGTTATGATTCCTTTTGTATAGTGGATTAATCGTGTGTTGTAGGTAAAAGGAATCTCCCGTATCTTTAAACTCTTCAGGAGTCCTTAGAACAGTGTAAGTCGAAACCCTATGTTCTACAGGTTTACAGAGATAAAATTAGCACATGGCTCCCAAGAAAGGTGGGCAGATCAGTCGATAAGAACCAAAAGGGGTAGAATTGCTTGAGGCCTTTCCTCAAATCTTGCAGAAGTTCAAAGATGCGGGGTGGTTTTATTTTTTTGTACACTCCAGGGTTACCATGAACAAATCTCCATGATTTTCGCGCAAAATTTTCATGGATTCGAGACAGTGGTGGGAAAAGTTCTTATTCACGTGACAGAGCATTCAATTGGGACTGCAATTATATTGTCAGTATATTGAGAAAGATGGTGGGAAAAGGAGATGTTGCATGTTGAGATTGTGAACCAGTGTTTTCTTCCAGAACATCAAAACCCTAACCAGAGCCAAGGTATTCCACATAAATGGTTGAAAGAGAGAATTGATTGTTGTAATATTTTTCAGAAATCGGGGCCTATCCAAAATGTTAGCAAAGGTTTCATTATTTTTCTACAAGGAGTTTAGAATGTCAGCAGAAATTTGATTTAATCATATATTTCCAACCATGTATCCATTCTCTGCGAAATTTGGAGGAGACATACATTAGAGTAAGATAAACAAACCCCGTGAATTCCAAGTCAAAATAATTCATATTTTTCGAGAAATGAGAAATTATCACCAACAACAATTTTATGTGTTTCTCGAAAAATGTGAAGAGAGTTTGTCCCAAATTTGGTATGCCAAAGCATCATGATTATATTAATATGTTGACCAAAAATCAGCTCGACCCATTTTGTCATTTGGGAGAAAAATGGAAAAGATTCGCTAAAGGAAAACAAAGTATTACCAGCTTGTCTAAACCTGTGAAAAAGAAGACATTTGAAAAGTTCTCTTCAAAGGAAAGAAAGTATAGAATGAGGCCCAAGAATCCGAAACTCTCCATTGATCTCAACAAACCTGCACCTGAGGAAGGCTATGGTAAATTCAGAGTGGAAATAGGGGATACATTAGCAAAACAAAAGATCAAAAATCTGCAGACAATCATCAAGGAATTGAAGCATGAAAAACAAGAACTAGAGTTTCAACAGTTCAATCAAGTAGGGAGAAAAAAATAGGAGTTGCAGTCAGCATTCATATCTCAAGAATATTCCCAGGTTGCAAGAATGTATAATGTAATGGACAAACCTGCTCAAAACTAAATTACAGCAGAAGTTGAAAAAAATGCAAAAATTCCTATAGCTGATTTTTTAGCGGTCAACTTCTTACGAGTCTCTAAGGAAAAAGGTGAAGAATTTGAAAAAACCCTTAAAAACCCACTTGAAAAATGGGCCAAATTAGGTGACTCTTGAGTATTTTCCCAAAAATAGTGAATCACTAGGGATATACATATGAATATTTGAAGGCAATTTTTCCAGATTTAAACAATAAATGATTTCCTGGTTTAGTCACTAATTTTGGGTGAGGTTTCAGAGAATCTGGAGATGAATTTTTGGAAACAAAAAGATGTTTTTGTTGGGGATGGGATCATTCACAAAAACCTATCTCAGGTTTTACACATCTATCATGGTTTTGGAGATATGAAGAGATATTTGGACCTTGTTTTTCATTAATTTGCCAGATTTATTTTCCTAAAATAACTCATAGACAACAGTTGATGAGCCACCTCATCAATTCAACTTGGAGATCAGATCTTATATCCTCCTTGATTATTTGAAACGGAAAACTAAATATAGATGAGGAGGTTTTCATATCCATTTCTTTTGGATCTTGATAATTGTGTACTCTTTATATAAACTCTGCAGAAGGAGAAGTTGAGGGGGGGTTGAGAGCAGTGGCATTTTTTAAAAACTTTGTTTCAGATTGTAAAGACTAAGACTTATTTCATTTTGGTACTAATTAGAAAAGGCTATCTGATGGTTAGACTTATTTCTTGTTTCTATCATCATATTTTCTTACTTGAATGCATATTATATTTGTTAAGAATTTGATATGTCATGTTTATGAATTGAGCCAGTGAAGATTTTACTGTTTCTTGTTCATTATCAAATCTGTATTTAAGTATATGTCTTTGTTTCTTTAATTATATTTAAGATCCTAGATTTCTTATGTGAGTAGACAAATTGAAAACTTACATATTTTTTGTTTCTTGCCTTACAAATTTGCCTTCTAATTCATCAGATTGACTACCATTTACTAAGTCAATGAGATATGAATTTGATCTTTCATTTCTGGTATTGATATCATTTTATTATTTTTAGCCCAACCTTCAAAACCATTTCAAAACCCAATACACATCTTTATCCATAAAAATCATTCCAATAACTTGATGATGCCCTAGCTTTCCCTTTAGCATTCAAGTGCAACTTTAGGGACTAACATATTTTGGCGTTGTTGTCGAGGATGGAGGAACGAAGAATTTATCCCCGGGAGAATGACAACGATCAGTTCTAGCTCTTGATGGTGAATAGGAGTAGGACACTTTTTTATGATTGCATCATTCACCTGGCAACTCCATGAAGGAAGAATTTGTAGGCAACTCCACTGATCTAGGATGTCGAAGGCTATATAAGCTATTTTGGCATGGAGGTTTGCACCATTTAATTTCTCTGTTATTTTTTGTTTCCCTCATGATGTTCCCACTATATATATGTGGGGGGGGGGGGGATGACAATCTAGCACTGCATGTGATCAAATTTCATCAATGCATAGATGAGTTGAATATACATCATGAGGATGTATTGATGAAAATGTTTATGTACTCCTTGGAAGGAGAGGCAAGAGAATGGTATTGATCTCTTCATGTTTCCAATATTTCATCTTTAAATGATTTTCATGATGCTTTTTATTCATAATGCAAGAAATTTTATCTGGTTGAGTCTTTTTTAGCATTGTTGAGAGGGATATGCATTATATACTCAATATTCAGTAATTGGTCCTTCTAGCGGTGAAAATGAAGGGGATGATTAGGTTGAGGAAAAGAAAGAAGAGTTATTATCAGTTATATCTTCTTCTTATTCTGATTTACAGTAAGAGGACTGTAGTAATGAAATGCATGCAGACATATGTCAGGGTTATGAAGCTCATCATGAATTTGACACTTGTCAACATGTTTTTGATAAATCTTATCTGAATGTTCATCCTTATGAAGAATTTGTTGTTGAGAATCTTTGTGAAGATCGTTTGTTGACTGAAAAAACTCTTGTTGAAGACCATATTGTTGATGAGGAAGAACAACAAGCAGTTGTAGATACATCTAATACTTTTTCAGATGTGTCTAATTGTCAAAATTTTAATATCAATCAGGCAGTGTATTTACATTCATTCTTTCAAGATGATCATGAAACAAATGTCTTTGAATTTCAAATTTCATAATTTTTTTCAAATCAGCCTACATACAATGAATATGATGATGATTTTGAAGTTCTAGATCCAGATGTCTATGATGTAGCAGAATTTGACTAGCAGTTGCATGAAGACATTGAGTCCATCATCCATGAGGAACCGGATCATGTGTATGACAGTTATGTATCAGAAGGTAGGAAGATGAAGATAAGCCTCTTGATTTCCATGATAATATTATTGTTTTGAATGTTGTTGTCCAAGAAACTTATGAGGAGATTCAAGATGACCCTGTTGCTTTTTGTGATAAAACAAATCATCTTCAAAAGGATTATGGAGCAAAAATTTTAGAACAGCAGTTTTGTTCATGGCACTAGTTGGAGTTATGTCGTGATTTCCATGACCCAATGTCTATTTACATAGAATCCATGTTTCCACAAGTTCAAAACATGGCAGCATCTAGGATGAAAGTGGAATGCAGTAGTAAGTATAAATTTCATATTACATGTCTGCTAAAAAAATTTATGTTTTCCTGCATTTCTTCATTAAGCTACCAAAAAGAAGACCATTTTCTCAGTAAAATGATTACATGGATACATTGGAAATTCGCCTACACATAATCAACATGATGTCGGCAAGTTAGTAGAGTAGGATGGTTGAATAAGATCGCATCTGAGCAGTTTGTTTTCAGCTTGTTGTAGATTAGCATGGATAATTGACTCCATAGCCCAATGGAAAAACACTAGTGCAGATCCAATTTTTTATTTTCAAATTGATGGTTGGGGACATGTTGCAATGGTGAATCAAGGCACAGTGGTCTACATGTTCTTGGATCCTCACATGAAGGATTCCATCCCCAGAAGGAACCAATGTTAGTCCTTAATTTTTTTCATGACTGTTGCCCTTATTTCTTTCCTTGTCATATATTTTTCTAGCTCATCTTTTTCTTTTGAAAACCCTTTCTTTATATCTCATAGCTTGATTTTTGGTTTTCTTGGGCATTTTTTCTATGCATTGGTAGAAAAGGTTGATTTAGACTTTAAGGATGTTTTTTCCATCATGATTAGTGCCTTTTTATCTTCTAAATTTGAAAAATTCGGAAAAAGGAAAAATGTGCTACAAGAATAATGTTATTCTTGTAGCACCTGAAATCATGATTATTTCAAATGTGTCACAATCCTAAAATATCGTGTCAAATGATTCCTAAGATCATGCAGAATACCTAGTATTGTTATGATTATGATCAAATCGTGATATGGTTTGATGGTGATGATTCTAAGAACACGTGTTTGTACCTGTCAAGTTTTGTATCTAATTAAAGGTTTCAGGCCACGAACTAAATTGAGAAAGTTATGATTCCTTTTGTATAGTGGATTAATTGTGTGTTTCGGGTAAAAGGAATCTCCCATTTTTAAACTCTTCAGGAGTCCTCAAAACAATGTAATTCGAAACCCTAGTTTCTATAGGTTTACAGAGATAAAATTAGCGCATGTCTCCCAATAAAGGTGGATAGATCAGTCGATAAGAACCAGAAGGGGTAGAATTGCTTGAGGCCTTTCCTCAAATCTTGCAGAAATTCAAAGATGCAGGGTGGCTTGATTTTTTTTGTACACTCCAGAGGTACCATGAACAAATCTCCATCATTTTCGCGCAAAATCTTGATGGATTCGAGACAGTGGTGGGCAAAGTTCTTATACACGTGACAAAGCATTCAATTGGGACTACATGTACATTGTCATTATATTAAGAAAGATGGTGGAAAAGGGAGATGATGCATGTTGAGATTGTGAACCAGTTTTTTCTTCCAGAACATCAAAACCTTAACTGGAGTCAGGGTATTCCACAGAAATGGTTGAAAGAGAGAATTGATTGTTGTAATCTTTTTCAGAAATCGGGGCCTGTCCAAAATGTTAGCAAAGGTTTCATTATTTGGCTACAGGAAGTTTAGAATGTCAGCAGAAATTTGATTTAATCATATATTTCCAACCATGTATCCATTCTCTACAAAATTTGGAGGAGACATGCATTAGAGTAAGATAAACAAACCCAATGAATTCCACGTCAAAATAACTCATATTTTTCGAGAAATGAGAAATCATCACCTACAACCATTTTATGCTTTTATCGAAAACTATGAACTAAATTTGTCCCAAATTTGGTATGCCAAAGAATCATGATTATATTAATATGATGACCAAAAATCAGCTCGACCCATTTTTTCGTTTGGGAGAAAAATGGAAAAGATTCGCTGAAGGAAAACAGAGTATTACCAGCTTGTCTAAACCTGTGAAAAAAAAGACATTTGAAAAGTTATCTTCAAAGAAAAGCAAGTATAGAATGAGGCTCGGGAAGCCTAAACTATCCATTGATATCAACAGATCTACACCTGAGGAAAGATATGGTAAATTCAGAGTCGAAACAGGGGATACATCAGCCAAACAAAACATCAAAAATCTGTAAACAGTCATCAAGGAATTGAAGCATTAAAAAAAAGCATTAGAGTTTCAAAAGTTCAATCAAGTAGGGGGGGAATAAATAGGATTTAAAGTCAGCATTTATATCTCAAGAATATTCCCAGGTTGCAAGAATGCATAATGTAATGGATAGACCCGCTCAAAACTAAATTACAGCAGAAGTTGAAAAAATGCAGAAATTCCATGTAGCTGACTGTTTTAGCAGTCAACTTCTGACGAGTCTCCCAAGCAAAAGATGAAGAATTTTAAAAAACCATTAGAAGAAAAATGGGCCAAATCAGGTGACTCATGAGTAGTTTCCTAAAAAAGGTGAATCACTAGGGAGATATATATGAATCTTTGAAGGCAATTTTTCCAGATTTAAACAATAAATGATTTTTTGTTTTAGTCACTAATTTTGGGCGAGATTTCAGAGATGTTGGAGATGAATTTTTGGAAACAAAAAGAGGTTTTTGTTGGGTATGGGCTCATTCAGAAAAACCTCTCTCAGGTTTTACACAGCTATCGTGGTTTTGGATATATTAATAGATATTTGGACCCTATTTTTCAGGAATTTTCTAGATTTATATTCCTAAAATAACTCATAGACAGCAGTTGATGAGACACCTCATCAATTCGACTTGGAGATCAGATATTATATCCTCAATGATTATTTGAAACAGAAAACTAAAGATACATGAGGAGGTTTCCATATCCATTTCTTTTGGATCTTGATAATTATGTACTATTTCTATATAAACTATGTAGAAGGAGAAGTTGAGAGGGGGGGGGTGAGAGCAGTGGCATTTTTGAAAAAAATTGTTTCAGATTGTAAAGACTAAGACCTTTTTCATTTTGGTACTAATTGGGAAAGGCTATATGATGGTTATACTTATTTCTTGTTTCTATTTTTATCTTTTCTTACTTGAATGAATATTATATTTGCTAAGCATTTGATATGTTATGTTTATGAATTAAGTCAGTGAAGATTTTATTGTTTCTTGTTCATTATCAGATCTATATTTAAGTACATGTCTTTGTTTCTTGAATGATATTTAAGATCATAGATTTCTTATGTGAGTGGACAAATTGAAAACTTACATATTTTTTGTTTCTTGCCTTACAAATTTGCCTTCTAATTCATCAGATTGACTACCATTTACTAAGCCAGTGAGATATGAATTTGATCTTGCATTTCTGGTATTGATATCATTTTATTATTTTTATCCCAACCTTCAAAACCATTTCAAAACCCAATACACATCTTTATCCATAAAAATCATTGCCATAACTTGATGATGCCCTAGCTTTCCCTTTAGCAGTCAAGTGCAATTGTAGGGACTAACAGATATCACAGGCAGGGGGAAACAATGAATGCCTCCATGAGCAAATGACAGGTCCAAGAATCGAACAAGATTCAAACAATCGAGGAAGCATCTATATTGCAAAATCAAACCAGACATATATCAATTGAGTATATACATTTGCGGATACGCGTGAATGGAGGTTAGAAAAACTAAGTATGTAAAGAATGCCCATGTACATTGATGGGTATCTATGTGAAAAGACGACTCTATGTTTTCGAGCGCCTATAGCTTTTATTTGTGCATCCAGACAATGTGATTGAGAAATAACAACCCAAGATATTTATGAATTGTACAAGCATGAACAAAAATCGCGAGTGGAAATTGAACGAAGACAACTCCATTGTGAGAAGACTGCAGAAGAGGAGTAGGCTCGATGAGAAAACCATGTCGAAGAGTTTTGTTGTGGTTTATAGAAGATCGAAGAAATGGTGAAATCGATATATCCCACATTCATTGTCAAATCGTAATCAAAAGGGTTTATAATGAAAAAGTGTTATTACTCAATTTGAATGAAAGTGAGAGAAAGAGCTATGGAACCTTCTGTAAAGGATTAACTTTTGAGCGGTTAGATCATGACCGTTCATCTCGAGAGATCAAAGATTAAGATCAAATATTGGGGACTGACACCCGGTGGGAAAACTCAACCACGACAGCGCCAAAATAGAAACCTCATCAGCACCTTGTGTCTAGTCATATGAATGCCAATCAGAAGGAGTCCACATCAATGCTATAACATACAGCTCTACAGAAGCCATGTATAGTACCACGTGTCAGGACATGTGTCGAAGCCACATCATCCAGTACAAAAGAAGATGTCCACATGGTAGCCACCTCATATGCAACATTAGCACAAAGCTCTCGAAAATCACTAAGTATCAAGATATCGCAGAGATTATGCGCACGACGAAGAATAAAGAATATGAGGGCATGAGCTCGCGGTGAAATATTGAAAAATAAATAAGTACCTGGAATTGGTTGGTGTCTCGAGAAATGGCTAAGTATGAATATTGGATCGGTCAGAGGGATGAACGAAGCCGACAAGAGAAGAATGGAGATGTCCCGTGAACCCGCGTTGAGATCTTGAAAAATAACTAAGTATGGAAAATCGGTCGGATGAGGTGAGACCTCGAAAAATGACTAAGTATCAAGACAACACGGAGATAGGGAGCATGGTGGAGGATAGGGAGTATAAAAAGAATGAGAGGGAACCCATGGACCCACCAACTAGTGGTGAGACCTCGAAAAATTTGCTAACTATGAGGACTCAATGAAGAAACAACTAAGTACCAAGATTGGATCGATCAGACTGCCCAAAGGGTGAAGATCAAATGACCCAGGAGGTCACCACTTGTCACATATTGATGACCCAGAAGGTGAGAGATCCGAAAGCTCAGAAGGTTTCCACGTGTCACAGATCAGATGGCCTAGAAGGTGAAAGATCCAATGGCTCACAGTGTATCAGACCCGTGGAGAAAGCATTGGAAATGGGCCTAAGTATAGGTGAAAAATGAGTGTTGTGGAACTTGAGGGTCTAATTTAGAGGTCGTGGAAGTTTGAAGTGAAGAAGAGATATGTCTTAGACCCATGGTGAATCCATCAAGATAGATCAACATTCCATATCAATCCGAGAGATATGATTAGATGGTGGTTATAAGCCGAAAACTGGTGGTCCCGATGTGCTAAAGAAGAACAGATCAATGGATGAGATCTAATCAAGGGAATATCGAACAGTTGTTGTGCATTGTGATTGCATGGTGTGTTCTTGAGGATAGTTAAATATATCAATATTTGACATTAAATCTTAATATGATTCGATGGTTGTTGACCAATGAGGACCATTAAATGAGATTGCACGTAACAGAAGGGAACCAAGATCAGTTTTCATGGAAGTGTTTCCAAGGATATTTGAAGCCCAAGTTTGGAAGAAGAAATAAAGGGAGTTGGAGCCGACACCATGAAACTTTGTATGTGGACAAATCATTGAGCGCGTGAGTTGTATAAATAAATATGCCTGAATCATTTTGAAGTGTGAGCAAGTGTGAGATGAAAGAGTGAAAGCAGAGGTAAGGATCGTGGAAGAGAATCTCTAAAGATTTAAGGTTCGAGGATGTCAGAGAATGAAAGGAAGATAATTTAAGGGTGGCAGGATTGTGCAAGGGAGAGGATTGGTGTCCTCATCTTCTTAATAGGTTGGTGTCTGGCAGATTGGTGTTCGTTGACTTTAAGTGGGTGCTTACAGTGAGGATTATTGCCCTCGTATTCTAAACAGGCAAGTGCCTATCAAATTGAATTGTAAGTGGGTGATTACTACAGTGATTGGTGTCCCTCTCATGTTGGAGCCTATAAAGAATGTAATTCTTGCTTAAATATAAGAAAAATCTTCATGGTTTTCTCCCTTATTGGATTTCCACGTAAAATATATGTGTATTATGAATTTGTGTTGATATCTATTGATGTGATTAATTCTCTGCATTGCTTATATTTGATTATATAATAATTATTTAAATGGTAACAACAAAAAGTGGTTAAAATTCATTAATATTGATTCACACCCACCCCCCGCGCCCCTCAATATTGGTGTATATTCCAACACAAGTTTGATATATTCTTTGAATTTCAAGTTTGGTGCCTTTAAAATAAACAATGTTGTGGAATCTAATAAACAAATATAAGTTTACCCTAACGGGTTGCACTTTTGCTCTGATTTTGTCCCTTTTAACATTATGTTAACTCGTAGAATATTATATACTAATCACTTATGTTGATCGAAAAAGGATCCAGAGAAGACTAAGGACAGCTCATAATTCGCAAAAGCAACTCAGGAACCTCAGAATGGCCTCAGCAGACAGAGAAAGGGAAAAAATTCAAAGCCCTCAAAACTCAGTGAAATTAGCATCATCATGAAGAGCACGTCGCAAGATTTCCAAAGGCGTAAACGGATCATCAAATGGAGTTACGGATCGAAATATATTCGCAGTCAAATTTTTGGTCAACCTAGCCCAGTCAACATGGGATGAGTCAACATCTGTACTGCTGACGTCAGCATCAATACAGATGATGTCAGCATCTGTATAGTGTACATGACACACGTAGAAGGTGACATGTGTCATGTTGACACCAGCATGGTGACGTGGCAGCACCAGAGGCTACCATGTGTCACTCCTTTTTTGCATTTTTGAGTCAATATGTGGACCAATGAAAAAGTGCCATGTGGCAGTTCGTACAGCCATGTGGTAGTCAGTACAGCCACATGGCAGTCTGTACAGTGACATGGTAAGTTGATGTGGAAGGTGATGTGGCATGTGACTGTGCAGATGGTTGGCATGGACCAATGGTTGGTTGCCACGTGGCCTAGTCATGGGATGTCACGTGGCAATGGGAAAATGCTCAATGAGGGCCCGAAAACCGAATTTCAAAAATAAAAAGAAGGCGGGCCTGCTAAATATGGCAGCCAAACGGTACACTCCGACAAATCTAAACCACACTCCAAAGTTGGTGAAGTTCCATTCCACATATATGTACACATTATAACTATAACACAAAAGGGGAGGCTTGTGGGCTCGACCCCGGGACCTCCCCCTATACAAACACCTTAACTATAGCATATTCCATCGTTGGGCCAACGGACTACATTGTGTAGTCTACCCCACTTTTTGTTTATAAACTGAGTCTACCCACGGACGGAGGGGAGGATGCATGACGGTATGGTCGGGCACAGAAACTGAGACGTAGTATAAAGAATTAAATGCAAGGAGCAGGCATGGAAACCGAGACGAGATTTCTCAAGGCCCTGGGAGTGCCAGAGTTGGATTGAGGCATGGAGATAGTCAATTTTGGGTAATTCGATGGCACAAATTCAATGGTGTTGTATGTTTTCTAATCTGAGCAAAGCTTCTGCAGCTTAATTCCAGAATGAGGTATACTTATGTATTTTTTCAATTTCTTTTGTTGAGTTAATAAAAAGGCCTACCCATTTGAGAGCAGGACCCAGAAACGTAGTCCACCAGGGATGAACTCTGTTATAAAGTTGTTGTGTTCATATATGATGCTTATGTATCTTCATTATTGAGATTTTCCTTCTTTAATGGTGCATTTTGATTTATGTTTATTTAATACAATTATTTATAAGTCACTTCGATGAAAAGATTCTAGATCATGTTGGTATCAGAGCAGCCATCTTTGACTTGAATTGTTGAGTGTGAATGCTTACTAGGGCCAAACATAAGCAGGGTGAAGGAACTCTTAATACTTTCAATTCCGAAGTTGTTCATGCATCCCAAAGGAAGAAAATGGCATAAGAGGACAAGCGTGATGAACAGGAGAAAAACTTGCATATGGTCTTTTATCACGTGTCAAAAATGGTCGAGCGAATGTATGGAGACTACGAGAAGAGGATGAAGAAGAAAGGGAAGAAAAAGGAACCACAAGCTTATGATAATGCTTCAGTAAATCAAGGGGCTAGAGGAGACCCTCCTAAACCTTCATCTTCACCATCAAGTTCTAGCTCTTCTTTCTATGAGCATTCTCTTCATTCTCATCATTCTAGCCATAAAGCTTCTTTTAAGAAAGCATTATTAAAGCTTGATGTAAAATTTTCTTTGCCTATGTTTAATGGAGATGTTAATCCTGAAAAGCTAGATAATTGGGTCCGACGGATTGAAGTATATTGTCGTGTTCAACATATTGATGAAGAGGAAGTTAAAGTGCAATTGGATTCTCTTCGATTGGAAGGCACCGCTTTTGTATGGTGGGAGAGAAAACTTCAGGACAGAAGTAAGTGTGGTAATATTCGTTCCTCATGGTCGAAATTTAAATCAACGATAAGGAAGCAATTTTATCCATTGGGTTATTTACATAAATCAATGATGGAATGGAAAACTTTAAGACAAAGTAAAGGTCAAACTGTACAAAGTTTCACAGAAGAATTTAGGAAGAAAGCTCTTGCATTAAACATTCCTTTGGATTCTTATGAAACTTTAATGAAGTATATTGGCGCACTTCACAGTTATATTCGTCATACTTTTCTATTGTTTAACCCCACCAGTCTTGATGAAGTTTGTGTGCAAGCCACTCACCTTGAGAACAAGGGAAAGCATGTTCAAGAAGATCCCACAAAGAAACCTTCCAATCTCCCACATAAGTCGTTTAAGAAGTTTAAAAGGAAGGACAAGAAGACTCCCACTGTAAAGAGAGAAGAACGAAAGTCATCTTGCACTCATTGCAAGAAAAGTGGTCATGATGATGAACATTGTTGGAAACTACATCCAGAGAAGAGACCGAAGCAATTCTGTGGAAAGGGGAAGACAAAGACCATTGCTACAATGCAACAAGATCTTGGTTCTGATTCAGGAGATGAAGGAAAGATCACAGCGGTTGGAGTACAAGGTAAAGATTCCCTTCATGCTAGTTCAAATTCCAATAATGAATCTCATGATGATGAATGAAAGAGGAATGAATGATTTCATATAAGAGTTGTATCTAAACACACTGAGATAGATACATTATTTGATCTGGGTTCCCAAGTAAACTTGATATCTGAAGCACTTGTCAAAAAGATGGGTCTTGAAACGAAACCACATCCAAAGCCTTATCCTCTTGGTTGGATATGTGATAAAGCAAAACTTGATGTCACCAAGCAATGTAGGGTCAGATTTTCTATTGCTTCAAAGTTGATTGATAAAGTGGATTTGGATGTTGTATTACTTGATATATGTGGCATAGTGTTGGAGAGTCCTTATCTTTATGATAGAAAAGTAGTCTTCTTTCGTCATGAGAAAAAATACGGCCTTACTAAGGGGGGAGTGGAATATATTGTTAGAGCTCACAACGTGAGGGTAAACACGATACTTGTTAGTGCAGGACAAATGAAGAGACTCATAAACACTAATAAGAGATATGTACTCATGGTCGTAAGGGAGAAAGATGTCGGAAAATCCAACGCTTTCCAAGGATGTGATCCTTCTCATAAGAAAGAATTAATTGATATTATTTCTAAGTATGATAATATTTTCCAAGAACCAGATGGATTACCTCCTAAAAGGTAAATCCAACATGAAATACATCTTCAGCAAGATTCTCCTCTTCCTAATGTGGGCATGTACAGGATGTCAGTTGTAGAGATGACAGAGATCAAGAGGCATGTACATGGCTTATTGGATCAAGGGGTCATTAGGCCCATCTCATCTCCTTGTGGTTCTCTGATCGTGATGGTGCCAAAGAAAGATGGCACATGGAAAATGTGTGTAGATTATCGGGCCTTAAATAAAATCACAATGAAAAATCTATACCCTCTTCCTCGTATAGATGATTTACTTGATCAGTTAAAGAATGTTGTTTAAGTTGGATTTGCGCAGTGGATACCATCAAATGAGGGTTGCAGAACAGGATGCATGTAAGATTGCCTTTAAAACCAAACAGGGATTGTTTGACTGGTTAGTTATGTCATTTGGGCTTTGTAATGCTCTGACAACCTTCATGCATGTGATGAATGATGTATTCAGGCCTTTTCTAGATGATTTTGTGATTGTATATTTAGATGGCATTCTTATATTTAGTGGGACTTGGGATGAACATGTAAGGCATGTAAAACAAATATTGGATACTTTGCAAAGGGAAAAGTTGTATGTAAAATTGTCCAAATGTGAATTTGGCAAGACTGCACTTGTGTAATTAGGTCATATTGTAGGAGGAGGACAATTAAAAATTGATCCTTCCAAGATTGATGTAATTGTAAATTGGCCTGAGCCCAAAAGTGTAACCGAGATACGGAGCTTCTTAGGTACAGTGTAGTATTGCAGGAGATTCATTTCAAACTTCTCCTTTATAGCATCTTCTTTGCATGCATTAACCAGTGTGAAGAACACTTTTCAGTGGGGAGGAAAGCAACAAAAATATTTCGACACTTTGAAGGAAAAGATCAGTACCGCACCAGTATTAGCATTGTGGAATATTCAACAGCCCTTCGAGATCGAGACAGATGCCAGCGGATACGTCATGGGTGCAGTATTGATGCAATATCGTAAGCCTATTTGTTACCACTCTAAAACTTTTAACCAAGTTGTTGTTAACTATCCTACATATGATAAAGAGTTGTATGCAATAGTTCAAAGCGTAAAGAAATGGAAGCACTACTTGTTAGGGAAGAAAACAATCATACATACAGATCATCAACCCTTAAATTATCTCCAAGCACAAACCAAACTACAACAATCTCGACATTACAGATGGATGGGTTTCCTACAACAATCTCGACATTACAGATGGATGGGTTTCCTACAACAATTTCATTTGGTAATCAAGTACAAAAAGGGTACGAGAAACAAGGTAGTTGATATGCTTTCTAGACCTCCTATTGTTGCTTCTATTATTTTGAAGAACGCTTCTTTATCTCATGATAGCTATGTGGAACAATATGCCATTGATGAATATTTTAAAGAAGTATATGAGAAGCTAACCCATGGTGCACAAGTAGAGAACTATTGACTGCAGGGAAAACTACTCTACCATCTTGGAAAGCTATGTATTCATGCGAGTGAACGAGTCCATGTAATACGAGAAACTCACACTTCTCTTGTGTCTGGGAATTTTGGGGTAGGAAAAACTATGGTTCATTTGCAAAGGTTTGGTTACTGGCCTCAGATGAAAGCAATTCTAACTAAATATGTAAAGGGGTGTGTGATGTGTTCTACTTGTAAGCCCACTAATAGAAAACTAGGGCTATATTGACCACTTCCTGTTCCATCCCATCCATGGGAAAGTATCTCCATGGATTTTGTAGGGGGTTTACCAATGTCGAAAAGGAGTCATGACTATTTGTATGTTGTAGTTGATAGGTTCAACAAGATGTGTATCTTAATGTCATGTAAAAAGTAGATCATTGTTGAGGAGACTGTTAATCTCTTCTTTCAGTATGTTTGGGTTCACTTTGGGTTAACCACATCCATTATCTCGGATCGAGATACTCGATTCCTTGGGGATTTTTGGACAAACTTGTGGAGGATGATGGACAACAAGTTGAAGAGGAGCATTGCTTTCCATCCACAGATCGACAAACAGACAGAGGTTGTTAACCGAACAGTGGTACTTTTGCTTCGAGGCTACCGGAGAAAGCATCCCAAGTTATGGGATGAACAGATACCCTATGTATAGCATGCTTACAACTGAGCCTTACATTCCTCCACTCAATGTTCACCTTTTGAGACATGTTTTGGGTATTTACCTAAAGTTCCTTTGGACTTGATGTATGGAAGAGATGTTGATTCAAATGAAGAAATAAATGAAAACAGAGGCTGCAAGTTCATCCAGAGGATCCAGCAGGTACACCAAGCAGTCAGGGAATAGTTGGAGAAAAGTCAAGCACAATATAAAGCTCGGTATAACAAACACAAGGTTGATCATCAATTCCAGGTTGGAGACCAGGTATGGCTCCACATCAGCAAGAAAAGATTGACGGGTGAAGGCAAGAAACTCAAGCCCATCCGTTATGGAACCTTCACTATTTTGGAGAAAATTGGTACCAATTCTTTTCGTCTAGATCTTCCACCTTATATGCAGATCCACTTAGTTGTAAATGTAGAGAACTTGAAACTTTTTGAGCCTCCCATGATCATGGATCAGGATGAGAAAGTTTCAATACCTACAGTTGATGAGTTTGCTCCTAAGTACTTGGATGATTTAAAGGAAGATATCATCATGGATAGAAGGACAAGGACTTCACGCAGGGGTGATGTTGATTATCTTCGAGTAGGCTTAAAGGGCACACTTCCAAGCAAGGCAAAGTGGATTGAGAAGGACAAGGTGAGAGAACTCTTACCTCACTTATCTGTTGATTGATTAAATCTTTTGGTGATCCAAAAAGCTCTTAGTGGGAAGGTGTGATCCAAAAAGGATCCAGAAAAGACTAAGGACATCTCATAATTCACAAAATCAACTCAGGAAACTCAAAAAGGCCTCAGCAAACAGAGAAAGGGAAAAAATTCAAAGTCCTCAAAACTCAATTAAATTGGCATCTTCGCAAAGAGTGTGTCACAAGATTTCCAACGGTGTAAACGGCTCGTCAAACGGAGTTACGGATCGAAAGGTATTTGCGGTCAAATTTTTGGTCAACTTAGCCCAGTCAGCAAGGGATGAGTCAGCATATGTACTGTTGGTGTCAGCATCACTACGGATGACGTCAGCATCCGTACAGTGTATGTGGCACACGTAGAAGGTGACATGTGTTATGTTGATGTCATCATGACGTCAACATGGTGATGTGGCAGCACCAGAGGCTGCCATGTGTCACTCGTTTTTGGCATTTTCGGGTCAATCCGTGGACCAATGAAAAAGTGTCATGTGGCAGTCCGTACAACCACATGGAAGACCGTATGGTGACATGGCAGTTGATGTGGAAGGTGACTGTGCAGGTGGTTGGCATGGCCCAATGGTTGGCTGCCACGTAGCCTAGTCATGGGCTGCCACATGGAAGTGGGAAATGCCTAATGAGGGCCCGAAAACCAAATTTCAAAAATAAAAAAAAGGCGAGCCCACCAAATTTGGGGGACAAACGGTACACTCCGAAAAATCTAAACCACACTCCAAAGTTGGAGAAGTTCCATTCCACATATATGTATACATTATAACTATAACCCAAAAGGGGAGGCCCGTGGGCTCGACCCCGGGAACTCCCCCTATACAAACGCCTTAACTATAGCATCTGCCACCGTTGGGCCAACGGACTACATTATGTAGTTCGCCCCACTTTTTTTTTATAAACTGAGTCTTCCCACTGATGGAGGGGAGGATGCGCGACAGTACGACCGGGCATGGAAACTGAGATGCAGTACAGAGAATTAAATGCAGGGAGCAGGCACAGAAACTGAGACGAGATTTTTCAAGGGCCTGGGAGTGCCAGAGTCGGATTGAGGCGTGGAGATAGTCATTTTTGGGTAATTCGACACCACGAATTCAATGGTGTTGTTTGTTTTCTGATCTGAGCAAAGCTTCTGCAGCTTAATTCCAGAATGAGATATACTTATGTATTTTGCCAAATTCTTTTGTTGAGTTAATAAAAAGGCCTACCCATTTGAGAGTAGGACCCAGAGACGTAGTCCACTAGGGACGAACTCCGTTATCAAGTTTTTGTGTCCAGATATGATGCTATGTCTCTTCATTATTGAACTTTTCCTTCTTTAATGGTGCATTTTGATTTATGTTCATTTAATACAATTCTTTATAAGTCACTTCGATGAAAAGATCTTGGATCATATCTTCTTATAACATGGTAGACGGATTTGAATTTGTACTTTTTAGTGACTTGAGGAATGTAATAATCTAGGTTTAAAAACACTTAGATAACATGTTGCTACGATGGAACTCTGAGTGGCATCCTCTCCTACATATGGAGACCTCATATTTGTATGTGGCAGCCTTCCTTTCCGTGGCTTGTGCGAATCTACCTTTATCTCAAAATCATTTGATCTAGAGCCTCAGATTTGATCCCAAGACACACATATTTAATACCATCCCTCTTTGTTCATCTTACTCTAGAGCTCCATAAATGAGCGACTCTAAAGATGCCTTCTACATCGAATCAGAGTTTAGATGCATATGGCACCAATATAAACAAGATCGTTGTTTCGGCATCGTTTACAGGTTTTATGTCAAGCGAGAGCGGCGCTTCAATTATCTTAAAGCCCTATAAGAATAGCATTTTAGTACAATCATTAGGGTTTATCTCATGTGATACCAGGGTTTCAGTGGAAGGGAAATAAGAAATATTTGGTGCAAGTTGTCTGCCCTTGAGAAATTCAATAGTTGCAAGACAGATATAGGGGAAAAAAACCCTATTTTGTTAGGGTTTTATAGACACATTTATTACTGGGTGTTTGTGGTGGTTGGGCGCCTTCAATTGGGTTTGTTGTGTCTTTCCCATTAAGAATTTCTAGACCAAGGACAAAAAAGTAAAAAATCACTCAACCTCTGACCATTGAAACTCGTCGATAAAGCCTTGGGAAAGGGCACAGAAGATAGAAGCATGGGGAGATTTAGAGCATCCTTTTGGCAGTCGAGTAATAGATTTAGTATTGGGACAATGGCTTCTACCAACAGTGAACTCTTAAGGATTGCATCACGTGCATATTCTACATTATAGCTCTCAACTAATTAAGCTTATGCTTTTGGCAAGCCCACCAATAAACTTACACAATGTTTCAAGGAAGATTCAAGCCCAGGGGCATCGAGGGTCTCTGGTGGGCATCTCTGGCAGGTGTATCTGGTTCCTACCATCCATAATTATAGAGAATATATGCTTGGTACAGATTGGTTTGGTACAGAAAGGGGATATTTTGTCAGCAATATTAGAAAGGGAGAAGAATCAAGACATACATTATTATCCATGTACATTCACTTGAATGAGCTTGACAAGGCGAACAACACACATTATTAAATCAAGTCATGCTTCGAACATGATGAATGTCAAAACCATTTATAGATTTTTTGGGGCACGATATTCTTTATTGCGGAGTTCTATTATCCGAGAAGCTCGCCGACCAAAGATTAGACATCGGGCTTCGCTAGCAGTGGGAAACTACTATCTCAAAGAAGGTAAAGGATCGGTGTGGCTGGTAGGGCTTGGTCGGGCCGGTAAGGCTTCTTGCATTGGATAGACTATGTGGATTTTGATGTTGCCGAAAGGATGGAGAGGGAAGGGTTGAGAATATACAGGAACGATAACGATAGGAATAGGAATTCATGACGCTACAGGATCAGAGAAAAGAATATTCAAGAATTTTGTGGCTTCCCTCTCTTAACAACAAGAAGCTTTCGGTAAGCAAAATTTATCATTTCTTCTTATGCTCTTTCCATTGAATTTGCTTGCTATACTGATTAAAATTCAATGTAGTAACCATATAGATTGTTAATTTGTTGTAACACAGAAATCATAGGCAAATAAGGTGTTAATTTGTTGTTAAAGAGAAATTGCAAGAAAATAAGCTAGGAAATTGATAAGAATGAAGAGATGTACACAGTCAGCGATCTATTTTCCTTTACAACAAATTAAGAGAATGAATCCAAGAAGCAAGAGCGGTCTATTTTCCTTTACAACAAATTAAGAGAATGAATCCAAGAAGCAAGAGTTTGATGACTAGCAAGGTAATTTACCACTTTTTCATTTTTGTGTATTTGTAGGCGAACTCTTCTTGTAGTAATGCCTCTGCTATGTAATTGCAATTGAAATAGCTCCAACGAGATGAGTTGTGTTTGGAAAAGCTAAGCTTTGTGTAGTCTGACAAGATTTTACAGGCTCCATGGCCTTTCGCAGGTGGTAAATCGGAGTCCTAAAGAATTTTTCGCTAGTAATTGATCCCCACGCCACCCCAAGCCGGACATATTGAGCTCAAGTCATCCTTCCTCCATCCTAAGTTTGTCTAGATCAAAGGAAATAACAGATAAGACTGACACAAGAATGTCAAACATTTGAGGAAATGAATGATGCTTTCTAGGAAAATATAGACATTGATCTTGCATACAAGCTATGGCTAGATAGTGCTCAACTACACAGTATTCATCTACAACCTTTGGACACCACAACATAACCTTAATTGGAATTACTTAGGATAGGATAAACAAAAGGCATAAACATTAAATCTTTATGAACTAATGCTAACATCAAAGCTAGCATTAATTCACTTCAAACGATGTACAATGTAATGCAGTCTTCATTTGATAGTATTGTTTTTTGCTTAAATAAATCATCCACATACTTTGCAAACACAACACTCTACTTCACATGTCAAGTAAGCAGCACTGCCTTCTGCGTTCCATCCAACAATTATTTCTTTTATTTTCAAAAACTTTGAAAAAAATATTGTGTTTACATTGTCATTGATAATAAATGTAAATGTCTTTTATTATATTTTTATAAAAGAAGATATATTGAATTATTTACCATTTGATTAATTGGATGTATGATATGATTATGATAAGGTTATTTTTTATGTTAGTCTGGATGGCGCTTGATGGGAAAAAAAAATCGATGTGAATGTTTGTTTGTCGTGTTTCATTGCAGGTTACTTGTAATTTGTACACACCAAGTGCTTCGTTGAGAAATGGATGCTAGTAACAAATTCCAAGAGAGACATTTGTTGGAACACTTGCCATTTACAGTGCCATCGTGAATGTATCAGCTTATGAGTCTATGTGTGAAATGTGTTAAAGTACAAAGGACATATGGATGTTCATGCACCGCCTAGAGTGTGCTAATATCTAGTTTCTTACTTATGCCAACTTTGATGAGAATGATGAATAGAGTTTGATTATGTGGGAGGCTCTCAAGTCTACATAAGTTGCAGTATGGTGTTGATGTCATAAACCAGTCAGAAATGGATCAGAAAGAGAGCCTTGGGAACCAAACCAAGAGTAAGATATGGCTCTACAACATTGCATGGAGATTTAGATTTAGCTTCAGTTCATAAGCTGATACCAAAGCCATCCAACTCATATGTTGGGTGTCTAGGAAATGGTTATTAGCATGAACGTTCTCCACCATATTTCTCTGCAATTGGCCACCCACTTGCACAATTCACTTGATTGATCAATGAGACCATCAGTGTTAAGGGCTATGGACATGGAGGATAATAATTCATCTGCAAATCTCTTGGCTACATTGCTTTGCCATAATTCTCATGAGGAATTTTGCACCGCCTCAATGAATCTCTCGTACTTAACCCCACACTACTTATTATCAGTGACATCAACATCATGCACAGATATATATAAAATACATATATGTTTGAAACTATTATACTATGTATATGCAAAAAAAAACTAACTTGGAGACAATTGTGCTTGATGTTCTGGATCTTCTTCATGTCTCTCTCAACCTCCTTGAGTGATTTTATTACCTGAACGACTGCACACGACACCACCACAACGTTGGCTTTCCTGTTCGAAATAGTAAACTTTACTCTAAACTGGTCCTTTTCAATTTCCTTCGCAATTGATTTTCGCACCTTGCTCGTTGTAACCCTAACCCATGCTCTACTTGACGGTATGTTTTGTGGTTCGTTGAATTTAATGAAATTGGAAATGATTACATCAAATCTGAAAAAAAAATCATTGAGGTTTGTGATGAATTTAGACTTAGTCTCACCGTTCGAATATTAATGGTTGTACACTGTATTTTGACCAGTTGTAGGTTTGTGATGAATTTAGACTTAGTCTCACCGTTCGAAGATTAATGGTTGTACATTGTATTTTGACAAGTTGTTTGTTTGGGCGTTTTCTATTTGTTCTGAAATGATTTTTTTCACTGGAATCCAGCTACTTAAATCTACATGAAATCACTACTTTTTGTTGTTTTAAATTCATTTTTAAATATAGAAATGGAATCAGAATGCTGAAAAACCCTTGAAGCACTTGGATTATACAGAAATAATCACTCAGAACTATTGATCTAACTATTTCTCACTTGATTTCGAACAAATGTACCTGAAAAATATATGTATCATATAATGATCTTGTCAACATAATAACATTGAATTGGAAAGAGTTGAGAGTTCTGACTGAAACTCTAGCTACCTTGTCGTGATTGGACGGAACAGAAAGGTGTTGGAAAGTGACAACTAATTGACCTGAATTGATCTAGTTGGTTCACGGTGGTTTCTCCACCGATATCTTGTTAGAACCACTCAGCATATATAGGGGCAGCATTAAATGCAATATGTTTCATGTAATTGAAGGAGAGATTTGTAGAGATTTGTATAAATATCAATGCCTCATAGGTATTTGATGAGCGGGGGCTTAGAGCCCTCTCCCAAGCTGCCCGGTTGCCTATGGCTGGTTGTAATCTCCTAGTTCCTAATAATGAAATGATTCTGCCATTGTCCCGTGGATGTTTCCCTCTAGAGGTTAGAGGGTTTTACCACGTAAATCCTTTGTCTTCTGTGTGATTGAATGGATGTGTGTTTGTCTCTTTGTTTTCTGCATTCTCTGATGCATATGTGTGATCTCTGTGGGTTAAAGATCCTAACAAAAGGTAGGCTTCAAAAGCAAGATAGCATTTATATTTTTGCAGATCAATTCATTAGGTCCTTTCTTCCAAAATTTCCCAAGATTTTGTTGTACTACATCTAATTGTGTGTACCCCAATCTTTTCATATCATAGCCTATTCACTTTGGGCCTCTACCTTTTTACTTTCTTTTGTGCAGCCAAGATTTATTATGTAAGTAATAGAGACGATATATTTCTCTCCATCCAACATATTTCTCAGTTGTCTAAAGAGCTCTTGATTTTGGGAGATGCACCATTAGTTCAAGAAGAGCTCGATCCCTAGCTAGCCACAAATTGCCAACCTCATCTGATTCATTTTACATGTCACAGCTAATGAGTCTAATAGTTGAATGCTTATAGCCACATTCATAAATCGGCGAGTGCGAGGTAGCTTAGATTCAATAATTAGTTTGTTGCAAATGACTTAATAGCATGCTAGTGTTGGTTGTGATCTCCCTGATTCAGAGGTTTGTTTCATCCGTGCTTGGACCCCACTCCCTAACTGGGGGATGTGGGGGGGCTTGCCCCCCACAACTGTCACCAATGGGGTCCAGCGGGGGTGACGACAATTTTTGTAGCCCCCCCTGGCAAGGGATTCAGGGGCAGTGCCCCCGAAGCGAAATATTGGAAAAAATTGCCTTGTAAAATATTGTAATTTCGTAGTCAATCTAGATTGTTCATTATAAGGTCGCAGATCTGACAATAGAAGTTATTTTAGAGAATTTTTCCCTAGAAGGAAACCCTCTTTTATGAGGGAATTTTATTACAGTTGTGTATGTGTGTGATTATTGTATTCTGATAGAGGAGACTGTGAGAGAAAGAAGAGGAAGTTACAGCGGGTGTGGTGTAGGTTTTATCCATTCATTTGTTGGATAATAAGAAAGGACCTGGAAATTTCTCTGGTGGACGTAGCCCACACTGGGTGAACCATGTATATCTGTCTCTATTGTATTGTCTATCTTCTGTGTTTTATTTTTGCATTTGTTTTATTTTATTGCTCTGCGATCATGTTTTTCTAACAACTAGTTGATCAGAATAGTTGGGAGAAAGGAATTTGCAAGACTAATTGATGTTTTTGTCTTTACATCAATGGTTTTCAATGGTGAATTTTTTTCGTTTTTTTAAAAGGAGTTTTATAAGTACTTTGGTATAAGGAAGACATTTAAAGAAATAAGCAACAACTAGGATAGTAAGAATTTATAGGTAGGATTGTAAGAATATAGAAATACTTGGATTTACAGGGCAAAGGCCATTCCATGATTCCCCATTATGAACATAAATATACATATAAAATAGATATTCATAACATAATAATTAATTAATAAATAATAATTATTAATAATGAAAGGTCGTGTCTCAAAGGACATGACTATTGGTTAAGGGCACCCCTGCGTGGGTATATAAACAAGCNTTATGAACATAAATATACATATAAAATAGATATTCATAACATAATAATTAATTAATAAATAATAATTATTAATAATGAAAGGTCGTGTCTCAAAGGACATGACTATTGGTTAAGGGCACCCCTGCGTGGGTATATAAACAAGCTCTCATTCTCAATTGTAATCATCATATCTTATCTTATCTATTCATATTTTACACATTATTCCTACATGGATTATTATGTTATATTCCAAGTATTTTGAATAATTCTTGTGTGAAAGAACTGTGTTCGTCCCATTTAGTATCAGAGCTTCGTTTTTTATCCTGGCCATTGGCCACAATCAAATTTTTTGAGTTTCTCCGATTCAAAGGTCTTTGACCAAAACCTGGCCTTTGGCCATCCAAAATAAAGAATTACTCTGTTGCCAGAAAATTGGAAGAAATACCAGAGTCATAAATAAGTGCAAAAAAAAAACATAA
>ML777139.1:105798-127296 GCA_009831015.1 Picea engelmannii
CCCCATCCCGATCCCTCTTCCCCCCACCCCTACCTTACAACCCTAACACACTCCCCATCTTGAGCCCTATCCAGTTCCGTAACCCCCGGATCCCGTGGCTCCGTAAAAAAAAAACCCGATCCCTGTCACCACTAGTCACAGACCATTCCGCACCCTGTCGGCCACCTCCGCAGACCACCACAACTATAATCGGTGTCTCCCAATTCGCTTAAATCACACAAACCGCCCTTACAATCGTGTTAATTCCAAGTTGTATCGAGGTGTTCATTCGTGGGTCATTACCAAATCTAAAGGGGGGCACGTAATCAAGATCAATCATTGCGACTCTTGCTCATATTCTATTAATCATCAGTCCATTATATAACTTAAAATAGAAGTGGACCCTATAAAGTTTTAAAAGATAAAAGTTAAGATTATTTAATGGGGCATTAAAGTAATATAAAAGGTTAATTTAAAATAAATAAATAAAAGAATTGAAGGTTTATTTTTTATAAAAGGAGCCCTCAAATCCCAATACCAGTTATAAAGGTGAAGTGGATCTTGGAAAGTGAAGCGTTACAAGATATTAAAATCCGATATCAATTCAAAGAGGAAGCATTGATTAAAATATAGTATATGTCTATTATAAGAATTATAAGAGTTCAAGTTCCATAAAAATGAAGTTCTATTTTAAAGGATATAAAAAATATTATACTTTTGGAAGCTGGAGTAAAAGGTGAAGTGAAGTATTACTAAGCAAAAGGTTAAAATTATCTGGTGGAGGGATATTAAACCTTTTACATAGTACAGAGTGGAAATTTAAAATTTAAGAGTATAATTGATTAAAAGGTTTCCCTAAGTTACACAAGGTGAAGAAGAGTAATATATATATAATTATTTATATTTATATATTTATAAAAAAATGGAGCTTTGTGGTGAAAAACAAGGAAGATTCCCCCCTACTTATAAAAAATATGTGGATCTCTTATTGAAAGTTAATGAGATTATTCAGGAAAATAATATAAACATCGCTATCTGCCCGACCGCTAGGAAAAATCACATTAACGTTGACCTGGCAAACCAATTAATGGTTTTAGAGCCAAATATAATTGAAAATGGCATGTGTCTTTCCAATGAGAAATATGACATTAAGAACCTACAACTATCTATGGGCGATTACAAATTCATAGCTCAATTCAATGTCGTGTCAATCTATGAAGACAGTGTTGATATAATTCTAGGGTCAACTTGGGTAGATACATTGGGTACTTTTATTTTCAACACAAGGAGAAAGTTTTTGACATTTTCTTACAAGAAGAAGAAAATCACATTACAGGACGTTACAATGAATTCAATTTTAGAAGCTCCATCATCAGAAGATCTGAAGGACATATCAGAGGTGATCCTTCTAGATAACCAGAGGTCAATACAAAAGTTGCAAGATCGACAAGAAGAATATGACAAAATCATCATTGAAAAAGACAAAGAGATTTTTCGCCTAAGAAATCATAATCAGAAACTACTTGCAAAAATCATGAAGTCCAAGGAGAAGAAGCGGTGTTTTCAAAAGTTCGAACAAGAAAATCAAGGTCTCAAAGAGAAATTAACCAAAAAAGAGGAAGAAAGCTTATGCCTAAGGAACCTTAATCAGAATTTACTAGAACAAATTAAAATCTTAAAGGATGAAAGAAAAAAGAATCTACAATCAAAAAATAAAGTCGGCAAATCAGAAGATGAAGAAGAAAATTCATGCCTAAGGGTTCATAATCAAGATTTATTAACTCAGATTAAAAAGTTGAAGCATGATAAGAAGACTATACAAGAAAAGCTAGATCACAAAACATCATTAGTCGATAAGGAAATGATGACAGACCCAATCAACCTTACAACTCAAAAGGAGGCAAATCCAGCTGATGTAAAGAAGTTTTCAAATGTCGAGGTACAAACAAGCCAGAGATATCAAGAAGACTCAATTCCAAAATTTAATCAACAAAAAGCTACAAGTATACGAAGTAAGGATCGAGTTGCAAGGATGCTTTATCGACATCCTAATCACAAAAATCGATACTTTAGCCAATCCTTCTATCAACAGAAACAAACGACCATTATGTCGAATAATATCACTTCCACTAGAAGTGATGCCCAAAGTAGGAGCTATCATGGGAGTCGAAATACATCAAGTTCTTTCCAAGAACCCTATAAACTCCCCATGTAGAAGATCGAATTAGGATGGGCAGACTCCTTTACAATGCGACAGTTCTGCTCAGCACTTAGAAGATCTTATCATCTCAGGTCCTCAAGGATTACTAACTCAATAATGAAGAAGCATGAAACACTAATTACAAGCGAGAGCAATAGATAAGTCTTCCATAAAGTATGCTTTGAGAACAAAACATTTTTAAGGGGAAGGCAATGTTATGAACATAAATATACATATAAAATAGATATTCATGACATAATAATTATTAATAATGAAAGGTCATGTCTCAAAGGACATGACTATTGGTTAAGGGCACCCCTGCGTGGGTATATAAACGAGCCCTCATTCTCAATTGTAATCATCATATCTTATCTTATCTTATCTATTCATATTTTATACATTATTCCTACATGGATTATTATGTTATATTCCAAGTATTTTGAATAATTCTTGTGTGAGCGAACTTTGTTCGTTTCATTCCCCATTACAGAAATATTGATTTTCCATTATTCTCCTCTAAGAAATCATAATTCTCCTCTATAGAAATCAAAAGTAATAGTAAGCAATCCATTAAATTAAAAAAATAGATTTCAAGTAGTATTTTGCATAGCTTTACAAGAACTAACAATATTGTCATTTATTCATTTGCTCCAGGTCTCAAGTTCTCAGTGTTGGGTTCTGATAGCATCATCGAGTTTGAGTTCGTTGTTCAAAAATGTTGAGTTGATGAGCCGATGATTGTTCTTGTGGGAACTTGATGGAATTCAGAGTGAAGAAGTGATAGAGTCATTGCATGCAAGGGCCAACACATCAGGTTAGGCAAAGTTTGACACATCAGGGAAGACAAGTGTTTATACAAAAGGGTGGAATCTAAACAATAACAACATTGTCATATTATGGAAATGCATTGTAACATAAAATGTTTAAGAAATAATGCCAAGCGAGAGAGATAGCATTAATTCATAGAACATTGGAACTCTCTCAATTATTTGAAAATAGTTGAAACTTATCCTAAGTCTTCCTTGATATGACGCCAAATAAGACCTCAAACTTAAAACCTAGGATTAAAAAAAGAAATGTGAGTGCGAAAAATTGTGAATTTATCAAAGCCTTAGGTTAAAACAATGAAAATTCATTGGTTTGCATGCATGACTAATAGAAAAATGTCGAACCAATTACTATAGTCCCTACAGCCTTCTTGTTAGTCTTTAGTTTTCACTAACTTTTTGTAATGCATTGCTCTAAGGTCGATTAACGCTATGAGTCTTACTTAGCATTAGTTTCATTGCTTTGTCTTAGGATTTTCTGTTACCTAAGTTTCACTAAGTTATATACCTTTTCAGATCTAAAAGCATGTACCAAGTCGCTAATCATCCATCGTGTCGTTTATTGCCTCTCTCCATTATCGAATGTCCCTTCCTCCATTTCCAAATTTCCAATTATGTCTCTGCCTAATCCCTTGCTATGTTTCATCCACAACATGGGTCATTTCCTCTCTCCATTTCCAAATGTTCCTCACTCCATTGTGGAATGTCTCATTGTGTGTCTACCTAATGTCTTACTTACTTGATATGTCCAACTGTGTCTCTGTCTAATGTCTTGCTTATCTGAGATGTCCCACTGTGTGTCTACCTAATGTATTTATTCACCCAATTCCAGACCCATACATAGCATCATATATATCAACAACTTCATTATCTACTCAATCAACAGCTAGATCAGTTGCTTAATCAATGACTTATTTAACTTCATCACCTAGAGAAATTGTTGGGTCAGAATCTACGAGATCTACCATTGCTAGCGTTGGTAGTTCTATTGGGTCTCTTGCTACTTCCGCTTGCTCACTCTACCCCACCCCCTGCTCTAAATAACAGGTTGTTTCTACGGTTTTTCTCCAGTACATCCCTAAAACCAAGTATCTAGGCCCTCGATGATTGGTTTGATGGTTCTCCCTCGAACTTCTCGAAATTTTTTCATAGAATGCAAGTTCAATGTTGCATCACAACTCTATGAGATCTTGATCTCCCAAGAAATCCATAAGAAAGAGATATGGAAACAAACAAAGACAGAGATAGCTCTCAATAACATGAAAATTCAATTCAGAATTTAGATGCTTTGGAAATTGCCTCTCAAGTACTATAAGATACTATTATACATGCCAAAAATTAATCTAACAAGGCGTAGAAGTTTAATTTTTTAGTATTCCAATGATTATATAAACACAAAGCATAGTATACCTACTCTAGTTGTAGTTGTTAGCATTGTTTTAGTGGAACTACTCCGGTCGCAACCAATTAATGGATTCATTTATATATTGTCTTTCATATAAAGACACATAATTGAATACTTCTCTTTGAAATACTCCAGAACTAAAAATCTCACCAGCCTCACAGGTCAGTTGCCTTTTCTACTTGGCAATCTAATTTTACCTTTGAAGTTGGAGATGTGCCCACAACCCAAGGGAAACTAGGTCACGGACTCCTGTGCCAAACATTTAAGCATCACGTGGATATTTCATGTAGGATGAGATTACCATTTCTTAAAAACAAATTGCTTACCCCAAAGGCCAATTGTTGCTCTTTGCTAGTGATATTATTTGCGCATGTTTGGAGTTCACAAAGAAGACATGTTTGGTATGCGCCATTGAGAGCTACCCACAATTTCCCACGTAGGTGGGATCCTTCTGGTTCTCAATATATCCAATTTCAATAGTCATAGAGGTTAGTAGTATGTTATCCTATTGGGTTATTCCAACAAGCACTTACTTTCTCTCTATTGTTCGCATTTTGTTTCCCTTACAAGTTTTTTTCATAGTGTGGGCGGAGGAAAAGGAAATAGAGTACATGGGTCTCTTTTATGTGCATATGCATATCTCGGTATGTCATGGTGTTTCTTCACAATGTTTGGGGATATAATGATGTCAATGGAGCTGACTAATACCACAGATGAATGGTCATGCTCCTACCTCATTGTTAAGATAGATAATATTGCTAATGTTGAGAGGAGATATGTTTGATTTGCCAATGAATATTATGCTATCATTGGTAGTAATGTTGTTTTCATTCATATTCTCGTTGTTCCAGATCCACCCACCTCCCCCCAAGATTGATCGATGGACTAAAGCCGAAGGCGATTTATAAGCATCCCTTATCCTCCCAATGGTATGGGATCAAGTCTCGCGAGATGTTATTTATTTACCCATTTCTTTGTTGTTCCCTACTCGTTAGTTCCTTTCCTTAGCTTAGAAACCCTATTCATTAGAATACTGGTCAACTTCATGATCATTGCTTACTGTATTAGTTTTCTATTGAACCAAATGAGAGTGGAACACAACCAAACTCATGGAAACATCAATAGAGGACCAGTTAATCACCTGCATTGGTTCGTGCAAGAAAGCATCATAGTTTTTCCGATTGTGGGTAGGTGATGAATCAATCATACTTTCAACTAGAGTTTTCCGCCTTATGAAAAGAAGAAACAAATATCTAAACATCTACTTCTTCTTCTAGAGTCAAGGTTTACCTGTAGCAGAAGCCATATTCTTCTCACATTTCCCTAGGTTTTCTAGCTTCTTCTTCTTTGCAACTAACCAGATATTTCCTTACTGTGACGGGACACATTAATACATCCTAGTTGCAATGTCTCATCTTAGTCAGGATGTCCATTATATCTATATTGATAGGGGGAGGAGTATATCCCAGGTATCATTGGGTGAGTATATAGGCATTCTCTCTTCAACTTATATTCTCTACTATTAATAACACTCCCTCTCTAACCATCGACGATTCGGTCTCTCCCATGGCTCAAACTATACATCAGAATACTTCGAAGCCCTACCCTTATCATGCTAACACAAGCTTCTTATCCATCAGCGTATCTTGTCGTCCTAATTTAGCCAACTATCCTCCCACCTACTATGCTCTTGGTAGTTGTTTATTTCTACGAGGTACATGAGGCAAAATATTTATATTTACGTGTCAACATAATTAACCAGCGAACCATTTACGTGTCATGTCTAATATCTCTTCTTTAACGCATACATGTTTATGTCTCCTGCTTTCTACTAGCATAACCTATATAGCAATGTTTTGTACCGAGAAACTTCTTTTTATATGTTCAGGATAAATATGAAAAAGTAAGGATCAATCTGTATATACTTAGCAAGACAAACCGCTTCACACTCCTTACACCCTACTATTTTTAATTGTGTATTAAATACGCAAAAACATTGTGTACCAGGTTTGTTTACTTATGAAAGCATGGTTTTGATTATCGAGACAAAGCTTATTGAACAAATTGGTCAAACCGCTTATTCGATTGATGAAATGAAGCTCTGCTTATGATCTCTTAATCTCGTTTATTTTCTTTCAATCCTCACGTAATTAAGTAATTCATTGATTAAGGGAGTACAACCTATTCCTATATATGTTCAAACTTCATCTATTGGAATGGATCTCTTGGGATTATCTTTGGGACAAGTTTATGACATCTATTGGAATGGATCTCTGGGGATTATCTTTGGGACAAGTTTATGACATTGGTATACACAATTTTAAGACACAAAAGAATTCCAAGGATATCTTTGTTTTGGCACAATATAATTTTACTAGACAAATGCAATATGCATGTCCCAACAACAACAATATAATTTTATTGGACAAGTGTAATGTGCATGTCCCCAACAACAATGTTTATTTGCCAAGTATTTTTTAGCAGAAGTTAAACTCAATGGGAATAAAGAACCATTTAAGCCCAAATTGGGAACCAACAAATTACCCAATCACTTATTTAGTTGGTGAAAGTGAAGCTCCTTATCATCTCTTAAGCCCATTTATTTTATTTTAAGCCTCGATAATTAATTAAGTATAGTGTGCAACAACTTCAAGGATAAAAATTTGTGAAGCCAACTAAAAAAGGAAACTTGAAAAGATGTGTTACTTTATCTATAGTGAAACTTCAAGGTACCACTTTCTTGTTCTAAGTACCAGTTTTGTTCCATAGGTATAAAAGAAGGTTTACAATCCTCCATGCCCAACTTCTTCGACAATTTTGTTGCATATTTGGTTTAATTAAAGAATATTTGATAAGGTTGTTGAGTAACTTCCACTCCAAGATAATATCATAGTTGGCCCTAAGTCACCATTTTGAAGCCTTTTTGAAGTGCTTTTTTCACCCGTTTGATGTAAACTTCATAATTCCTTGTAATGATCAAGTCATCAAAATATAGAACAATCACTGCCAAGTTTTGACTTTGCATCATAAAATAGAAAGTATCATCAGACTGACTACAATGAAAACCAACACGTCTAAGGTATTCATTCATTTTGGCATACCATGCTCTAGGTGCCTATTTCAAGCCATATAAATATTTAATTAATTTGCAAATTTTGTGCACGTGTCCTTCAACTTCAAATCTTGGGAATTGATTCATATATACTTCTTTTAAATCACCATTAAGAAAATCACTTTTGACATTGATGAAGTGTCCAACCATGGTGTGCAACCAAATTGATTACCATTATGATTGTATTCCTATTTGTTGTTAATGCAAATGTTTCTTCATAGGCTATGCCTTCTTTTTTAGCAAAGCCATTTGCCACAAGCCTTTCTTTATACTTATCAACCTCACCACTTGTTTGATACTTGATTCTATAAACCAATTTGCAGCCTATGGGTTTAACATTTTTTGGACAATCAACAAGTTTCCAAGTTTCATTTGCAATTACTGAATCATATTCAACCACCATGGATTGTTGCCATTATTTATGCTTCATTGCTTCAATGGAATCACGAGTGATTAAGGCAAAATTGGATTGAGATGAGTGGAAAATTCTGGTTCTTGTTTTTTTTGTTCATCTAGGTGAACATATTTTAGCAATAGTGTGAACCATTTTGGTCTATTGTGTTGTGCCTATGGTGAAGTTTTTGTATTTGATCTATCATGTGTTGTAGAAAAATCATCATCTAAAGAAGAGTTATATAACTCTTGAACATTCATCTTGGGATCTAAATCTTTTTCAATCCAATTTGGTTTTCTTTGATGAATTGGTTTATCCTAAGTTACCTTTTTTTCCAAGTGACTAAGGAGATTATCAATTTCTTTAGCAATTTGAATTTTAGTTTCATCAAAGATGGCATCCCCATTGATAATGAATTTATCACTAGATAACAACCGATAGTCTTTCTTTTCATCTAAATACCCAATAAGAATGCATTTCATACTACGATTTTCCAACTTAGTCTTTTTTTCTAAGGCATAGCAAGTGGAACGAAAAACTTGAAGATGATTAGCTAAAGACTTAGTACCATACCAAGCTTCATATGGAATGATTCCATATAATGCTAATGTGGGAGATCGATTCCTTAGATAGACAGTTGTATGAACTACTTCTACCCAATATTGTGTGCTTAACCCCTAGAAATGTAACATAGATCTCGTCGTCCCCATTAGTGTTCTATTCACTCTTTCTGTGATCTCATTTCGTTGTGGAGTATATGAATTTTCCAACTTCTTTTTTATTCCATTTTTTCCTACAATAATCATTGAATTATTTTTTCTCAATGTGGCCTTTTTTTCTTTAATGGCATTTTCAACTATGCATTGAAAATGTATAAACTTTTCAAAGGCTTATAATTTATCCTTCAAAAAATATATCAAAGGCTTCTAAGTCATCATTGTAAAATCATCAACGAAAAGAATAAAGTATTTGCATCCACCAAAAGAAGATTTCATAGGACCACAAATGTCACTATGTATAAATTGCAAATATATGTTTGCTCACCATGTGCTTTGGAGGAAAGGATCTCTCTTTTGTTTGCCAATGATACATGATTTGCGCTTAGCAATTTTATTTTTGAAAGTAAGAAAACCTTTAATCATATTTATTGTTTTAAGTTTACTTAAGCTTTCAAAATTCAAATGTCCAAATGTGTGATGCCATAATCTTAAGGAGGTGGGGGGCAAAGTTTTATGACTTTAATAATATTAAGGAGCTAGGGGACAAAGTTTTATGATTTCAATAATCTGAAGGAGCTAGGGTACAAATAATTATTAGGCTAACACTTCTTTGATATGATCTTTGTTTCAAAGGGGCATAACCTTTGAGCACTCCTTTGCAAATTGGCCATACTTGCACAAAAAATTGCATTTAAAGGAATTTTAGTCCAATTTATATCCATTAACCCAACGTTAACTTGAAGCTTGTTGAGTTTAATACCCAAAAAATGTTTGGGCTCTGTGACCTTATCTAATCCACCCAACATCTAATGAGATATATTCCATAAATGTATTCATTCAAAACACATTAATCAATGGAAATGGGGGCTTGGTTGGTTAGTAAAGTGGGTGTGTTGTTATTCCCCCTACCAAGGTTCAAATCCCTCAAAGGCATGTACATTATTGCATAATTGGGATGCTTATGGTTGGATCCAAGTAAGTCCTAGGAAAATTTGGTAGAATAGATCACCCTAGTCACGATAGTTGAGTCGAATCAATTTTTTCAGAAGTTCATTTGCTCATGTTCACTAGAAGCTATAAGAATAATAACATTAATCATTGTAATCATTACTATATTCCAGAATATATGTTAATAAGCAATAACATGTAAATACAAATAATGTAAATATAACATTCATTCCATCTCAAAATGTGCAATCTACTTATAGCAAACCAATAATCATGAGGATAGAAATGTAAGCAATAATAGCCACTCTTGGATACAGAAGGAAACAACAAGGTTTACAAAATTATATGTTTGTAATTCCTCAACATTACATCCTAAGCATAACCACATGCAATGTAATGAGAAACCTAAAGCCCATGGTCCACATCAATGCATTAACAACAATATAACAACTCTCACAACACTCAATAAATAACCAACTCTCTAGCATTCCATTCTAGAATGTCTTATTGTGGCTCATTAAATTGTCATTGCTTAATGTATTCTCCCTCTTCATTTTCATGAATTGACAATACATAACTTTTTCAAGTTCAAATAATATTTAAAATAACATTTTAAATTGTTGTATTTTCCTAAACTCAACCATTTTACACCCAATAAAACTCAATAGCTTTTGGAACACCTCTTTTTAAGATCAACTTCAATGCAAATTCTAGAATAAACATAAATCTCACCTTTCAAGTATGACTTATATGTGAACTTCCCTAAAAGGCTCCCAAACTCCATCGAATTTTAGTCCCAGAAAATCAAAGGGAAAAAGTGGAGTTTTACCTTGGATGGCATCACTGAGGGGACATTTTCTGGTCATATTGTAATGACTATTTGTTAGAAATAGCCCACAAGGACCCAAACCAAAGGCCTTTATGAAAAATATATATATATGTGTGTTATAATTATAACACATATACTTATGTGTTATAATTTATATTCATTTTCAAAAAGGAATAATCATTTTCCATTGTAGAAGAATTATATGTTTTCCTTTACTAATGAGATCTAATTATGGTTCAACTATTCAATAAAAGTACTTTGAGAATAATAAAACTTTATTCTAGGGAGTCCCTAAAGAAACTTTTAAATAGGTTCACCTTCAATTCTTCTTAAAAATATCCAATTGAAACCCAATGCAAACATGGAGACCTTTTTTTTTTTTTGATAACTATTACATTTGAAAGAAAACAAAATGCAACTTCCACCTTAAAGAGAGGGGAGTGAGTGCTCCACTACTAATTACCATGAAGAGAGGAGGGAAACTAAAAAAAATTCCATAAAACTGTAACAATGGATGAAATTTTATTTTATCATCTCCACTTATGCTTGTTTTTGTCATTGATATTATTCCATGGTTAGCATTTTTCTCACATGTAATAATGGGATATTGAGCTTTGTGAACATAATCTTTATAGAAACACAGTGCATACATAATGTTGAATCTTGGCAATCATGCATTGGATCCTCACTTGTTTTTATATGCCCTTCCAATTATATTTACTTTATTCATTGGTATGCACTTCCATCTATACATTAAATTTTTGTTGTTGATTGCTTTTACATAATGTTGAATCTTGGCAATCATGCATTGGATTCTCATTTATTTTTATATGCCCTTCCAATTATATTTACTTTATTCATTGGTATGCACTTCCATCTATACATTAAATTTTTGTTGTCGATTGCTCTTATTTGTATGTTAGCTTTTGGTTCTATTGTATTGGTATGCACTTTCATCTACACATGAAATTTATTTGCTGATTGCTCTTATCAAAATATTTTTTTCTATTTCTGAATATTTTTTGATAGTTTTTCCATCAATACTATTTAGATGTATATGCATAATCTTTATGAGGTAGACCTATTCAATTACAAAGATAAAAATATTGAACCTATTTTTTTCAACATTTTATATATATGCACAATCTTCATGAGGTAGACCTATTCAATTACATAGACCTATTCAATTACAAGATAAAAATATTGAACCTATTTTTTTCAACATTTTATATATATATGCACAATCTTCATGAGGTAGACCTATTCAATTACATAGACCTATTCAATTACAAGATAAAAATATTGAACCTATTTTTTTCAACATTTTATATATATGCACAATCTTCATGAGGTAGACCTATTCAATTACAAAGATAAAAATATTGAACCAATTTTTTTCAACATTTTATATATATGCACAATCTTCATTAGGTAGACCTATTCAATTACAAAGATAAAAATATTGAACCTATTTTTTTCAACATTTTATAAGGTACTAGTTCAATGTGTTCATGTTTTGAGACTTATGGTATTATTGATAATTTTAAAAAAATATTATGCAAAAGTTTTGAATTTTGGGTGTGATTCTCTATATTTGGGTGTGATTCTCTATATTGTTGGATAGAGGTAACTCTCATTTGAGTTTTGGAAAAGAACCTTTTATATGAATCTAGTTTTCATGAACATTTAGAAAGGATGGTGTCACCTACTTGATGCATGGTGATAAGGGAAATGGTTCCCACAAATAATGATTAGGACACCCATTCTAAACAACACAAGTATTCTACGACAAGATTCAAATGACAAAAACATAAGGAACATTCATAAGCCAAAATTTAGGATAAAAACTTGACATACATATTTAAAAGGACCTACTCTTTCTCATTAGTCATATCATATTATAGTACCATATTATGGAATATCTCAAGTTTACAAGTCCTCTTGTCCTCTTGCCTCTCTCACTTCTCGGGGCTTCTTCCTTTGCAAATTTCACACCTTTACATGCATTGTCACAATGCATGCAAACTATGACTTTGGAATTTTCTCCTTGTCACTAAGATCTTCCCAATCCAAAAATATCCTTACACCTTTGTGTGTCTCATCCTCAAGCATCCAATCACTCCAATGTTATTTAATTAGAGTCAATGTGACTTGTTCTCGCTCATGCATTCCTTCTTATCCTTGGTGCTAACTTGTTCTCTTCTAAAGCAACCTCATTTTATGCATGACCCAACCCACTATCTTCCTTGTTGCACTACTTTATTCACAACCTCGTTCTATGCATGACCCAACCCACTATCTTCCTTGTTGCACTACTTTATTCACAACCTCGTTCTATGCATGACCCAACCCACTCTTTCCCTTGTTGCACTACTTTATTCACAACCTCGTTCTATGCATGACCCAACCCACTCTCTTCCTTGTTGCACTACTTTATTCACATTGCCCTTAGCCTTGGGGCTTCCAACTAGATCAACTACTTGCTTAGAAAGTGTAACTTCTTCCTTTCTTAGGATGACTTTGTTTCCATGTCAATACCCCTTTGAGTCCTTGCGCTCAAGGCTTCAACTTCCTCTTTTACATGCACTACACTACGTTCATGCACACTCTCGATCCTGCATGGGCCCTATTGCTTCATCTTTGCACCAACTTCCTTACGCCTCTAAACCTACTTTAGATCCTACTCACACATCTCACTCAAAATCCCCTACACCACATTTGTCAAGTTCGCATATAGATGATCCTACATCAAACTCCCCTTGTTAAAAAAGCTTTGTGCCTTTGTGCACAAACTACATTCTTCTTGCTATATCATTGTTTTACCTTTGCACCTACTTCTAAAATCCAAGTACTCTCGACCTCTAGTTTACCTCTCCACTTGACAAAACATTGTTTATATTATGTACATCACATCTTGTGACACTTTTCCTCCAAAACTCTCTATATCTCGCTACTCTCTTCTCAACTTCTTGTACATCCAATTTGGGTCATCATTTTCTTTCTCATCTTCTTCCATTTAATCTATATTATATCCTACAAAAATTAAAATCATTAATATCCTTCGCATTAAATATGGGTGAAATACCTAACTATGTTGGTAATTCCACTTATAGGCAGAGTTTCCAAATCTTCTTTTAATTCTATAAAATCCAATTTTCTCACATTCAATTTGTTGTAGTTCCCCTTGGGATTGTTGTAGTTCCCCTTGGGATAGTGTTCTTTGCTCAAATATACCATCACCAACTCACCCTTTTTGAATTCCATATATCCTATGATCTTATTTGTGCACCTCTTATATGTCATACTACTTTCTCTCAAATTTTCTTAAATTTGTTCATGTATCCCATTCATATGTTTAGTAACAAGTTTTTGCAATGTTACTAATCAACTAAAGTTGTCACTCATTTGAATTCCTTCCATATACAATGTGGAAAGGTAATAACCCTATCAATCTATTCACTTTGTTATTGTAATCAAACTCGACAAATCCTAAGAATCTATCCCACTACTTTGGTAAAGTCAAGGACTTGGGGGCCTATTGGTGGGAGACGGTGATTTTCATCCAACCCACCAAGGATCAAAACCCCATCAAGACATTGGCCCATTGTGATAAGGCTCGAAGGGTAGGTAACCCCTAGGATAGATTTCCACTCCGGTGGAAGTCGAGACGTCTCAGCCCTTGCTGAGTCACAAGTTATTGGTATATTTGGCTTACGGATTGTTGGATATACTCTTGGGATTATAGTGGCAGCCGACATATTTGAACCTGGGTCATGCCCAGGTAATCCCGACGAGTTACTGATTTCCCATGGTCAAAAAGAAAGTTACCTAGCAAATGTATCAAAAAGACTCTTTAAACTTTTTTTCATCACCTTTGTTTGTCCATTTGTTCACAAATGATGCACTAAACTATATTGTGATTTCATCCCCAATTTCTTCTATAATGTTCTACAAAAGCGACTAAGAAACGTGTTATCTATGTTCAAATATAAGGACTTTGGCAATCAATGTGTCCTTACAATTTCCTTAAAAAATATCTCTCATTAATCTTCTTACAAGGTAAAAAAATGTGTCATCTCAGCAAACATGTCCACTACAACAGAATTTTAGTCATGTTCTCTCTATGTCTAGGCAATCCTAGGACAAAATCCATAGAAATATCCTCTCACGGTGCTCTCCATATAGGTAATGGGGAATACAATCATGTATTATAACTCACTCCCTCCACCATCTAGAAAATTTTGCATCTATCAACAAATTTGCAAACTTCCTTCCTCAAATTGGACCAATAATATCTTTTGCCCAACAAACTTTGACTCCAATCTCTCCGAAAGTGACTTGTAAATCCTTCTCCATGCAACCCTCTAATTAAATTCTCACAAAACAAACATTTAAGAACACACGACCTCTTACCCTTGGATAAGTATCTTCCTTGCAGGGAAATGTCCAATTCACCATTTTTTCCTTGTGCTACTGGATTCCTACATCATTCCACTATTTGCATGAAATCCTTACCCTATGCATACAATGCCTTTATCTACACAAATGAAAGCATCACATTTGTCACAATATTCCACATCAATATCATCCTATCAATGCTTCAATTACAAATGTATAACTCTACGGGAATGCCTCATCCAACTTCTCATTGTAAAATGCTATTAGTGTGGGCTCTTGGCTTATCACTGCTCCAATGGCTATAGCACTTGCAGTACACTCCACTTGGAATACCTCCTCAAATTAATCAACGCCAAAACTGGTGCCTCTATGATCCTCTCCAACATGTCAAAACTTCGTTGTGCTCGAGCACTCCACTACGACCTTTGTACCTTCATGCTCTTGTCATAAGTGTGCAAATTCCACCAAACTCTCTAATAAACTTCCTATAAAAATTAGCAATGACATGGAAACCTCTTATCTCATGCACATTGCATAATAATGGCCACTCTAGTATAGCTTTCACTTTCTCTACATCTATGCTCAATCCTTACCACAATATAACAAATACCAAATAAACTAGCACATGCATGAAGAACTCACACTTCTTCAAGTTTATGTGCAAATTCTCCATGTCCAAAACTTCCAGCACCAATCTGATATGTTGCAAATGCTCACCTCTGATACCATTATAAATCAATAAACCAAAATGCCATCCAAGGACACAACAATGAACTTACCTAAGGAAGGATATAAAACCTCAATCCATTAATCAAACCAAAAGGCATAACCAACTATTCATATAAATCATTCATTGTCACAAATGCAATCTTCCATTCTTGATGGTAGCCATCCTTCAAATCAATCTTGACAAAATATCTTACACCACTCAACTTGTCCAATAAGTCATCAATAGTTAGGGGGAAACATGTACTTCATTGTAATCATGTTCACATCCTCCATATACCATCCATTTTTGGAGTCAACAATGTTTGAATAGCACACGAACTCATGCTCTCTTAAAAAAACCTCTCAACAACTCTCACTACCACTTTAACTTTCTCCCATCCTTCATAATGGTATATGTAATCTTCATCCCATCATGTATGTGCAATGATTAAACTACAATGATCTTCCTAACACCAAGTGATATGCAATGGAGCAATGATCCACCCGAGCTTAGCGTGTCGAGAGCAAACGATAGAGGGGTGTTGCAGTGAAATTCAAATGACAAAAATATAAAGAACATTCACAAGACACAATTCAAGGTAAAAAATTGGCATACATATTTAGAAGGGTCTACTCATTCTCATTATTCATCTCAAATTAAATATTTTGGACTATCTCAAGCTTACACAACCTTATGAATGATACCATCAACAAATAGGGGGAAGCATCCCTTGGGTTTCCCCACAAGGTTTTCCTTTGAAGAGTGTTTCTAAAACCGGATCAATCCAACAAAACCAACCCACTGAATCGGTTTGGATGGAAAAACAGTTTGACCAGTGCAACATAACCGATTTTGGCTAGTTAGGTATTGAACTGGTCAATTCTAGCTCTGTATTGAACCATCCATTTTCACCAAACTGGTCGGTTTTGTACAACATTCGTACAACGCATCTATGTCCATGGATTTCAAACATTTTTAGGTAATGGAAGGGGAACCTATTACCTCTTGGGTAATGGTAATGTTAAATTCTTAAAGTAAAAGTGACATTCTCATTTATCTTTTATTTTCATCATTCTACTTAAATTTTAACATTACCATTAATTGCTTCATGATGTTTGAGAGTGGTTCCAACCTCATTGGACTTCATATGGAGAAACTAGAATTGTAGGTCTCATTCAAAATTCATCGGACTTACCAGTTTTCAAGGTTTCAAGATTGGCAAGATTGCAACGTTTCCACTGAATTCTATCATGTATGGGGGTATGGAACTGGAATTTAATCAAGAGCACCAATCCTTCTATGTACTTCAATGTTGGTGACATTGATGGTTGAACTCTTCTAACATGACCCCAGTAAAAATGTACCCTTCACTAAAGTAAAACCACTTATTAGGCAAGTTAAAGTTTTTTCTATCTTATTTTAATGTTTAGAGGGTGACATTTATGATGAGAATCCTAAATATAAGTAATGATCTTGATGATATGTAGTTATTTGTTGTGGCATGAATTTTTTTGGACTCTAGAGGTCATTTAAAGCGTCGTTGTTGATGTGTTTTGGCTAAGAGATGGATTGCATTCAGTGTTATTTTGGTTATATACACTTTTGCTATATAAATGAGAAACTTTGCATATTTGTGTATAAATGGTTTGGATTCATACAGATGCACACGAATATATATGGTTTTTTTTCAAAATTTGAATATTTTATGTAGTTTTCGATCGACCAAATTTTTTTGTCCAATCCGGTTTTACATTTTTGGGGTCGACCAGTCTAGTTGAGTTTCTGGTTCTAATAACATTGGATAGATTTATCTTACCCAAAGCTATTAAGCATTGAAAGGATCAAAAACAACTTATATGCAATCTAGGGTTCATAGCTTGAGTGATTGGGCAGATAGCTTGTTCTCCTTCCCACCCGAGTTCAATTCCCATAAGTGACATGTTGGTCCGTGGTGACAAGGTTAGAAGGATAGGCACCCCCTCGTGGATGTCTTTGAACGTCTCAATCTCTACTAAGTCATAAGTTTTTCCTTCTAGGCATTGGCTTGCGGGTTGTTGGCAATAGCCCCGGGTTTATAATAGCAGCCAGCCAGATTTCGAGGCCTAAGTAATCTTGGCAAATTACCGATTCCCCTAGGTCTATAAAAAAATACCTATATGCAAACCTCTCAATGCTTGAACAATTAAGGGATTAAGAAAAATCCATGTCAATTTATTTTATTTATAATTATTTACTTTTTTACATTACTTTTTGTTTTCTTCTTTTCCGATTAACTATCATATATCAATTTTTTTCATTTTAATTTATATTCGTTACACATCTCATCCTTGATCACTATAGAATGCTCATGTGCAATAAGGCCCCTTTCTTCATTAATCTGTTAGTTGGAAAGTCAATATTAGTAATCAGTCAATAGTAGTTGATTCACAGCTCATCGACAAACACTATAGAATGCTTTTGAATGCTTTTGTGCAATATAGGAAGGCCTCTTTTTCATCAATATGTTAATTTGAAAGTCGATAGTAGTAGATTCTTTGGCCATAGGCTAAACGTTTTAGGTTTTGGCTCTTTTCCAGGGATATTTTTCGGCAATATTTGGCCCGAAATCCGGCAAGTGATTGTTGGATCTCCAAATCTGAGTGGTTATTTCTGTATAATTCAGATGCCCCAGGGGTTTTCCAGCACGCTGAATGCATTTCTGCATTCAAAAATGCAATTTAAACAGCAGAAATTTGTGATTTCGTGCAGATTTAAGTCGCCAGATTCCGGCGAAAAAAGCCAAAACGTAGAACAGTTGGACAATGCCAATTCTTTGTAGAGTCACATGATTAGATTGTGATAAATAATTTGCTTACCTTGATCATGTTGTAAATGTGGTAAATAATGTGCTTATCTTGATCATGTTGTTCTGTTATTTGTAGCTTTGATTTATAGACCTCAAAAATTCAGTAAGGGTGGATACAAATTTGGTATCTAATGATTGCAAATAAGTGATGCATTTATGAAGTGTTCTGAAAGAAAATTCATTACTTTGCTAAAATAAATTTTCAAATTTCAATGGTGCCAAAGGCAATCAAGTTACTGTTAAGAGTGCAATCATATATAGAAACTAAGGGTGATGTTCACTGCAAGTAGAAATGAGTATATACATAACCTAATTTCAGATACACTACATAACGTCTAATTGCCCTATCCTATTAAATGCAGCTTGTAAGGACCATATGCTAGTTCTTTCATCAAAGGACTATATGCATGAACCTAATTTCAGATACACTACATAATTTCTAATTTCCCCTTCTTACTAAACGTAGCTTGTAAGGACCATATGCCCGTTCTTCCATCAAACCCTGGAGTTGCACTGGATCCTACCAGATTCAGGACTATTAATATATGGAGTTTCAATATCAATGGCGATCATTCTAATTCATCTATTTTATCCAAGATCGAAGATCTGAGGTTGCAATGGGTTAACTGAACTCAAGCATTGCTAATGACAGCCAATGGATGGGCCAGTTTAATCTTCTTTGGTCCTTCAGACACACAGCCCTAAGAGGAAAGCCATTTGGCATAGCAGGATTATTGACAGATGAGAAATATTAAAATACAGACATCTAAAATCACAAGGATTATACGCTTACTAGAATTCATTTTCCTAAATCAAAACAGCCATACAAATAAAAAAGTGCATCAAAATTGTGTAGATATTATCATGGTACTCGACGCATTGTCTAAAGATGATGGAAAATAATAATTATCAATTTCCCGATATAACAACTTTGATCATTGATCATTGACAAATACAAGTAATGTTCAAAAATACAAGAAAAGGATAATCACATCAGAAAAACTTAAATATTCAACTCTCCCTCGTATGTACATTGTAAACTTCAGTTCCTTCATATACATGTCAACTAAATTCATTAAATATATGTACCAAAGCTTGACTCTCAAACTGGTAACCATACTTACCATTGAAAACATTAAACCTGGATCCCATTCACCATAATAAGTTATTCATTATAGCCAAGGGTAAAGAAAACATCAAAGAAACAAAACTAAGATAATAAGACTGGATAAGTGTAAGGTAGAATTTCATGTATTGAATAGGTAATATTCAAAGCATTAAAAACAAGAGCACTGCAAACTCATAAGAGATTTAGTCTAGAAAGAGAGATGATATCTTCGGGGTTTTAGCATATGTAACTAGATGAGATAATCACCATCCCTTCAAGCACATACCATGAAAAACAAGAACTTCATAACTATATCAAAGACTACCAAGCAGTACACGATAACCAAAATTAACAAACAAGATATATCAAAAGAGAATACATAAAGCTCAAACGTATCAAGAAGCTTTCCGAGGCCAAAACCAAGATGATTAATGCAAGTGAAGAGTCCCCTACAACCCAAACCCCCATTTACATAAAAGCATGCCATACATTGCTCATGTAATCATGTGACATTCTTTCATTGAAGATATTCAATTAATCAAGACTTACGGTATGGCTTTCTAACAAGTCCCTGACAACCTCAATACACAAAATTGCAATAGCTAATCCACATAAACGAGGGTTGATACAAAACACAGTACACAGTTGTGATCGTAGGGTGTAGTGGGTACACTTGCTATCTCAGTTAGTCTTTAAATACAGGGTGTATTTCAAAGAGTTGATTTCTCATGGCTTCTAGCCCCTCTAATTGATTAGCCATTACACTAGATTTAACTTGCTGATTGAGTTCTTTAATTTTTTATTATAAAAACTTTATTGCTAAGTGTGTTAGCAGGCCTTTTACAGCTGCTTGGAGCATCATTAAATTGCACACATGGCTCTACCAGCTCAAAATAATTATTAAAATAAAAATCTGAAGGAAAAGAACAACTCTATGGCTTCCCAGAGGCTGCATCTACCATTTCGGGTAGCAAGGAAACCATATCGCTAAAGAAAGTAAGGAAGCTCATCCCGAGGGTCTACCACATGGTAAACATTCTCACTCTGAATCTGACAAAGAGCTTCCTCCTTTTGATTCCAGTCCATATATATATATATATATATATATATATATATATTATGCCAAGGCTGTAGATAGGCTCTATAGCCACACTTCAGTTGGTGGATGATGGATCACATCCCACTTGGGAGTATAATTTGCAGGTGGATCAAAGAAAGCTGGGAGCCTCACAGAACTCGAAAGTGGTTGGGATCAGAAAACTTAGAGACAACCTTTTACTATTTTAGTTTAACCCACACTCTGAAAAAGATCTCAGGGGAAACCATGACTGCATAGAAGAACCTCGATCATCTTCTTCCACTAGGATGAGACATTTTTATCCAATGAGTTGGCACAAGTTCAATGCCCTGCCTGGGTTGAGTTTCCCAGTCTTCCTTTGCAATTATGGCAATTTTTGGACCATCTCTGGTTGCCCCATTTTAGCAAGTTTATTTGTTTATTAAATTTTGAAGTTCCAGTAGCCACTTCAACACATTTGGTTTTGTTTTATGCTGATTGAAAAAATTACCGGGCAGCTATGTAAGGATATTAGACAATTGTTTGTCTATACTGAAACCATTTTCTAGCAGTACTCACAAAACCTGTTTTGTGAAATCACCTCTTACTTTGCCTTCTTCCAACTATGGAAAATATCTTCAAGGTTCAGATTGTGTATTATCTTTCTTTTGCTTTCTGATACTTAGGATGTGATGCCTAGCCTCTATCTGTTAAAGTTTTGAATTATAGTAACAATCATAGATAGAACCAGATCAATTTCATATCATCAATGTGGGCAAGTCTGCTTACCGGGAACCAGATTGGAACTGGTGGGATGAGGATTTTATCCCTCTGGTGTACTGACTGAGCTAGTGTAGCTCTTCTTGTTAATCATCTTAGCACAAGAATAATTACCAGAAGATGCTTACCTTTTTATCCTTCAAAGTTCTGAATTATTAGCCATCAAGGAATTGCCGTAATATTTTGTG
>ML777139.1:131077-143126 GCA_009831015.1 Picea engelmannii
TGACCCCTCAAGAGGATCACCATCATCAAAAGTGACCAACTCTAGCACTAGTTCATTAAGATCCAAGTTGGCTAATGCCAACTCAACACTGTTGTTCAAACCCATATCATCAGAAAACACATCCCACATCTTTGTCTTTCCCTTCAACCACTCTTCTCTCTACCTATATATAAGACGGAGGTTGGTGTGCACATACACTACTAAGTCACATGACACAACGACAAAGAGAAGAGTTCAATAGAAGAGTTTATACTTGAGTGAAGGGTACAATTTTACTGGGGTCGTGACAAAAGAGTTCAACAATCAATGCCACCAACATCGAGGTACATAAAGGGCTTGGTTCTCTTGATTAAATGTCAGTTCCATACCCTCATACATGGTAGAATCCAGTGGAAACATTGCAATCTTGCCAATCTTGAAATCTTGAAAACTGTTAAGTCTGTTGAATTTTGAATGGGACCTAAAATTCTACTTTCTCCATATGAAGTCCAATGAGGTTGGAACCACTCTCAAACATCCTGAAACAATTAATGGTAATGTTAAAAGTTTAAGTAAAAGGATGAAAATAAAAGATAAAGGAGAATGTCACTTTTACCATTAATTACTAGGGTGGGTGAAATGGAGGGGGTGGGGACCTCTTTAAATAGCATTAGTAAGGCAAAATAACCCTCAGCTGCACACCAAAACATCTTACAACTCCAACTTGCATGAGAAAACATGAGCCAAGTACTTCTCTATTACTTAGGTTTTAGGGACCAAAACGATCGACCTGTTCGGTTTATTGGCCGGTTTGAACTGGTCGACCATCAAACCGGTAAAACCGGCCGGTTTCGGTTCCGGTTCACCGGTTTTTAAAACAAGGATAAGATCACGTGAGGAATGTCTAGGTGATCATGTAGAACATACTGAGCATGTTTGGTCTGGAATTCCGGTGTTAATCTGTATGCACTCCAAGTTCTAGATGCATCCACCTTATAACATGAAATTCCCTACATCATAGAGCCCATCGTACCTATATCCAGGTCCTGGATAAGTATCAGAGCAGGCTCTTAGAAGTCATTGATGCAAGCCAATTGCCTAAATGTTGGGTGGTAACAGTGTATGTGGTGAAGGAGGGCGCCTTGCATCTGACAAAGGGCAGTGAAGGATTAGAGACAGAAATAAGGACACTACAGCTTATTCAGCATTTGCTAATCTTAGTTTGAACAGAGATCACTGGAATATACTAAGGACAGGATTGTAGCAATGACCCTCAGCCCCTTAGTGCACAAGTATTGGAGAAAAGTCCCAATTTGTAGCTACAGTAAACTTGACAGTGAAATGAATGGGTCAGAGGAAAATATTAATTACCAAATTTGATTGTAACAGGGTTAAAGGTGTCTCCTACAATGAGGCCCGAGCATAGGAGGTTTGTGGTGTCAAAGCTCCATGATTTAGATCATTTAAGACCTGTGATGGGAGTAGAAGTTAGGAATGTATCCCAGTCTCGAACACTACTGAGTATGATAGGTTCACATGGACCTCTTCAAGCAGCTATATGTTATCTAGAGCTTGCAGAACAGACCACATGGTGCCAGTGGCTACAAGCATTTTCCTGGAGGTTACAAAGATAATGTGGACAACGGAGATATGATACTATATGCAAGCCAAGGTGGGAAGGATCATCAAAGGAGTCGGAAAAAGATTGTTGATCAGCAGCTCCCTGAAGGGAATGCTGCCCTAAGAAATAACTGGGAGAATAAACAGCCTGTTGGAATATTCCGATCATGTGACAAAATGCCTCCTGGACATAGGTATGATGGGCTCCAGAATGTAGGGAATTTCGGGTTACAAGTAGATGCATCTAGATCTTGGAGAGCATACAGATTAACACACAGGAATTCCAGACCAAACATGCTCAGTATGTTCCACATGATCACCATGACATAGATATTCCTCACGTGATGTTATTTTCTCTTGACGATGTCCCACCTCGGCTTGATCTGTTTATCAACTCACAGCAGAACAAGCCATCCATAGCCAGTTCTTTCAGTTCGGTGAATCATCTGGGTTTTCCTGTTTATGGATCTGTCCTAACCACAAAACTGTGACCAGCAACATCAATCTCAGAAAATAATATGACGAGAACAGGCCAAGCTTAGAATCGTAAAGGAAGCATTACATTTTGAGGGCCTAAGACTATATGTGTGTGTAGCGACAATATGGGAGCAGACCTCAGAATGCCCATTGCAAGCAGAGCCGACCTATAAGTTTGATTTTTAAATGAATTGGAAGCAGGGCCAACCTATTATGGCACTTTAAAGAAACTTATAGGGAAAAGGGTATAAAATTTGATATGTTTAAGCCGACCTTATGAACCTTAGTGATAAGTTGATTTGAAGGACACTCCTTAAATGGTGACACTGTTGGAGAAATTTTTATTTTCGGCACACTAGTTCAGTGGGAGTTAACTGATTAGTTCTATTTTAGAATTTCTATTTAGATCATCACTATTATGTTATTATGCATGCATGCATTCTGCTATTATGGAATATTATGTCATGTATGAGTGTATTCCACTCATTCATTGTATCATATTGATCATCAACTATGTATCAATCATCAGCTCATTGGAGTAGTGTGAATATATTTCCTCATTCTTCCATATTGAATCTCTCTTCCTTTCTTGATAAGCTTTGTTTGTACTTGTTTTAGCTAGATCTCTTGTGCAAGTTTCGATGAAACATTGACATGGTATCAGAGCTACGCTGCTTGGAACAAGCCAAACAAGCCAGAGAATAAGGAAATCAGGGTTTCAGCGAGCAAATCTGTGTAACAGACACGGTCGCACCCTCTCCCTGTTGAAAGAAGCAACTGTCGCAACCAAACTTGCGAATTTTTTAAATTTTGGGTTGGTCAAACCTTAGACACTGGAAAAGGACGACCAGGGTCGCTCCCAATACACTGGCAAAGGGCAACCAGGGAGAACTGATCGCTCTGTCTCTTAAGGAAAGGTGCGACCGCCTCTAAAAACATGTTTCTTTTTCCTGTTATTTCTCCAAAAATATTAACCTTTTTTTTTTTGGAAAAGATCCACGTGAGAGGTAAATTGACCCATTCTACAAGTGGGTTTTCAACCGTTTGGCAAAATTCTTCACCGTTTGCTCAGAAAGTAAGTTGGAAGATAGCCTCCTAAAACTGATACAAATTTTCCACTTAAAGTGTCATTTCTGCAATGATTTCTCAGTTTTTCACTTGCAGATTGAGAGTAAATTTTTAGGAGTTCTCAGAAACAGTGTGAGAGATAGATAGGACACCTATTCTACAGTCAAACTTGGTGGTAATCCTCACACCATACAATTATTTTGATTGGAATCCCAAGGCAGAATTCCAACTCAAAAGAAAAGGACTGTACAACTTGACAATGGGGACAAAAACATAACCTACATAAGCAATTGAGAAGACGACAAAAAAAAGAACTTGACAAAGTACTTTGCATGTGCTTCCATCAGTTTCAGACATCATAGATGATTCCATACACTCAAATTCTGTACATGGAAATAAGCAAGTAGTACAGCCAGATAAGAAGCCAGCGTCGAAGCTTCAGCAGATGCCCAAGAGGGCACAGTTCACACTTCAGGCATCAAGTGTTCTTGCAGGGAATCCATTGGATTCGAGGAGGACTCAAACTCATCATGAGGAGCCTTCTCATGTACCTTCAGCTTTTGAACCAGCGATGCCCATGCATTGCTATATGGTTCAATCTTTCGATCCACGAACCTACAGAGAGGCTATGGGCAATCCATTATGGCAAGCAGCCATGCAGAAAGAGTACGACTCACTCCTAGAGAATCAGACTTGGGATCTGGTTCCACTTCCACCAGAAAAGAATATTTTCAGGTGCAGATGGGTCCACAAGATCAAGAGGTACAAGGCTAGACAGGTTGCCAAAGTACTTCATCAGATCCATAAAGATTTCTACATCTTTGCGAAGATTTTCAGTGAGCAGAAGTTTCAATCTTTGCGGGATCGTCATGGAGTGAAGAACACAGTTGTCTAGCAATTGCCTTTTCTTCTTTAAATGCATTGTATTTTGAGGGGGGGGTTTGTTCCTCATTTTTATTCAATGTTCATTAGTTGCATTACACATGAATACCTAATATGGCTTAGTAGTCGGGACTCATTTTTTACTCCATAGTGATGTTCAAGGGGGGTGTTGGAGAAATTTTTATTTTCGACACACTAGTTCAGTGGGAGATAACTGACTAGTTCTATTTTAGACTTTCTATTTAGATCATCACTATTATGCTATTATGCATGCATGCATTCTGCTATTATGGAATGTTATGTCCTATGAGTGTATTTCACTCATTCATTGTATCATATTGATCATCATTTATGTATCAATCATCAGCTCATTGGAGTAGTGTGAATATATTTTCTCATTCTTCCATATTGAATCTCTCTTCCTTTCTTGATAAGCTTTGTTTGTACTTCCTTGGAAGAAGGGCACACCTTGAAGCCCTTACTTACCTCCGTTCGTTGGCACACCTCACCATTGGGGATTTTGAGGGTGCGTCTAAAATTGGAGGCCCATATAAAGGTTAGGACATGCATTTGAAGCCCATTTGCCTGCACGTGGAAGAATGCATTTGATGTTTTGAGGAGGGAAGGGAGCGTTGAAGGGCCTTTGGTGGTTGGACATTGCACCAACACCCCCACTTTTCCCTTCAATTCTGGAGATTGGTCACTATTGAGGGATTTTGCCCCTCCTCTCATTTGGATCATCAGAACTTGAGGGAGAAATCCCTTAGGCCTGATATTTTTGAAATTTTCTTGGAGCATTTTGTTTTGAAATGGTGTTTTACATGGAAGATTAAAGAATTTGTTTGATGAGATTATTTTGTGAATGTTTTTCTTGTCTTTGGTGAATGATCTATGACACTAGGGTTTCTTCATGCATAGTGACTTGATTAAGTGTTCTTCAAGTTTAAGTGTTGGCTCATGGTATATTACGGTGGATGCTCTATTAGATGGTTAATAGTTGCATAGTATCTTGTATCCTTGTCTCATTTTGTTTATCCCCTTAAGGGAGGATTAAGATTGTTTATCCCCTTCCCTTATTTCATTCATCTTAAACTTTGTTGAAGCATCTAAGACCTAACCTAGGGATTAAGATTATTCATCCCCCTGGACATTGTCCTTGAGATTAAGATTGTTTATCCCCCTAATGCTTGATCTAGTTTCCTTTTGATATTGTGCTAGAAATCAAATAAAACATAGGACGACATTAGGGATTGAGGATACTCAGTGAAAAATCCTTAGACCCCTCAAATCCTTACTGGTATTTTGTGCCAAAAGGTTGGAGGATAAGGTGATGACAATGGAAGACCTCACTCTTCTTTTAGGGATTGGATTTTTAGCAATGTTGCAAAAAAATCTGACTCGGGAATAACTCGATATGCTCAAAAAATCAGCCTTGGAGAAAAAATCAAAAGGGCAAAATTGACAAGCATTAATAAATACAAAATATTTCACAACTTTTTTCAATTAAATTTAAATTTTAAATATAACTAAGAATGGCATAGATAATTTAACACCAAATTTTCCCTCTCGAACGACACTAGAACGCTCTCTCTCCCAAACATGCAAACAGCAAGTTGAAATGCACAGAAAGAGTGACTTTCTCGGGCTTTATTGATGTTTTCTAGGGACACTAGCAATTTTTCCCAATTTCATAAAAAATCACAATTTTTACCCCACTAATTACTATTTTGTCATTAACTCAATGAAAAATCGTAAAATCATTAACACCAATTTGTATGTTATAATGTGTGTTAGCGTATAGTATAATGTATGTGGACTCTCCTTGACCCTCACAAAAAAGCACAATAATTATAGAGAATATGACGAAGGTTGAAATTCTATGTTTGCAAGAAGTTAAACTAAAACCATAGTTACCGAAATCGCCTTAGAGCTCCACCATACCCACACCGGATTCTTGTCAAATCGGAATCTCAGATTCTTAGCTAGTGATTTAGGTAAAAAAAAATTAAACAAAAAAAACATATATATATATATATATATATATATATATATATATATATGGGTTAGCGTTCTGATTCCCCGATTCCTAATTTTTGGACGAGCACCGCACCCGCATCGGATTCTTCTACCGATTTCAATCGCACCCACGGTTCGTGTAACCTTGACTAAAACAATTTATGTTCCAGACCACACTATTGGCAGTCTGTCATGTGGCTTATTGCTTATTTTCCCAACACAAAGAAGGGAAAGGCAAGGTCATTATCGCGATTACCAACCTCAAAGATGAAACTGCAGATTGGGGTTCAAACCCCACCCAGAATCTACTACTGGTTATTATTTGTCTTAATGGGCAATCACTAGGGGTGGTTAACATCAATGCTACACCAAGTTTCCAGAACGCAGGAGCGTGGGAGAAGGGAAATGCCTGGGGGGGAGTGTGGAATCATGCCTCACATTCTAAGGAACAACCTAGGGGACGTTGAGGTCTCCAACATAGGGGACCCTACCCATAATACTAAGAAATTAAAATTAAAATATATGAAAACTGAAACCTAAGTCATCAAATCTGATACATAACAATGTGCCAATAACAGACATTACATGTAACATTATAAATCATATATGATACATGTAATAATGTAACAACATAATAATCACAATTCACAAATCAACTATCACCATTATATTTAGAAAAAATTTGAAGATATAAATCTAAGTCGTAAGATAACTGATCTAAGAACAGATATAATGATAAATGAGCATCACTACTCAAGGCAATGCCCCACTAGCCTCTGCATCCAGCTACTGCACAGAGGAATAAGAACCAAGCATGGGAATGTCTCTATTTGAATTAGAATCATTTGAATACTCTAGAATACTCAATGCCACACCAACCAAACCAAGTTGCACCTTATCAGGTCCCTCCTACTGATTTACCTATGCATTAGGTTTATATTCATTTCACATTTTATTTTGTTTTTGTCTTTTTTACCACAAGACTGTGATCAAAAGGGAACATGGGAGCATCTGATTTTTCGAGGACGATGTTCCCTACTGCATCCTCTTGCATCCCCCCAAAAAGGGGACATGGGCAAACGTCCCCCTTGGAGTACCCACGTCCCAGAGAACACGAAGTGCATACCCTCCACATGGGAACATGTCCCCATGTAACACTGGTTAACATTTATGCATCCAAATTTCAACATAGAAAGCACTCATACTGGATGGCCAATAAACTGCCTAAAGTATATTCACTCATCTGCAGAGACTTGAAAATGATTAAGAGTCCAAAAGGCAAAGAAGGGCTTCTTCCCATGCAATGGTGTGTTGGAAAAGATGAGTGGTACAACCTTAGGGCTTCTCTAGTATATGGCCATCCTGCAAAGGATATTATAACTCGAAGGAGCAGGTTTCAAGGCCTCATTTGCCTTGAATGATCATTTTCCTAGAATATAAGGACTATGAATTTTTCACCTCTACAACTAAATATTAACAGAGACAATAGAGAAGACCTTGCCATTATAATTTCATACTTCAGTGAACAAACAGAGAAACACGCATTTATGCGCATGCTGGCACAAGCTCAGACTTAGCAAGAAACTTTTTTTGAAACCAAAGACTGCAATTATCATCCCTTTAAACTGACATAAAAAGTTGCCTTTAAAAATAAACTATGAAAGTAGAGCAAACGCATTAGATCTAGTTCCTACAGATGATGCAACAAACTTGATTCTGCCTCCTCAAATAATCCCGGCAACCCTCTACAGCCCACAGTGCTTAAAACATGTCTAAACTGAAAATCGGCAGCCAAATAGGCCAAGAAACTGATATATTCAGAGATGGATTCCAATACCAATTTGAAAACCATAATATCACTTTAAAAAGAAAAGAAAAAAAAGTAAAAGATACATGACAAACACCCACTTAATCTTGTTTGGCAACATCAGAATTAATACTACTTACAGTCAGGTGGGCACTCCATAATTCACAATATTTTTCATATGATTTCTTAAAAAAACACACAAAACATGACAGTGGCTCTATATAGAACTGTAATTCAATAGGCTCCTCATATCTGGAAGGCCAGATACTAAAATCCCACCATTTTGCCTTTGGGTATTATCAGAATTCACAGATTTATATCCTAAAACAATTAAAGTACTCAAAAAATAACAATCCGGACCATTGACAAATCAAAGTTAACCACCAACCGTGCAGCTGATCTCTTATTCTGAGCGCTTGAGCTTCTCGATTTGCTCATTCATGCGTTCGATTCGCATGACCATGTTTGTGACGCAAAAGAGAAGCCAGTAGAGCAGGAGAGCCGAGGCAATAAGCATGAAGTTACGCTGGCTCTTCATGACGGATTTCTGATGGCGCAGATGCTCGCTCGGGCTACACATGTGCCCTTCACAGCTGGGACTTGTCTCATATTTCCAGTAGATATCCATCAGCAGAAACAGGCAGAATGGCACCACAGAGAGCATCGGCTTTAATGCGTTGCGAGTAACGACTACCAGTCCCTTCCTGAGGCGATCCAGGCCGGGCATTGTGAGAAACAACAGCATAATGGCCTCTGCACCTGCTGCATACCCCAAAACTACCCATTCCAATGCCATTCTTTCTCAAATAAAAACACTGGGAGCTCCTGAATGCTTAAGACCTTGAATGACTGGATCTGAAGAAGATCGCCAGGACCCAATTCAGATGTGAGAAAATCCAAAAGACCCAAATCGATATTTCCAGTGATGCGTGTCGGAAATGCTAGAAAATCCGCAAGAGAAGAGTTGTAGGATGCCAAGAGGGGCAAGGGAAGGTTATATGGGCAGAGCGACAGAGTGAAAGAGTCCAAACCGCCTCGGCGAAGAAAAGTATCTTAAAGGATGTGTCGATGCTCCTCTTGATGGTTGGAAAGTTATAAATAAAATTATTTGCAAGGCCTTTAATTAAGGGGCAAGGTCTCCTTTTAATAAATTTAAGCATCAATGCTCCTCCGTGGTTGGCAAGGTATAAATAAAATCATTAATGTTATTACAGAAGGTGTAAGGTCTCTTTTTTAAAAGTTATTTGGTGAGATGGAGTCGATTTAAACATTAATGCTCCTCTCGGTGATAGGAAAATGTATAAATAAAAGTATTAATCAGTTTTTAATGTTATTATAAGAGGGGTAAGGGTTTTTAGAATGGTGGTTGGCGCATAAAAAATATTTTTACATTTGGCAAAGCACTGGCAGCAAGGAGTATATGGCGATGTCTGATGATGCCTGGTTTGTGGCATGAGGTTATTATTAAAAAATACATTTAAAAGAAGACTGTGGAAGCATGGTTTAGACTGGGAAAAAAAAATTGTACTAGATCCTCAAATTTCTGGAGAGCTTTAACTACTTCCTTACGGCTTGGAAGATTGGAAATGGTAAGACAGTTTGACTAGGAGTAGATCCTATTGTGGGTTGTCATAATTTTTATAAACTATCAATTAATCTTAATTTGGCACTGAAGGAACAAGGTATAACTTACTTAGCACAGGTTAGAGAGGGTTTTGTGGAAGATATTGCTCATAATAGTTGGAAACAGGCTAAATTTCTGGGATTGGAAAGTGATATAAAACAGGAATGGATTAATTATACAAAGGAGTTAAGAGGAGCGGGAATATATTTGAATGAAGAAAAAGATGCTTTGGTGTGGTCTTGGGATACAAAACTGGGAAAGGTAAGTGCAAAACATGTTTATAATGCACTACAGGTGGAGGAGAGGGTTGAAGAATCAAAGTTCTAGTACACAGAGCTTTGGAACTGGCAGTTACCCTTAAAAATACAATTGTTTATCTGGTTAATGTTAGAACAGAAGATACTCACTTGGGAAATTCTGAGGAAAAGAGGTTTTAATGGTCCAAGTAAACGTGTTTTGTGTGGGATATTTGAGGAAACATTAAGTCATCTTTTTAATGAATGCAGCTTTATTAAATCCATTTGGATCACAGTTACAAAGGACATAAACATTCACAGTGAATGGGAAGGCGAAGAGATGGAGGATTGCTTTAAAAATTGGATTTTGAAAAAGGACAATAGGGAAGAAATTCCCTGCTTTATTTGTTGGGAGGTTTGGAAACATAGGAATCTAATCATTTTTGAAAATGTTTTTCCTGGTTTGGGCAGAGTTTGCGCGTGCATCTTACAGGACTTGGGAGAATATAAACCTATACAGAAGCATAAGATTTTAAGGATTGATAGACCACCCTGTTTGGATTGGGATTTGGCAGTGGGATTCTTTGATGGAGCCTCACAAGATATGGGTAAAAAGTGTGGGGCAGGGGTTGTTCTAAAATGCCCAACTTTAGGTACTTACAGAATCAAAATGAGTTGTGGGAGCAGGACTAACACTAAAGGGGAACTATTAGCTTTATGGTGCATCTTATATTTTGCAAATAAATTGAAGGTTTCAAGGCTAATGTTGGCAGGAGATTATAAGATCATTATTGATTGGTTTAATAATGTCAATAACTTACAGGTGCTCTCGCTACAGGCTTGGATAGAAAAATCAGAAGGTTGAGTGGAAGATTTCTTCAGCTCAAAGCATATCACATCTACATATCTTTTAACAAGGGTGTTGATCAGATGTCAAAGGAAGCATTACAGTCGGAGGAGGAAGGGATTTTTATTTCAAAAACATTAGAGGGACACCCAGTCATATATGAAAGAGTCACTACCAGTTAAAGAATACTTGCTCATTGGAGAATGACTGTCTTGGAAAAATTTTGATCACTAAAAAAGTCTACTTGCTATAATTTTTGTTGTATTGACCAGATATGTAATTAAGGTATAACCCTTATGGGGAAATTAGTTGTATAAGGGTGGTAAAATATGGATGGTTAAATATGTATTAGTGTTGTTTTTTATGTCGGAAAATAGCCATGAGCTGGAGACAGGTTTGTACAAGATGTAATGTATTTTGGAAACAACCTCATTATATTTACTAATATAAGATATTTTCTTTTCTGTTAAATTAAAAAAAAAAAAAAGAGGGGTAAGGGTTTTTCTTTTCAAAGTTAATAGGTGAGAGTAGAGTGGGCATTATTTGTGAGAGGAGGGATTTTCTGTATAGTTGGTTTTTTGGGGGGTTACAATTATGTTGATAGGTATTTTTATTTTGGAAATAGGATGGAAGGTGTAAGATTGGACAATGGGGATACATCCAATATTTGTGTTTTCTTTTAATTTTCATCATCCAATAATTTAGTTGTTCAAATGTTAATTATGGGATTAGAGATGTCTATACAGTTGGTGGATGGGGATACATCCTGTAGTACCCAGAATTGAAAAGAGACTTATATTACTACCAATTTACTTCATTTCTGTACCAATTTACTTAATTTCTGTAAGCTTTTAAGAAGTAAAATTTTTTATAATTTGCAAAGCTATGTGCATACTTGCGTAAATAAAATTTGGCAATAAATATAAAATTTAAGTAAACAATTCACAATTTTGATTTTTTAAATACCTGTCTCTGATGCTACTATCTGCAGCAGCTTGAACCTTCGCTTGAACCAGCTCCTTAGAATACCCCAAAACCAGCCACCCTACTGACCAGTACGCCTGGCCCTAGGACATCTACGGACGTCCTAGCCCTCCGAGCCCAAAACCCCTCAGCCCCGGTGTGCACTGTAAATCCCACTGTTCTCACTTTGTCTCAAAGCTCCCAAAAATCTCCTCCCGTAGACTGCATGAATGAAAATCCCCCCAAAGTGAATCCTCCTCCTTCCCTTATGCCTCCTTCACCGCCCTCGCACCTTTTACTCCTCACCAAACCCCTTATCCATACATTTATTTCTCTTTATTGGCCTTATCCTTTACTTAATGTTCATTTTACGTATGGGTTACGTTATCCCTTATGGGATACGTAACCCATTTAAACCCATATTTTATTTTCCCCCAATTTAATACATAATTAATCAATTACTTTAATTAATAATCAATTAATCACTAACCATTAATTTAATAATTAATCATTTAATGTCTCATTTAATA
>ML777139.1:169947-219486 GCA_009831015.1 Picea engelmannii
GAAGTCTCAGGAAGCATTATCAGGTTCTATGTGATGATTGGTTGATGGTGATGATTTAATGTAAAGTTTTATTATCTCTCATATATTCTTGGGTGGAAGGAAGGGGCAAGGATAGAGAGTTCAACTCTCTCTTGATATTGGAGAATTGTATCTTCCTCTTGGAGGTTTATCCCTCCCTCTACATTTGGAAGCTGTAGCTACCTTTGGAAGTCATTACTTCCCTTGAACAATAAACTATTGATTATTTCTCATATATTTTGCATGGTGTATTATGGTGTATTGGTGTAACTCTTATACTATTGTTCATTGCTCATTGGATATAGTTGAATGGTTTAAGTATAAGTTGAAAAAGGTTTTAAATTATACTTGATACTGATTCACCCCCCTCTCAGTATCAACAGGCTCATCAATGATATATTTCATCCTCTATTGGTCCGCATTGTAGTCATTTATTTGGATGACATTTCGGTCTTCAATAAGACTTGGGAGGAACACTTATAACATGTGTGCAGCGTACTCCAATTGTTGTGTACCAATCACCTTCAAGTGAAGGAACACAAGTCCTCCTTTGGCCAGACTTCTGTCTCTTATTTGGGGTTTCTAATTGATTAATAAGGTCTCCATCCTTATGCTTCTAAAGTTTAGGCTCTAGCACAATGGCCTACTCCCCAGTCTACGTTGGCCCTTAAAAAGTTTTTTCAGTGGAATCCATTTTTATAGAAAATTCATTCCTCACTTCTCTCGGTTGGCCAAGCCCCTTCATCATTTGGCCAATCAATCCATTTTTCTTTGGACTTCGATGGCTTAGGAGCAATTCCAATGCCTTAAATATGCCCTTTGTTCAATACATGTCCTTTGTTTGCCCAATATTCAACAACCTTTTGAAATTGAGACTGATGCCTCTCAACATGTGATTGGCACAGTTCTTAAACAGGGAGGACATCCCATTTCTTATCATTCTGAGACATTGGCTCAAGCTAAACAACACTACAATACCTACGATAAGGAATTCTACAACTTGGTCTAGGCCTTAAAACAATGGTGCCACTATATATTGGGTAAGGATACCATTCTTCATACTGATCATCATCCTTTGATTTTTATTAATTCTCAGTCTAAGCTCAGGAACAACGTCACTTTAAGTGGGTTTCTTATCTACAACAGTTCCACTTGTTCATCAAATATAAGAAAGGGGCTACCAATCGCATGACTGATCTCCTTATCCGCCCTCCTCCTCAAATACTTCAAATATTTTATGTATGTTGTGTTGTTTATCAATATTGGAAGCCTTTGTATGCCTCTGACCCTTTCTTTGGTACCATCTGGACTACCTTGCAACAACCTACTCTCATTAACCATATCCCTTTCCTAGACTACCACATTCAGAATGGTTGGTTGTATAAGATTGACAAGCTATGTGTTCCTACTATTGATGACCGCCTTGTTCTCATTCGTGAAGTCCATGTCTCCTCTTATGGCGGGCACTTCGACACATTCAAAACTACTTAGCATCTCTAGCATCACTTCTTTTGGCTTGCTTTACAGTGCCAAGTTGAGCAATTTAGCTGATCTTGTACCCTTTGCAATCAACATAAGCCGACCAACTGCAAGTATGGCCTGTATCATCCCTTACCTATTCCCTCATGTCCCTGGGAGTCTATCTCTATGGACTTCATCACCAGGCTCCCCATGACCTTTTGTCATCAAGATGCCATTTGGGTGGTTACAGTGTGTCGCTTCTCCAAAATGACCACTTTTGTCCCTTACACTAAGACTAATGCTACTTCTCAAACTACAGATCTCTTTTTCACTCATGTGTAGACTCATTTTGGTACCCCCTCCAACATTATCTCTGATCATGATGCTCGTTTCCTCAATACATTTTGGAAAACTCTTTGGTCTCTCTTGGGGTGTCACCTCAAATACTCCACTTCTTTCCATCCGCATACGGATCAACAAATTGAAGTTGTTAACCATAGCCTAGTCCATGCCTTCCGTATTCAGTTTACCAAATCTAAACAGTGGGATTCCTCCCTCCACATTGTCCAACACAGTTATAATAGGGAAGTTCATGTTTCTACTAGCTTGTCCCCTTTCGAAGATTTCTTTGGGTATCGACCTGCTGCCCTATGAGTTTCCTTTACAGCTCCAACCTTATGGTACTCCCTGACAATAAAAATTATGGTACTCCCTGACAATAAAAATATCAAACCTTTGCCTTGTCCTTTTTGCAAACCTTGGCTCGTAAACAAGCTCATGTTTATGAGGATTTACAAGCTTCCCAACATTGTTATAAGTCCCATCATGATGTGCATAGGAAGCCACTCTATTTTTCCCCTAGTGACAAGATCTGGTTTCATATGGAGCGCCAATGCTTTCAATCCCAGCGTTATCACAAGTTAAAACCCCTCCACTATGGTCCTTACACAGTTCTGCAGCAAGTTGGAGACAATGCTTATCTCCTCGACTTTCCACCACAGTTGGGTATTCACGACGTGGTAAATGTGAATAGTCCCAAACGTTATGAGCCTCCACTCCTAGAAGAAGAGGTCACCATCTCACACCCCTCTTAGTTGGTTCCATATTTCCAACCACCTCTCCTTTAGGGAACAGTGTTGGATACACACACCACCACTACTCGCACTCAGCAACACACTTCCTTTATGGTGGGTCGCAAGGGTCAACTTCCATCCCAAGCTAATTGGCTATCACAATCTGCCATGTCTCATCAATTTCTGTAGTTTCTCATGGAAGTTGGGACACTTCCAGGCTTAAATAAGGAGGAATTGGGCAGGTTGGAAGGTGCACTCCCCAAGGAGGAGAGAACACATCTCGAGGCAGACCAACAGGGCACTACCACAAAGGTGCACCTCCTTCTAGATGTAACACACTTCACCACAAAGGCCACATGGGGCGCATCTCTACCTGGGAGTTTGGGCACAAGTCCCAAGGACTAGGAACTGGTCAACTAAGATAGTTGTTAGGGTTTGGGACCTTTTATAGTTATTGGTTAGTTAGAATCAATCCACTTTTGATTAGAACCATTATATTTTCAACCTATTTTGTATAAAGGTTGCCTATTATACTAAATAAAACGAATGTATCATTTTGATTTCTCATGTCATGTGTTGTTCTTGTCTTTCTATGTGAATGTTCTTTTCCTTTCTATGCAGTATTGCAGATCAGTTAAACACATGAATATCTAAGTGAGGGTTGGAGAAAGAGAAAGAACTTGTAAAGAGATATTATTGAAGAGTATTCCAAGCAATTGTTGAGTTGGAGACATTGGAGGAAGAGAACAACTAGCCCCAAGACGCGCAAAACCCTTCTCCATTATATGATACAAATCCCTATATCTAATTCAAATGAGTCGGATAAAAACCTGCTTATCTACTTGATTGATTCAATGAGAGAAAGCAAATGTATTCAAGTAACAACATCAAATCAAATACAATCAAATATTGGGGGGAAGAAAGGAGATTATATTACAAGTAGAAGAGATTACATCAATGAGATCATACATTGCTTATGAATGAGATGGTTCCAAATCCCTTCTCTCTGGGTCCAGTGCACTGAAGGGTCTCTCCAATCCAATGGTCTTCAACAAGTATTCAAAATCTCCCTCTCTTTGATCTTCCATAAGCAAATTAGGCAAGTAAAAGTGAGGGCGCCAATTGGAAAACCTTTGAATGTCAAAGAGAGAATCAAAATATCATAGGTTCCTATCATCCAAGGACCAAGATCCATAATCAAGTGTAAAGAAGGTCATATTATAGGCTTAGGTTTCCTCCTAGGATTTTTACATGAAGAAAATGCCCATCTTACGGAAAATTCCTGAAATATCCATGCTTTAGGTGGACTAAAGGTGATCAAAATTGACCAAATCAACCTCACTACGCATTATGATTAATATTGACTCCATCAAAGGGAACCACATGGAATTTTTACCATTATGAGCACGATCATGTGCTTTTTAAGGAATAAGGGCACATATGAAAAATCAAGTAAAATGTATAATTAACAAAAGTTCTTGAACATATCTCACTTAACAGACCACTATAGGAGTAAAATTGCTTGGTACATGTTAGAGATATAAATATTCTTAGATTAAAGTCTTTTATGAGTAAGAACACGTGGTTAGTTGAATTGAAGAGTCGGGTCAATTGTGGTTGGCAGATTGACTATTAAATAAGTGTATGTAGTGACACCTACTTTCTTCCCTCTTCTTCAATCTATAATGACATCAACTCCTGCTATGTAAGGTCGAGTATTCACGGGTTCATAATGATATAATAAAGGTTACATGTTCCTAGTTCTATGGATTTGTTCTCACAAGACACACACACATATATGTGTGTGTGTGTGTTGTATATTATATTATGTAGTTTGTTGAGTATTGTATTATTTATTTGCTTATTGTTGTACAATTGTAATGTTAGTTTGGATTATCAATATAATCTATTAGATTTCAACACCAGTTTCATTTCTAGTTGTACTTGTCCAGGACTGGAAGGGTAATTGAAGAATTTAAGATGCATAGATGTTGTCAAAGAAGCACCTAGCCAACTAATGGAAAACAAAATTGGAAAATTACTTGAGAAACAATGCAAGGAGAAACTGAATGACCATTGCACAAGTAAGAGTGAAATTTTTTATTCTATGGCTTTGTTCTCACAAGATATATATATATATATATATATATATATCTTGTATATTATATATGTAGTTTGTTGAGTATTGTATTATTTATTTGTTTATTGTTGTACAATTGTAATGTTAGTTTGGATTATCAATATAATCTATTAGATTACAACACCAGTTTCATTTCTAGTTGTACTTGTCTAGGACTGGATGGATAATTGAAGAATTTAAGATGCATAGATGTTGTCAAAGAAGCACCTAGCCAACTAGTGGAAAAGAAAATTGGAAAATTATTTGAGAAACAATGCAAGGAGAAACTAAATGACCATTGCACAAGTAAGAGTGCAATTTTTTATTTATTGAAAATCACAAAAATATTAGTCAGTTTCTAAAGAGATTAAGAAATTCATAGAAAGCACTAATTGGCAAGAAAAGAAAAACAACGAGAAATCTTGTCAAAAATGATACTTTTTGGAATAACTAATTTGGATGAGTGGTTTGAGAGAACTTATAAAGAATTTTGTGAATATCAATCCCTTGAAGAAAAGACTTCCCTTTGCAAGGTTTCAAGAAGGTTCTACATTGATTTGCATGATATTCTTTTTCTGTTATGTGTTAACATTGTTGCCTAAAATTTTAATAGAGGAAGGAGTGGAACACATGGTCAAAAAAAGGCCAAGGTTACAAACACCATCAACTACAGATATTATCAAAGATTCTCGGTCCTAGGATTTTTCTAAGAAAGTAAAGACGAATTTGATAATGTAGACTAAGAACCCCATCATCATGCAAGAGTAATTTGGGGTCGAAAATGGGGGGGGGGGGGGGGGTGGTTATTGACCATGAGATGAAGAAAAAAGGATAAATATGATCAAGAAAGCACGTAAAGAAAGAAAAACCCAAAAGTAGAGCTATGCCTATGAGAGGTTGAGAAAGTAGAAAACATGTTCAATGGGTACATCAAGAGAGTATACAATAGATGAAGAACCAAAAAGAGGAAAGAAAGAATAATGGAACAACATGAAACCTCTGCCAACTTCTAAAACATAGAAAAAGATAGAAGAATATAGAATTATTGATCCAAGATAAGTTATAACTAGAAGAAATACTTGACAAAATGTAGACAATTGTCTAGAAGAGGGGTGATGGGATGAGAGGATGTTAACCCTATTTAAGCTGAGACATGGAGACCGACTAGATGCGAAAGAGGAAACACCCTCATTGTTGTTAGGAAATAAAAATGTGAGAGAAAGTTAATATTTGAAATCATGGAAACAACACACATAAATCACACAAGATTTATCCTGGAAAACCCTTACAGAAAAACCAACCAACAATAGATCTATTGTTTCCCCTAGCCAAACCCATCCAATCTACTGACCCCAACGAAGTGATCATTCACTGCTCAACTCTTGACACATTACAATGGAGTATCACCAGCCTTTTAAAGACTTTTATTACATGTAATCTGCAGACTCAATACCACGGGTCACGAATACCATGTGCCCAAATCCACCATTGTTGACCTAACAACTTTAACCCTTTCACTGAGTCAAGTTTACTCTAACATTCCCTCCTTTAAACTTGAATTGGGGTTTCCCATGACCAAATCCGGTCAAACCTCCCTCAAATTTAAGTATATGAGAATCATGCATGCTCCCCCTATCACCTAGGTCTACATCTAGACTTTACCAGTGAAATTTCAAACCCATGGTACGCATGCCTAACTAAGTCTTTGTAAGATACTAGATCTATTATCATATCCGAAAACAAAAATATTGCAGAGAATAACAGTGGAACAACACAATAGATGAAACCACAATACCATAATAATACCTTTATTGATAGGAAACAATGTTCACTTGCCTCTTCGAGGGGGAAACCTCCAACATAGCAGCGCTCTATTACAATAATTCTCAACACAAAACTTCTTATGCCCTTGACTCCTATTTATACTAAATCCATCTACCAAAAGAACATTCTAGAGGAAGATCTTCTAGAAGCAGAAGCTTCTATTAGGTCTTCTTACATTTGACTTATTCTTCCTTATTACTAGGCCTTATTAATATTGGTCTTTATTACATGGAAAATATATTATTCTACCTACATGAGGGGTTAGGGAGGTTAGGTCCCTAACATGCCCTCCCCCTTAAAAACAACCTTGTCCTCAAGGCTTGGGATGAGGAAATTGCTACAGAATGGTAGTTGGCTCCCAGGTGGCATCTGCTGAAGTTGTAACTTTCCACTACACTAACACTTCCTTGATGGTGCGCTGACAAAGACGATGCTCACGCTGGTCCAAAACTGCTTGTGTTTGCCACTAGATGGAGCCTTCTTCATCCAACTCAAGAAGGTTGGTTTGAGTTTGGCACTTAGTTCCAATTACCTTCTTTAAGCAGGAGACATGAAAAACATGATGGAGCTTAGAATGACTGGGCAAAGCTAACTCATAGGCTACCTGTCCCACGCGCTTGAGAACTGTATAAGGATCATAAAATTTGGGCACCAATTTCTGACAATGGTCGACCTTGAGTGAATTCTGCTTATAGGGTTGCAATTGAAGAAACACTTGGTCTCCTTCAACAAATTGACGTTCAAAGCGACCTTGATCTGCTTGTTACTTCATGTGATTATGAGCCAAGACCAAATTCTCTTTGAGGGTACAAAGAATAACCTCTCGAATTGTAAGAGTTTGGTCAACCGCCTGGACCTTCGAGACACCGGGCATGTATGAGAGAACCGAAGGTGGCTTTTGGCCATATACTGCTTCAAAAGGAGTCATGTGAGTAGTTGTATGGTAAGAAGTGTTGTACCACCATTCAACTAGTGGTAACCATTGAGCCCACTGATTTTTCCTTTCAGATGCAAAACACCTCAAATATGTTTCCAAACACTTGTTGACAACTTCAGTTTGACCATCAGCTTGGGGATGATAGGCGGTGCTGAGATGCAATTGGGTGCTCTGTAGCTTGAACAATTCTTGCCAAAAATTGTTGGTGAAAGTGGGATCTCGATCAGAAACAATAGAATGAGGCATGCCATGAAGCTTGAAGACATGATCCATGAAAAGTCGTGCCACAATGGAGGCGATAAATTGGTGTTGTAGAGAACATAAATGAGCATACTTGGAAAGACGATCAACAACCAACATGATTACTAACTTATTGCCCGATTTAGGTAAGACAACAATGAAATCCATAGATATATCCCTCCAAATAGTAGGTGGAATTAGAAGCGGATGTAGTGTGTCAGGGGCTTTGACTATTTCTCCCTTGTTGCATTGAAAAACATCACATTCTGCCACAAAAGTGCAAACGTCCTGTTTTCATACCATCCCAGAAAAAAGAACGTTTGACCCGGTCATAGGTTTTGGTAAACCTTGAGTGCCCAACTATGGGTGTAGCATGAAGCTCAGAAAGCACCGTGGATTTAAGTTGTGACTATGTACTTAAATGCAGATGACCTTTGTAGGGAAGCCCATCATTGTGCCAAGAGTACCCTGGGGAAACTGGAGAATTGGCTTGCAATTGTTGGATTAGACGCAAAATTTTGGGATCTTGCAGCCATTCCTGGCGAACAGCTTGGAGCCAATCTGGTAGAATGACGGAGAGGGAAAAAAGGAACCCTTCATATTCATATTTTCTTGAAAGAGCATCAACAACCACATTTTTTTCCTTTCTTGTAAATGATCTCATAATCATATCCAAATAGCTTAGTCACCCATTTTTTTTTCTCCGGGGATGAAGGACGTTGCTCCATAAAATACTTGAGTCTTTGATGATCGGTCTCAATTTGGAAGTGTTGCCCCAATAGATAAGGGCACCAGAGATCCACTGCATGCAGAATGGCCAACATTTCCTTTCCATAGATTGATTGGCCCAAATGTCGCTCTGACAGTTTTTTCTGGTAAAGGCCAAAGGTCGACCATCTTGCATAAGGACTGCTCCAATTCCTCTCTTGGAAGCATCACATTCCAGGACAAAGGTCTTCATGAAATCAGGAAGGGCTAGGACAGGGGTGGTGCACATAGACGCCTTCGAGGCTTGAAAGGCATGATCAACTGTGGGAGTCCAAGTGAAAGAATTCCTTTTAAGGAGAACAGTGAGAGGCGGCACAATCTTTCCATAATTCTTAACAAACTTGCGATAATAGCTTGTTAAACCCAGGAAAACACGTAAACTTTTGAGAGTCTTGGGGCGAGGTCAATCCTGCATAGCTTCAATCTTCTTAGGATCCACCCTGACACCTGCCTTGCCAACAATATGACCCAAGTAATCGACTTTTGAGGCTTCAAAAGCACATTTAGAGTGTTTGAGGAAAAATTAGTGCTTAGAGAGTATATGAAGAACTCGATCCACATGAGCAAGATGGGTTTTCCAGGTTTTACTATAGATGAGAATATCATCAAAGAAAACTAAGACAAAATGATGGAGAAAAGGACGGAACACATGATTCATGAGGCTTTGGAAAGTGGAGGGAGCATTACACAAGCCAAAGGACATGACCAAGAACTCATAATGGCCCTCATGAGTTCTAAATGCAGTCTTAGGAATGTCTGCCTCTTTCATACGTATATGGTGGTAGCTAGAACGAAGATCAAGTTTAGTAAAGAACTCGACACCACTTAGTTCATCCAAGAGATCATCAATGATAGGAATGAGAAATTTGTCTTTGATGGTGAGTTTGTTGAGGGATCGAAAGTTAGGATACATGCACCAAGAGCCTTCTTTCTTAAGTACCTTTACCACAAGAGAAGAATAGGGGCTCGTACTAGGACAAATAACTCTTGTGGCGAGCAATTCTTGAACAATTTTCTCAATTTCATTTTTCTGGGCAAAGGGATGACAATAGGGACAAACATTGGGAGGAAGGTTTCCGGGGATGAGGGGAATGGAATGATCATGAACACCACGGGAAGGAGGAAGTCCCTAGAGAATGGAAAAAATAACTTGATGTTTAGAGAGGATGGATTGGAGATCAGGCGACACATAGGGTGTCTCAGTGGCGTGAATGGAATGGAGTTGTGCAATAATGTCAGAATGACCTTTTTTTAGGATCTTTTCCATGCTATGGGAACTGATGATCTCATGGGAACCTATTGTGATGCCTTGGAACTTATATTGTTGGCCCTCCTGGTTTAATTGCATGGTTAATTCCTTAAAATCCGTGAGAATGGGACCCAAAGGCCTTAGTCATTCGACACCCAACACAATGTCACAACCACCCATGTCGATAGAAAACATATGAGATTTCACGTGGTATTGACCAATTTGGAGACACACATTTTCACAACACCCCGCACATTTCATGGACCCACCATTGGCAATCATGATTTGAAAGTTGTTGACTGCTTGGATATAACAATTATTTTCTTGGACAATGTGGCGATGAATAAAATTATGGGTGCTTCCACTGTCAACAAGGATGATGACCTTCTGATGCTTAATGTAACCAATTAGCTTGAGGGTTTGGGGAGCATAGAAGCCAGTGAGAGCATTCAGGGAATTGACGGGTTCAACTTCTGGAGGGTCAGAAGGTGGAGTCATGTCAGTGGGTTCATGTGACTCAGCCACAAGGGAATCCTCAACATATTCTTCAGAAACATCCTCATAGATGGCCATAAAAAGATTTTGTTCCTTACACTTGTGCCCATGAAAATATTTGTCATCACAATTATAACTAAGGCCCTTGAGGCGTTCAACCATTTATGCCCGGGTCAAATTCTGGATCTTTAGTGGAGTGGAAGGAGGAGTGGGAGTGACTGGTTTAGGGCAAGGAATGAAGAATGCTTTTCTAGTTTGAGAAGAGACAATGTGTTGTTATTCATTAGCTCTTTTAGTATCCTCCACCAAACTTTGAGGGTGAGCCATGAGGAGGTGGGCACGGATCTCATCCTTGAGGCCACTGATAAACCATTCTCGGAAAAAAACATTAAACATGCCCTTTGTGCAGAAATCCAATCATTCAAAAGCAACTATAAAGTCTTCCACTATGCCAAATTGTTTCAACTTTGTCAAACGACCTAAATGGTTGGTGTCAGTATCAAAGTGTTCATAAAGTTCTACAACAAATTGTGTCCAAGCCACATACCCTTGGCGAGAATTTTTTCTCCATTGCCACCATTGCCAACGTTCTGGATCTAGATGGAGAACATCGTACCTTAGTTTGTCCAACTCATCAGTAACGTCATACAAAGAGAAATAGTATTCCATTTGAGTGACACAGCTTGTGGGATATGAGCCATCAAATTTTTTCACCTCCACACGAGGGGGACGCAAGTCCCATGGAAAGTGGTGGGGAGGAAAAGAGGTGGACTGGAAGGATTCATGACCTTCAAGGTTATAAGGTGTGTAAGAAGAGAAAGGATCTGGGATGGGCTTAACTAAGGCAGTCAAAGTGTTCACTGTGTCCTGGCATTGCTGACAAGTGGCGGTGAATTGAGTGATGGATGTGGGAAGTGATTCGAGTGGGGCAAGCCAGAAGTTGATGTTACCAATACTGAACATAATGGAAGAAATATCACTCTGGGTTTGGTCATGAGCTTTGTCCAAGGTGGTGAGACATTGTTCCCAATCTTGGCTGTGAGTGTGAGCCATGGGGATCAGACCGGGGGGAAAGTGGGACCAGACATAAATGAGTTACTGGTGATTGGTATTGTTATGATCAGTGCAAAGGGAGGAAGTCAATGGGATAGATGCCCAATAGGGGTGTCGAGTCCACGGGAATTTTTTTTGCGAAAAGTGATAGGTATGACTGCGATCAAGGCGAAGAGAGGAATCCAATGGGACAGGTCTCAAATAATGGTGCCGACGTAATTATACTCCAATCTAAATAATACTGCAGTGAAGAAATGGCCAAATGCTTAACAAGAAGAAATGTGTAGGAATTTCGCAGCCATAATGCAATAGGCACAGTTGCACGACAATAGATCTTGTGTGTTCTATTTATGTTTTCATCCTAGGGGTTAGGGTATTCAAAGTTTCTATAGACAAGGGTTTTCCATGTGCTATAGCTCTCTAATATACGTGTGGGGTCCAACAGTAGTACTCGACCCAATATCTCATGGCACCAACTAAGGAGGCTAGACCGTGCCCTTAGTCGTACTACCCGACTACCCAAGTACTAGAGAGTATATTCCTAAATGTTGTTCTTGGTGACATTATAGAAGTTAGGCAGTTGATCGGTTGATCTATGGAGGGCTTAAGGATATCTAGGTGAATTCGTATACAAGCGTGGTCTAATGTGCTACCACTCAAAGGGGTACCAACAGGGGTTACAAGGGTGGCGAATAATGTGCGCTTAAGTACCACTTGTAGTTCCTGCGTGTATGCTTCCCCGACCATGAATTTATGCGTTGAACGAAAGATCTTTGTAGCTTTAAGATATCGTAATACGTCTCTACCCTGAAAAAAATAACCCACAATTTTCTGCCAAGGAAAGTGCTCTGATACCACTTGCAAGGTACGAGATCTATTATAATAGTCGAAAACATAAATATTGCAGATAATAACAACGAAACAACACAATAGATGAAACCACAACACCAAAATAATACCTTTATTGATAGGAAACAATGTTCACTTTCCTATTCGAGGGGGCAATCTCTAGCAGAGAAACACTCTATTACAATAATTCTCAACACAAAACTTCTCATGCTTTTGACTACTATTTATACTAAATCTATCTACCAAATGAACATTCTAGAGGAAGATCCTCTAAAAGAGGAATCTTCTACTAGGTCTTCTTACATTTGACTTATTCTTCCTCATTAATAGGCCTTATTAATATTGGTCTGTATTACATGGAAAATATATTATTCTATCTATGTGAGGGGTTAGGGAGGTACAGTTGTATGCCCATTTACATTCAATTTTCAACTCCATTATAATTAAAAAATAAATAAATCATTGTTGTTATCCCGACACTTATGTTGTCATCCTCTCGCCTTGTCATTGCATCTTGACACTTATGCCGCCATCATCTCACCTTGCCATTGCTTTGACCTCCAATTTCTTCTTTCATTTGTTGATAAATCCTCATCCTCCTTTGGAAACCCATTTGTGGATACTCATGCAATATCTCATTTACACATTCTATCAAACACTTTGTGTGCATCCTCCAAATTGTCGAACTTGGCATATATATCCACTAGATCACTCTCGCTCTCTATGGTCTTACACATTCATTCATCCTAATGGAAATGGTTCTCTTCATGATTCCCTGCATCAAACCACTCTCCTTGGAGCCAAACCACGATTGGAACTTCATGATAGTCTCATGCAACAACTAACCATCGCTCTGATACCAGTTGTTAAGAAATAAAAATGAGAGAGAGATAAAAATATAAATAACATAACAACAACACACATAAATCACACAATATTTATCCTAGAGAACCCTTACGAGAAAAAAACAACCAACAATAGATCTATTATTTCCCTTGGCCAAACCTAGCCAAGCTAATCAATCTCTTGGCCCCGGCTAAGTGAGCCTTCACTACTCAAATCTTGACACATTACAATGGAGTATTACCAACAATGTAAAGATTTTCATTACATGTAATCCACGGGCTCAATACCATGATTCACCAATACCATGCACCTGAAACCACCAATATTGACCTAACAACTTTGACTCTTTCACTGTGTCAAGTTTACCCTAACACTCGTTGGTTCCTGGAGTGAAGTGTTGTTGAGAAGTGAGGCTAGCATGGAAGCAATCTAGATTAGCAATGAAATAGAGTTTGTGGATGTCAATTGTATGAGAGATGAAAAAATAACAACAAACATAAAATAAGAGTGGAACAAAGCACTGTTGGAAACCCTATAGTGTGGACTGCATGTAGAACCTAGTCATGCATCAGTTTAGAGTAAACTACATGAAAGTTTTCTATTTCAAAATAGAATATTGATACAACTAAACTAGAATGAAGACCCAATGTTGGCTATATCTCTAGGGGGAGGAGACAGTTGAATAATTATAAGAGTCAAGAATCTCGTGAAGGTGCTCCCATGTTGAATTTGATAAAAGAAGAAGTACAAAGTGAAGAGACTTATAAAATGAATTTCAGACAAGAAAATGAATCTTGAAAAGATCAAGGGCCAATAATAATTGAGTATGTAGAAAAAGAGTGTCAAACAAATCCATAAGAACCTATCTTCCCACCCAAAATCGTCAAAGAATGCAACCTCCTTGAAAGAAACCTACAATAAAAAAAAAGTTTATTTCTCAGGTCAAAAATTTCAAATAATTGATTCCATGTCCTAAATCAACTAGAATACAAGTGCCACTAGCCATGGCACATAATTATACAATTCTACTTACTATATACGAAGGTGACAAAGATCCTAAGAGGCACTAGTTCATTTTGAAACTTATTACGTGGAGTGTTGTAGATGTAATTGAGGAGACAAAGCAGGTGACATGATTTGTTGGTAACCTAAGACATAGATCCTTGACATGGTTCATGAATTTCATGAACAACAAAAGAAGAATGAATTATGAAATCAAACAAGATTTCTTATCATTCTTCAAAACACGGGATGCCAAGCACTTGCAAGCCCAAAAAATAAAATGAATAAAACAACCACTGCATGAAATTGTATGAGCTTATGATAAATATTAAAATACCTATTAAGTCAAATTCCATATCCAATAAACAAAGATTTATTAGTGTAGAATTTTGTTGTTGGGATCCTATAAAAGATAAGAGTGCATTTGAGAATGCATTAAGTCAATACATATGAAGAAGCATCGAGGAAAGATCAACATATATAGACATATGAATAATGGGCAAACTCATCGAATGACAAAACACTAGAAGAAAATTTAGCAACACTACAAAGGCCATACAAAAGAGTGCACCTATAGTGTACAATTTGCATCTTCAAAGACCATACAAAATAAGACTACACTTTTAAGGTAACAACTTGTGACCCTTCCAAAGATGTAAAAAAATTTTGACTGAAATTTTTCATGAAAGTTGTGAAATGGTGACTAATCATGATATAAGAAATTGTCCTTATAACATGAGAAATAAAAAAGAAATGGTGTGTTATTTGTGAGAAAAACACACACTCAAATTCAAAATGATACCACAATGGAATAAAACAAATAAAGCATCATATCATTTATCATACATAAGCCACCCAAAAAAATCCAACACATAGATCAAACTTGAGATATAGAGGTCGGGATTGAGGAGGCCAACAAGGAGCAGGAGGAGCTCGAGGCAGTTAAGATGGATCATATATAAGATATTGATTTATTTATTATAAATAAAATCATGTGAGCTTCGCCTTCTCTTGAAAGAGAAAATCGACCTACAATATTGCAACCATTGTGTAGTGGGTGTTTAGTCACATGATGATTGCCCGATTATGTTGAAAATGTTGAGGCAAAGGAGGAATGTAAATATTTTGAAGGAAATTCTAAAGCAAAAAGCTATGAACTACAAAACATTATATGTTGTCACCAAATTTAGAGATAAACACATGAGACAATGCACTTATCTAGAGAATATCAGACATAACACGTTTGAAAACGAAGGAAGTATGTTATCCAAAAGCAACAAGATAGGGATAATATATAAAAGCAGACAATGAAATGTTCCACAAAATAGCTAATGAAGAGGACAATGAGCCTAGTTAGTCAGACTACACATAAAGAAAGGAGACAACAATGGAAGAACTTTTGACAATCCTAATTGAAGATTCCATATTGGCTAGATTTTAGAATGGTTAAATCTACTTAAATGTTTGAACAAGAACACAAGTAAAAAATCCATAAATAATTTGTGTAAATTGATATAAGTTGAGTATTTGTCTAAATATTATGACCCATAATATCAACCTTGAGATGGATGGATTCCTTGTCCCATAGGTCATATTCAACTTTGGCTCATAAGTGAACATTTGGTCAAAGTTGACTTGGATCGGTATGGGAAAACTAGACTTCGTTAGATCAAGAAAGTACTTGAAACTTGCTAACCAATGGTTTGTTGAACCCAATAGATTTTTTAAAGGTGCATGAACAAACATAATGGGGGTATCAACAATAGTTGACTTTGAAATTATTGGCTCATTTGAAGGCAATTTCGGATATGCGAACTTAGTTGGAATATCCTAGGGGGAAATAATGCAAGCAACCATCTCATTGGAAAAAGACAAAAATAAATTTAAAGGAAATGGTAAAAGAATTTCCATTTCCCTTAACCCAACATAGGGGAAGCCTTGGTCTAATCCCTTGGAGTATGAGGCAAACAAATATATCATTAAAAGAATTTATCAAGTGTTGCATTGAACATAAGGAAACATAGAGCCAGATGTGAATGAGGAATTGGAATAAGAGCAAGAGAATGTTGAAGTATTGAAGCCATACACGAAGAAAGCATCAAAATTTGTTTATCAATGAAAATAGTTCCAAGTATTCAAGAGAAGAGGATCAAACAACCCACTAACCGGATTACTGTAGAAAATGAACCAAGTCACTTCCCTCAACTAAGAACTAAATAACACCAATCACTTGCAATTCATCTCAATGGAGCATCAAATAATGTGTAAGAACAAGGAAGGTTTCAAAACCTTGTGTATATCTTTGTTAGATAGGTTGCTCGTTGGTGGAATACTCATGCCTATCTACTGGATACAAAAGGGAAATAGAAGGTATGGTTACAACCATATTCATCCTTGGAAGAAGAATCAATATTGGGTTCTAAACAAAAAACAAGAAGCCACTACTGCACTAGAAAACAAATGACATAAGAAAATCAACTAATGACCAAAAATGAAATATCGATTGCCTTTATTCAGTACATAACCCTGATGATGCCCATGCATGTGACCAACCATCAAGAGTAAATGCACCAAACACCTATTTAAAGCACACTTAACATATAATAAAAATAAAAAAAATCAGCGTAGAACTTGTAGAAGAAGTTAAGTAAACCCTCAATCATCCAAAGAAGTGTGAAGAACCAATTCAAAAGAATATTAAAACTCATATCTAAGAAGAATTAAGCACAATATGAAAGGAATTACCAATGACAACTAGAATGCATGGGTCCATCAACATTCCTCTAGAGGGAAAAGGTTGAGACACTCTTAAGCACAGACAATGAAACTCTTTTTTATCAGAGCGGCCATGAAAATTAACATGAGACTTCAAAGAATTAGAGATTTAAAATTAAAATAAATAGATTGGCAAAAAACTAGACTAATCTATGTGCTTGGACAATAGTGAATGAACAATGGATTGAACAAATGACTAAGTTGGAAGCAACACAAATCAATTAATTGGGTGCACCATAAACTTCAAGTTTTGATTGGTGGAAAGAAGAAGTTGCATAGTTTATTGTTAGTTGATGTCACAATGGAAAAATATGATTTGACTGGCAAATACAAATTTCCATAAGCCCCATTCATATGCTCACAGAATTGCCAAACAAAGGAGAGAAAGCACCAACACTAAAGTACACTATCATATTGTTTATTGCATTCACTAAGCCAATGCAAGGAAAGAAATTGAAGGGCATGGTAATGAGTAGAGTACGAAAGTTGGAGACTAGGTGGACTTGTACAATTGTTTCACTATGCCTCACTAAATTAGGTAGGGCATATGATATCACCATAAATTCATTATTAGCAATAAAAGGCATAGTAGACCATAAGAAACCATACAATTGGTCAAAGCATTTGGCTACTATCATTAAGAAAATCACGAGGAATGCAAAGAAATCACAAAATCAATAAAATTCCCCTCTCTACTTATATATATTACCATGAAAAGAATTGAACCAATTAAAGGCCCTAAATTCATAACAAAGGTTACACCAAAGATATGGAAATATGCTTGTCTTGCTTCAAATTGGAGTAGAGAATTGATAAACCCCAACCCAACTCAAATATTGAATGAATGGGTAAAGTAGTTGAAGTCTAGTTGTAACATATGGAGAGTGAGCCAATTGATAATAATACATCTACCACCAAATGTACACATTCAACAAGTATTGGAGTTTACAAAAGCGTGGTTCAGACAAGGATTTGGAGGAGAGCCTCAAGAATTGGAACACTACCAAATAGTTGAACATGTGTTTTTCAAAATGTCTAGATAGAGAAACACATTCCAACCTATACTATAAAACTACAAGGTTTTAGTTGAAGATATTATCATGCATTTTACTTGAAGAGAAATTGAAAGAGAAGAGGAAGTTACATTATACAGAGTGCCTTTCACAATAACCAGAAGACCCACACCATAGTCAACTAAGAAGAAAAGTAGGCAAATAACAATTGGAAAGAAAATGGACAAATAGGAGCAACAAGGATTAGACAAGGAAATGAGTGATTCAAATTTATAAATGGTTATCAAAGGTATAGAATAAAACAACTTTAGTTCCTCTATAATTAAAAAGAAAATCATAAAAGTTGCACATAAACATCCATGAACATTGAAAGAGGAATAAAAAAAGTCACTTGGCAAGCCCAACAGATCAACTTTAGAAGAAGTTAGGAAAACAAAGATAAAACTCATTGACCATGGGTTTTTTTAACCCATCGAAGTCCGTAAAGGCACATAAACAAAAATAATGGGGGTATCGAGAATAGTTGATTTCGAAATAATCAACTTAGTCAAAAGAAATTCAACATACACAGGCTTAGTTGGAAGGCCACGGGGGATAATAATGAAACAAACCATTTCATTTGGAAAAGACATATTAAAATTAAAATTAAATGGTGAAAGAATGATCAACCCCCTTAACTCAACATTGGGGAAGCCTTGGTTTAAGTCCATGAAGGAGGAAGCAAACAATAATATCATCAGAAGACTTTATCAAGAATTGCACTATACAAAAGGATACATAAAACCACATGTGAATGGAGAATTTATATTGGGATCACCTCTTTTTATTGGACACAATTCAAACATTGAATTGTATTATTAACAGGTAGAGAGATACAAAACTGGAGCATTTGTACTCAAAGAAAGCATCAAAATTTACTTCTCAGTGAAAGAAGTTCCAAGTATTCAAGAGAGGAAGATTAGACATAAGGAATATCAACTACAAGTATTTGGTACATCAACTACATTTATTTGGTATGTCAACTTAACGATGCCCACACATGTGATCAACCATAAAGATTAAATGCACCAAACAACCTATTCAAACCATGCTTAACTAGAAAATCAACACATAACTTGTAGAAGAAGTTAAAGAAACCCTTAAGCAACCAAAGAAGAGTGAAAAACTAGTTCAAAAGTATATTAAAGTTCAAACCGAAGAATAATTAAGCATGATATGAGAGAACTTACCAATGGAGATGAGAATGCATGGGTTGATCAACATTCCTCTAGAAGCAAAAATGTTGAGATGCTCTGAGGCACAAATGAAGAAACTCTTTGATACCAGAGCACCCGTGGAAATTAACCTAAGAATTCTAAGAAATAGAAATTCAAAATTAGAAGAACAAGACTAAAACAAACCTTGGAGTATTGTATGTGCTTAGGTGACAATGAATGGGCAGTGGACTAAACAAATGATTAAGTTGGAAGCAATAAGAGTCTGAAATTACTTGGGTGCACTCCAAGTTGTAGGTTTTGAAGGGTTCAAAGAAGAAGCTATAAACTTTATTCTCGGTGGGTATGACAATGGTAAAATATGGCTTGACCAGCAAATACAAATTTCCATGAGGCTCATTCATATGCTTACACAATTGCAAGATGAAGGGGAGAAAGTACCAACAATGAAGAAGATTGTCAAATTGGTTAATAAGTTTACTAGGCCAATGCAAGGAAAGGCATTGAAGGGCATGGCACTAAGACAAGTACCAGACTTGGAGAGAAGATGGACTTGTAATATTATTTCACTCTACCTCACTAAATTAGATAGAGCATCTATATTACTTTAAATGCATTATCAGTAGTAGAAAGTATGATTGACCATGAAAAAATATACATTTGGTTAGAGCATTTGGTTGTTATGATTAAGAAAGGTTATGAGGAATGTAAGGAAATAAAAAAATCCATCAAATTTCCCTCTCTACTTATGTATGTCACCATTCAAGGAATTGAACTAGTGGAAGACCCTAAATTCATAGTAAAGGGTACACCAAAGATGTGGAAATATGCTCAGCTTACTTCAAATTAGAGCAATAGAGATTTGACAAAACCCAACCCATCTAAAATATTCATTGAATGGGTAAAGTAATTGAAGTCTCATTGTAATAGAATGAGAGTGAGCCAATCGATCAAAATACATCTACCACAATATGTACACATTTTTTTTGACTTGCAATATTGGCAACTAATCGAGCTCGTACTCACGTGACACGGTGTCGAGTTTTTCGACTGCTACCACTATAACCTCTAGGCATGCTAATGTGGCCCCTCACGTGGCACACAAGGTAAGTCGATGGTTTCAAACCAATGACTTCACATAACGGAGTGCCTTAACAATATAATCTATCACTGACTGTTCTACACCCCGGGGGCTCACAATATGTACACATTTAGTTAGGATTAGACTTTACAAAAGCGCGGTTCAAACAAGAAATTGGAGGAGAGTCTCAAGAGTTGGAATTCTACCCAACGATTGAATAAGGGTTTTCCAAATATCCAGACATAGCAACACCATCATACCTATACTATAAAAAGTCAAGGCTACAGTTGAAGATCTTATCATGCCTTTACCTCTATGAAAATTGAAGAAGATGATGAATTTTCTTTATGGCGCCTTTCACAACAAATAAAACATATACACCATATTCCACTAAGAAGAAAAGGAGGTGAGCAAAGGAAAGAAGAAAATGGATGAAGAGGAGAAACAATAGTTAGACAATGAATCCACTAATCTAGATTTAGAACAATCATCAAAGTTATAGAAGAAATTGACTTAGTTCCCCTAGAATTATAAAGAAATATTAAAAGTTGCAAAGAAGTATTCATCAGAATTAAAAGATCAATTAGAAAAGTCACTTGGAAAGCCTAACATATTAATTGGGGAACAAGTTAGGAAAATAAAGTTAATTTATGAATCATCCATTGGAAAAGACTATGAAGCAAGTATTGAGAAAGCCTAAGACATTATCATTTAGGGAATACAATTCAAAACTACCATTTCCAAATAGGTTGTAGTGATAATCAAGAAGTAACAAGAAGATGAACAATAGTATAAGTTAGAGTAGGAGGAGAAAGAAAGACAAAAGAAAGAGCGGGAGGAAAAAGAAAGAGAAAGAGGAGAAAGAAAGACAACAAAGGAGAAAGACCGATTGGAGAAAATGAAGCAACCAAAATACCAATTGACTCATCCCCCAAAGGACCAACCAACAAACAGTTGAATTGACCAATCAATAGAAAAAGACCACAATAAGGGAAAACAAAAATAAAAACAAAAAGGCAAGCACTTGACTGGAAATCGAACAAAACATGAGTTGAATCAGCAAGAAACCTAATATCGAACTACTTAGATAGGTAGCCATTAGCTTAATCCCGAAAAAATTGGTTTGGTAGGAGAAGACATATAGACATCAAGATCAAAGGTGACCCATCATTCAAGAGAGAATTGATAGAGAACCCTAAATCAACCAATGATCGACACCAAACTTGTCCCTGAGAGAAGCACAAATCTCCACAACACATGACAAAAATGAATAAGAGGAGTTAAACAAAGTTTATGTATAGAGGATTTAAGCGTAGAACAACTGAAATAGATCAAAATGTATATTCTTTTGTTCCTTAGAATGCATTAGACAAAGAATTGTAAACTTGTTGTTGGCACGCAAGGGGAAGACCCGAGGTTCAACATTAATTCACCAACAAATCCCAAGATATCGACCCTTTCAGCATCACTCGCAAGCAGGTGAAGTATCACCTGAGGTACCTATGGGGACTGCAGGAACCAGGATTTCGTAGTAATGAAGGGAATGGAGACCGTTCTAACATTCATTCAACATGCAATATACCATGTGCGTGAAATCATAATAGCATAACAACGTATGACATATTCATCTTACTTAACCATTTAACCTATGCACAAAACTATCAGATACATATTCATATTAACCATTAAACATCTATTACATGTGCACAACAAACAAAGTAAACCAACACATCATAACAATACACACACATAAGAACACAAGCATTTAACATGGTTCACCCCAACTGGGCTACGTCCACAACGACTAGATTCTTATATTATTTGTTCATGTTCAATCCTTACAATAGGTGTGCACTGCGCTCAAATAAGATACATCAGTTCTACCCCAAAATGACCTAGTCATTTGTGCATACAATGCACACTTTTCTCTTTTTCTCCTCCGTCCCTTCACTCTCATCTCTGACTCCAACAACAACTTAATGTTTTCCTCATAGCTATCTTCTACCCAAAACCCATACATATTTATACATTGATATTAGGGCTCAACCCATTACAAAATGGAACAAACGGTCTAACTACTACTAATTAAATTTCGCCTTCTACGCAATGGCTCCTGAATATGCGTTAATTGTCTTTCGTGTGTGCTACTCCTTTGTTGACTTGTCACGTGTTTTTCTCCTGTGTGATTCCCAAAACTTACCCAAAATGTCCTACTCCAATAGGACCCAATACTCACATGTGGCTCATCTCGAGCCACTTCAATCTTTCTTCAAGGTCTCCATGAACTTCTAAAATTCCTCCTTTGCAGCTGTGATCTTTTCTCTTGCTTGTGTTTCCTGCTACGTAATTCCCGCAACCGTCTCTGCAATAATATGGGTCTTCAACTTTTCCACACTTTCCTGTATTGCTTCCTCGACCATGCCCCACACAACTGCTACTTCTGGTGTCACCTTGTATGCTTTTTCCTGCAATGTTTCTATCTTTTGTATGCGATCCTATTGTCGTGCCCTCATCTGGTTCATTTACGAGTACAATTTTATATTCTCTGCAATTGTTGTCATCATTTCTGTTGGTGGCAATGTGCTCATCACTTCCTTAAACTTATGCCCCTTGTCCTGTGCAGCTTGTAGCTTCTACCTAATTCCTTGTAGTTCCATGTCTTCTGTCAGCTGAGTCCATATTCCTGTGCTTTCTGTGTATAACTTGGCACACTCTGCTTTCATAATTTTGATGTTCTCGATGGTTACTGTTGTCATCTTCTCCCTTTGCTCCCTTTCCTCTGATGGAGTGCTTGATATCTATCGCACTTCCAAATCAATAATCTTTGTGTGGAATCCCTAAATGGCTTCACTGATCTTTGTCACTTATTCTTCTAACGGGGCATCTTCCTCCCTAGGAATTTCTGGAATGATATTATAAACCCCCTGGACCACCTATTTCAATCTCTTTGTCCTCTATTCCGCCTCATCCCACTCCAGCCTAATTTGATCATATTTTGCTTCCAACACATCCTTATCTGCGACTCCCTTTGTCAACTCCATCGATGTTGACATCACGCGCAATTGTAGTTCCTGCGCCACGCTCATTTGTAAACTATGCAACAATTCTACCGACAACTGAGATAGCACCAAGTCAATATGACTAAGTGCCTTTGCATGCCCTCGAAATTCTACCGTAGGGAACTAAAAAGTTCCTACTGCTATCTTCATCACCCGTCGCTCTCTGGATGTTGCAGATGGGTGGAATGCCATTTGTTGTGCCTTTGTCATGGTCTCCATCTGCTCCTGTTGGCATGTTATAACTTGCGCAATCCTAGTTGTCTCCAAAATCTATCGCAGTGAGACAATATGCACTTGCACATCCAAGTGTCTTTCTTGTCACTTCTATGTCACTCACTCAAAATCCTCCTCCATAACCTCTTTCACTTGATCCATAATATTTTGTAAATCATCCTCTAGCAAGACCTGGGTGGCCACTTGCTTGATTGCTTTCCTCTTCTTCCATTGCGGTATTGATATTTTTGTATCCTGTTCCTTTCGCTTCTCTCTCGGGCACTATATTGTCTTCCATTCTCCTCCTGTGCCATTTCCTTCCCCTTCTTCTTCTTCTTCTTCTTCTTCTTCTTCTTCATCTCCTATTTCTTCTATTTTTGGTTGTTGTTTCTCTTACTTCTCTGTTTCTGGTACTGGGGTTTTCTAATCTTCCTCCCAATCTTCTATGATCTGTCCCATGTCAACCTTTGTCAACTTGTATTTGCACGATAACCACTGTTGCTCTGTGTCCTTCTTGGCCTGATTGTACGTATGATGTCTTCCGGCTTTGAAGCGCATAATCCCCTTGTATACTTCTACTACCTGTGGTAGTATACGTTGTGTATTATCGATACTCATCCAGATTACTTCCTTGTATACATAAAACCTAATGTTGTTATCTAACTACCTCTCCTTGTGTGCAGTAAGCCACAAGTTTACATATCTCGCTGCTAAACATGGCTTCTTCGTAGCTCCCAAAAATTGTGTGTCTTCTAGCTCCCTCCAACCCACGGATGCTATCAGTATTAACATCTAGGTATAATGAAATTCCATACCTTTGTTTTGAGCTTCCTTGCAATCTATCAAGAACTGGTTCGACATGAACGTTTCCCAGCTCATTTGAACTCCTGTGACGCACTTCTCAGCTGCCACTATCACACCTGATGGTACCTGATCCTTGCAACATTTCCTCAATAAATTACAGGCTAACATCTGCATCCTGAACCATACTATATTATCATTGATTCTTACAACGTCTAGATTGTGTGCACCTCTGAATGTGCCATACTTGTCCTTCATTCTTTCTACCAATGCGTTCTCCTTTGTCTTGTCTGTGAATAATAGCGATGGGTTATCCATGCAATCAATTCTGTGTCTATGGATACCAATCTATCTAACCATAGAAATCCTTCATGCACACAACTAAGTAATAACTTGACACAAATATTTATCTCTGTGCTCCTACCAAAATGAAAAATATAAAAAAGGTTCAAAATACCTATTTTTTCCAGCCCTGTCGCCCATTCCTATGGCTATACTATGATTGCTTGTGAATCTAAGGCGAGTCTTACATTTTTTTACTTGTTTAGAGTCAATTCTAGAAACTCCTTCATATCTATCAAGTTGTGGTCTACATACCTCATGTTTCCTACTGCGTCGAGCATATCTTGCTCAACAATCACACCTTATGGAATTTTTGGCTCGACGATTTCATACTTTGACTCTTTCTGTAACTTCACCTGCTTTGTTTCGGCTTCCTTGGTGGTACATAATCCCTTGGACAGTGAACAAGGGTTGACCCTAACGTTTATGCTCCTAGTGTTTCCTTGGTCACAGGTATCGATGTCTTCCTGGTGCTCTATTTCTTTGGCTGTGACAGAGCTTCTCCTGTCTTCGGTGGCACCATTTCTCTCTAGAACTACTCATTTGAAAACTAACTTCTTCAGCTTTATCTGTGTTCACACAGCTCTCTAATCTTGCTACTCTCTATGAAGACCCAAATGACAATAAATTCTTTCCATCGACCCTTCAACTGCTTTTATCACTTGTCATCAGTTGTTTCTATTCTTCGCGCCCAAACCTGTAGTCTAATCCAACTTGTACTTCACATTCAATTATTTCCATACTTTGCAATAAATTCAGCTTATTCTGTGGATCATGGTCGAGATCTTTCCAGTCTATCATAGTCTCATCGCTACTTTCCATTTATGACTACGCATGTCCACTACTTCGTCATTATGATCGCTCTTTAATGTGTTTCCTGCCCTCTGCACATATCTTTGTCGCACTTCAATCTTCCTTCCCGCGTACAATTCCTTCCTCTTTCCACATCTCTACAACACTTTTTAGCTTTATCTCCTTAATCATTTATCCTTATGCATCACTTCACCCTTCAAATTCTCTTATTGCTTTTATTCTTTTCTTCTATAATACAAGTACTATGGTACACAAACTGCACACTCCTACTAGTGCGCAGGAGTGCAGTTGTCCCTATACAATTTCAACTGACTACTGTTAACTAGTCCTTCTACAACTTCTTCATTTATATTCTCCAGCTAAACATCACCTGCATCTGTCACAAACTTGATCACATATGGACCTAACCAATGCATCTGGAACTTCCCCCGGTGCTACAAAAACTTGTCGTCATAAAGCAAGACTAAGACTCCTATCTGAAACTTCTTATGTTTTATGTGTTGTCATGCCATGCTTTCTCACACGCTTTTTGAACTTGATGGAAACCTGCGACAAATCAATCCTCTTCCAACTCTACTATTCTGACAATCTCTTCTCCACTGCACCAGAATCTGTAAGCTCTGTCAGAGAAACAATGCACAAACTAGGTACTATGAATTCCATAGGCATAACAACTTCTTGGCCATACACTAGTCTGAATGGGGTATGTCATGTCAACTTCATACTTGTAGTCCTATACGCCCATAATATTGTTGTAATCCTTAAGTCCCAGCCATCTTGATTTACATTACACACCTTCGTCAGTGCATGTTCTAGTATCTTATTGAATGCTTCCACTGTTCCATTTGGCCAAGGATGATACAATGTGCTCTTCTAATGATGAATCTGAAACTCCTCTGTCAATGTTGTAATCAGCCTATTTAGAAAATGAGTTCCCTGATCGCCCATAAGAATTCTCGGGCATCCAAATCTTGTCACCACATTTTTAAACAAAATTTTCACAACTATCTCTACGTTGCAATCTCTTACTAGTTCTGCTTCGACCCATCTAGTCAAATAATCTGTTGCAGTAATGATGTATCTGGCTCCTGATCTCTTCACTGGTGGATTGATCGGCCAAACAAAGTCCACTTCCCATTTATCAAAAACTTGTAATGTCACTTGTGGTACTAAGGGCATCTAATCTCTCCTAGAAGGCTTCCCAATTATTTGGCAAACATCACAAGTCTTAATGAATTCCTTCACATCCTTATGAAGGGTAGGCCACCACAATACTGCACGCAAAATATTTTGAGTTGTTGTTTTTCCTGCGTAGTGTCCTCCTACAACCCCTTCACGTGCCTCTAACAATATCATATGTCTTTCATGTTCTAATACACATCTTCGCAGAATACCATCTGTGCTTAACTTGTACAAATTTCCTGTTATAAGTTGATAGTCTGTGACCTTCACTACTAACTACTTTTTATGTGCAACTGTAAACTCAGGTGGGGTTACTCCCGTGCTCAATAACTGAACTATGTTTGTAAAATAGTAATAAACCATTTGTACTGTAAATAAGTGTGCGTTTAGTAATATGTCATCCAAATTTCTTGCGTCTTCTCTTTATAGTATGCGTTATAAGTGATCAGGCCCTAAATTAAATTTCCTGGTTTCACAACTACCTCAAAGTTCCTGAAACAATAATAGCCATCTGCATATTCTCCCCCCCCAACACTAGCTTATTGACCAAATATCTTAGCGTAGAATGGTCTGTGTACATCTTAAAGTGTGAACCCAACAAGTAATGTCTAAACTTCTGCAATGCATACACCATTTCTAATCCTTCACGTTTTGTAGTCGTATAGTTATGTTATGTAGTTGACAACTTCCTGATTGCAAATGAAATGGAATGATCTATATCTCCTTCTCCATGCTTAGCTAATCCTACGCCTAAAACTACCGATGACGCATCCATGTGAACATGAAACTCCTTCTTCCAATCTGGAAATATCAAAATCGGCGCGGTAACCAATTTTTGCTTCAAATTATCTAAACCTTCCTGACATTCCTCACTCCATTGAAACTTATTCTCCTTCTTTAGTAATCTTTCCATCGGGGTTGTAATTTGTGCATATCCTTTATTGAACTTTCTATAGTACCCTGTATGTCCCAACATTGCTCGTAACTGTCACACTGAAGTGGGTGATGGTAAATCAACAATCACAACAATCTTCACAGGATCCACCAACAATCCTTGCTTACACACTACATGGTCAAATAAGGTACAAAACGTCGCACATAAAATGCACTTCTTCATATTCAAAGATATTTGAAACTGCCTACACCTATCCAACATCAAACACAAAATCTCAATATGATCTTTCAATAGGATAAACACCATCTAGTAATATAAGTATACTTCTAAGAACTTATGGATGAACTCTTTAAATGCTGCTACAACCACTATAGAGAATATTTCTAGTGCATTCTTCAATCCAAACAACATTATTGTGTACTGGTAACACCCCCATTTAGTCAAAAAATGTAGTCTTATATCTATCTTCCCGGGCAATATTGATCTGATGATACCCAAAAATTCCATCCATGAATGAATAGGCTTCATGTCCCCCTATATTCTCCAACACTTCGTTTGTAAATGGTGTAGGAAAGGGATCATGTAAGTAGGCATCATTTAACTTCCTCATATCTACAAAAATTATGATCCCTCGTGTCTTCTTATCCTGAACCACCATGGGACTAATCCACTCCGATTCTGCAATAGGTTCGATAATTCCATCTTCCGACATCCTGTCTATCTCCACTTTCACCTTCTGCTTATACACCGGGTTCAATATGCATGGCCTTTGCTTTATTGGATTAGCATTTGGCTTCAAGGGGATCTTTATCTCTCCTAACTCCCAAACGATCCCTTTCGTCTCCGAAAAACTAGTCTGAAACAAATCTTGATACTCGCACAGTAAGTCCGCTATCTTCTCCATAGTCGTGTCATTCCAATAGTCTCTTATGTTTGCAAATTTGGGTTTATCTTCCATACCAATATTTGCCTTGCATGTTCTCAATGGCTTTGCATATACGATCGATTCAAGATGTGGTCCTTCTACTGCATGCTCTCCTTTAGTTTATGGTATTTTCACATTTCTGGGATCTTCATCCTCCTCTTGGTCTTCTTCAACAACATTATAACAACGCAAAACTTCTTCAACTGTCGTAGAATATCTATGCGCGCTACATACAAGTACTAGTTCTATCGAGTCTTCTGCTGAAAAAATCTTGTTCTTGATGACCTGCAAAACCGAGTCAATCAAAAGAGCATCATCTTCAAAACTAAAAGTTACCTTGAAATTATGAGTCAATTATTCCTAGTCTGCAGTTTCTCTGTGCACTTCCAGTTCCAAATACCAATTCTTCAGGATTGTATCCAAGGTGTGTACAAACATGTGTGTCCATTCTTTCCTAGGTACTTTATTCCATGTCGCAATACATTGTGTAACATGCTCCATTGGACAACTCAATCATGTATACTTCTGCATAGTATCTTCATTCTCTGTCCCAAATCTAATATGTAATAGTCTTCTACGTTGTTTCCAATCTCTTATTCCATCCTTATGCACAACCCACCATCTTGTCGGGGTCACTTTTAGCATGACATCTAACGCCGATAATCTATGTTGATATGATATTTGCAATTCAAATTCTCTTATAAAATAAGATACATCAGTTATTCCTTCATATATTGGAGGATCACATACCTCAGTTTCAATCCATTGCAACGCGTGGGTAATTCGAGCACATTTCCTTGTGGACACTTCATGCAATATCTGCTGCCAATTCTCCAACGCTTCTTCTGAATATGATGCACATGAACTAATACTTCTCCAACTAATTACACCATAAGCTGTAGGATTCACATAATCATCCATTCGTGCGGTCATGTTATACAGGTTGTCGAACTCTTTTCCTTTTACTGGTTCTACATATCTTCTTCCTTCAGTAGGATCTAACGACGCAATAACCTTCAAGTCTTCTACTTCAATTATCATCTATCTCTTCTTCAGGTCAATGATAGTCTGGTTGTCAAAAACCAAATCAAGTCCAAGGAATGTTGGGTAAGGGGTGCTTCCATCTACTATATCGATCACTTCGAAATCGACCAAGCTATGCACTCCATCAATGTTAACACTTACCTTTGTCAACCTTCCAATTGGGACAATCTTATGCTGGTTTGCTAATCTCAAATAGATAGGTGACCAAATCAACTTCGGCTGGCCCATCATCTACCAAGTCTGCCTCGGGATGACATTCACATCAAAATCCAGATCCAAAATAATATTTTCTATGTCGTAGTTTCCTATATGTGCATTGAGTCAAAACTCCCTATTCGTTCTCTTCTTTTGGTGTACCTGGTAAAGTGCTCAGTGTGTGATAAGTATCACTTTCTCTTGGGCGCAATGGTCAATCATCACATGCAACATCTTCAAAGCAGACTCATATTTCATTAACTCTAAACAAATTTTCAGAAACCTATTCAAAGTGTTTATCTTGTCAACTTGTCTTTCTGAATGGTCGTAGACTAGTAGCATATCATACAACAACAACCTATCATACAAAGGTGGTGTGGTTGGAGTCGAGACTATCCATTCTTCTCCTATTACTTCCTTCCTTGCTTGCGTATATGTCTCTTTTTCCTTTCTAGGGGCAAACAATGATTAAGGTTCTATTGCTTTCCTGGCACACTAGTGGATGCTATTTCCTTGATCCATCGCATCAACTTCGGTTCTAGTTCCTCCGCATCTAACTGTTGCTATCTTAGGTTGTTCGTCATGCACCTCTACTTCTATCATATGTACATTTGGGTTCCTTTTTTCTTTCCATTTCACGACAAATTGTTGATAATCCTCCATCACATGGTCTAACTGTTTGAAATATGTACATGTCATGTAGGGATTCAGACAATCTCGTGCCAAGTGTCCAGGATGATTACATTATAACATATAATTGGTCATCTACCTCTGCTGAATACTCCTCTTCCACGGCCTCTGAACCCTCCTCTTCCTGCTTGATTATAACCTCTTGGAGTATTATACTATGGAGCTCCTTTTTTAGATTCTTTGTTGAAATTACTAAGACAACTGAGAGGGGGGGTGAATTAGTTGTTACTGTGCTTAAACAATTTTAATTCAATTAAACCATTTTTAATCTTTCTCCAAGTGACCATCAATATTATACTACATATGGACAACATAAATAATGAGCATCACTCACACATAAGATATACACAGAGACAGATTTTCACGAGGAAACCCATAAAGGGAGAAAACCTCTTCTTCTTCGAAATGATAAGCAGTCTTTTAAGTTCTGTAAATCATCTATAATTGAGCACCAACTCAATGTAAGGCTACTACCTCTATTTTACAAGCTCCAACTTGTTTGAGAGCACCAACTCTCTGGTTTCTCTAGCACCCACTATAAGGAAGCAACAACTCCCTAAGTGTTCCAGCACCAACTGGATGGAAGCACCAACTTCCAGTCACACAGGCACCAACCTGTATAACAGAGAACAACTGTTCTCCCTTGCACCACCCTGCCACCCTGGTTTTTTTGGTTGCAACCAGATGGAAGCTATAACTCCATGTGTTCAAGCACCCACTTGAACCTCTGAGGACAACAATCCTCCCTAGCACCACCCTACCTCCCTGATTATAAATAAATGATTGAATAACCAACAACACGGATAAATCGATTCTTACCACTTCTTCTCTGTTCTGTAAATCTGGTCTGCTTCTGACTGTTCTGCAATTCTTCTCTTCCTCTGTATGTTCTGCAATTCTGCTCTGCTTCAAGTTGTTCTGCAATTCTTCTTTTCCTCTGTCTGTTCTGCAATTCTGCTCTGCTTCAAGTTGTTCTGCAATTCTGCTCTTGCTTCTGTCTATTCCTCATCTATTACTCATCTCTGAGTTTTATCTCACACTGCACATACTATCGGTCTCACACTGCGCATACTGTAATTTTCCCTTTCTTACAGTTCAACTCATTTTTCATTCTGAACGACCAACATTGCACAATTGTCTCATATCTTCTTTTATTCACACATGCCTCAGCAACTGAATCGCCAATCGATCAAGAATCATGAATCAGTTTTTCTAACTGAATCGTAACTGATCAATTAAATGTGAGGTGAACAGTAGCCCTCCTATCATATTCGAATTCACCTGCACCGTTGGATTACAAGAAACAAAATGTCTTTCGCATTTCGTATTTTGGCAATTTGCGATTTTGCATGTCGCGAATTCCTGTTGCGAAGCATCTCGACTCTCCAAGTCGCGATCCCCAAAATGGATCCAGATCAACGGTCCACAAAATTTCATAATCTGATCCCTTCTTTTCCTAATCGAACGACTGACGGGATTTCAGCGTTTTTCCCTTCGAGTCTTCGAGACTCACAATAGTCCCTTTTGGAATTTCACGATTTCGACAATTCTTGTGATGAGATATCTTGACGCTCCATGTCGCAATCCCCGAAACTCTGAAACTCCATGTCACGATCCCCGAAACTCCATGTCGCAATTTCGCATTTCGGCATTTCCCGATTTCTGTGGTGAAGTGTTTCGACACTCCAACTCCTGGTAACCGAAACCTACACCAAAAGGTGTTTTTTGCATTTTGGCATTTCGACATTCCTGTGGTGAAGTGTTTCGACACTCCAACTCCCGGTATCCGGAACTCCGAAATGGAGTTATTTCCCGGTCTGCGAAACTCTTTGTTGATGTGCCTGTTTCGGGATTTCGGTGTTTCGCATTTCGCGACTGCAGGACTCCTGTGATGAAGATTCTCGACTCTTGACTCCTCCAACTCCCGGTATCTGGAACTCCGAAATGGAGTTATTTCCCGGTCTGCAAAACTCTTTGTTGATGTGCCTGTTTCGGGATTTCAGTGTTTCACATTTCGCGACTTCGGGACTCCTGTGATGAAGAGTCTCGACTCTTGACTCCTCCAACTCCCGGTATCTGAAACTCCGATTTCCCGGTCTGCGAAACTCCAAAATGGAGTCTTTGACATGCTCTGATCTATCGCATTTCGGGATTTTCTGCCCTGAGTTGCTTCCTTGACTCCTGGAGTTTATGGTTCTGATCTTGCCATGCGATCATCGTTGCACTGCTGGTCTTGCCACTTTCTCTTGTTCATCATCGTCGGGCTGAGCTTGCCATCAATGACAAACAAATACTCTTCCTTCTGTCTGCCCGTAATAAATATGCCAACATTCTTCTCCCTAGACTCTATATGCATCTACAATACATTCTCTCATCAAATCAAATGTGCGACAATCCTTCTCTTCAAGTCTGAAAGACTTGCAAAAGTTACAAAACAAATTTCTCGCACTACTCTAGTACTTCTACATTAGTGGGAAATTATGAGGGTGGTGACCGATCATCTTACAAATATTGCATCATACCCCTCATGGATTCAGAGCTACTATATTCAAATACTACTGAAAATTCAGGCATTCATTCTTATGGTGACCCTATGTTCTACATGTGATACATCAGACGTCCTCATGCTTTTCTTTTCCTTTTGCAAGTTCCTGCAACCGAATAGTCAATGTTGCTAACTGCGACTGCACTTGAACCATCCCTACACCATTTTCTCTGACTGGGGATGCTTCTAATTTCATGGAAATTTCTAAGGCTTCCGATTATGACACAATCTTCTGTTGCGTCAAAGGGAAACATATATGCGAAAATAATCCTGCAATAAACTACTCTCTGTGTTGTTCATCTAGAATTTGGAATGTTAACCGATCATTCAGTATCTTGAATCTTTGATCATAGTCCCACACAGATTCATTTACTATCTACTTGATCTCCTTCAGATCTGTAATGCATTGTGACTCGGACTCAGGTTTCTAGAACTCTTTCAATAGATCTTGACTTACCTCTGCCAATGTTCTAGTTTATCCTGTAGGTGTCGTAGTCTGATATTTCATGTACCATAATAATGCGTGATCTCTGAATATTGTTACCAATTGTGCAATATTTGTATCATCATCTCAGACATTCTTTATAGTCCATATTGTCTCATAAATGAAAATATGTTGTTCTGGATCCTCTGTCCCCACTCCATGGAAGACATGCATTATTAAAGTAGGATCTACTCCTACCATCGTGTTCTACGTGATATTCTTTCCTGATAACACTAACTAATTTTGACTTAGCGTACTACTTCCACTACTCTGACTACTTTTACTACTATCTTTATTTCCTTTACTAACTATAATTGACAAAGCTTCTGATCTTACCTCAGTTTTTGACAATGCACATGGGGTTGTGGGTTCGATGTAGAGTCTGATCTTAGTGGGATATTCTTCTACTGGACTAAGTTGATAGATCTTTTCTTCTGTGCGCAGACTTGCTTCGATCTAGAGTATCACACCAATGTCTCTTTCCTCGTTTTCACTATGATGCCCCTCTCTCTTAGCCACAATCCTCTTCTTATTCGGTCTAAATCTCTTACCACTGCACAATACTCCAATCTCTTCGTTCATCACACACTCTTATTCTCTTAGCATCCTCATCCCATCCATTCCTCATTCCTTCTCTTCATCCCTTTTTATGCTCATACCATCCCCTGGTAAGCCCCTAGTCCCCCTATGCAGGCAAATGTGCTTAACAATCAAATTCCATTTTCATAACTCCCTTGTCGCAAAATAACATCTTAATCCATGTAGATAATGACTTCAAGTGTCTTCTACACGGTCCCTTAAAGAATTCCCTTTCAACAACGCTATACAACTGAGTGCAATCTATAGAAAATCCAGTAATGTAACCTCCCAACACACTTTCCAGCTAGTAATCTATTGCACGTGATATCTAATTGCTTATAGTATTGACTTGCCTAATTAACTCAGGAGTCCATATATTGGAACAACAGTACAAAATCTTCCGATCTGTTCAACTAATCTTTGGATCTACTCTGCTAAAATATTTGAAAAATCAACAAAGAAAATTTCATGCAAATTTGTAAACACATCCTTTGTAGCCATTTCTCTGCGTTGATCCGTGGATTCTTATTCTGGTCTACAAAAAAATCGATCTCCTTTGCGTCCAACCATTGTCCAATATCCTCCTTAGTAGGCCTCCACATACCCCTCAATCGCAGGTCTCGGTTCCTGTCAACATAACCATTTGTTGGGGCGCAGTGGGCAGACCCGAGGTTCAACAATAATTCACCAACAAATCCCAAGATACCCACCCTTTTGGCATCACTCACAAGCAAGTGAAGTCTCACTAGAGGTACCTATGGGGACTGCAGGAACTAGGCTTCCACAATCATGAAGGGAATGGAGATTGTTCTAACATGTATTCTTACTTAACATTCATTCAACATGCATTATACCATGTGTGTGAGATCATAACAACATAACAACGTATTCCATATTCATCTTACTTAATCATTCAACTTGTGTGTGGAACTATCAGATACATATTCATATTAACCATTAAGCATCTATTACATGTGTGCAATAAACAAAGTAAACCAACACATCATAACAACACACACACACACACATCGGAACACAAGCATTTAACGTGGTTGACCCCAACTGGGCTATGTCCACAACGACTACTTCTTATATTATTCGTTCATGTTCAATCCTTACAACAAGTGTGCACTGCGCTTAAATAAGATACATTAGTTCCACCCCAAAATGACCTAGTCGTCCGCGCATATAGTGCGCACTTAGCTCCTTTTCTCCTCCATCCCTTCACTCTCATCTCTGACTCCAACAACAACTTAATGCTCTCCTCATAGCTACCTTCTAGAAAAAACCTATACATATTTATGCATTGATATTAGGGCTTAACCTGTTACTAAGTGGACCAAATGGTCTAACTACTACTAATTAACTTCCACCTTCTGCACGTTGGCTCTTGAATATGCGCTAACTACCTTCTGTGCGCGTTGCTCCTTTGTTGAGTTGTCGCGTGGTTTGATTCTGTGCGATTCCCAAAACTTACCCAAAATGTCCTTCTCCAACACTTACAAAGGTTGATTAAGAAAGAAACTAACAAGAGATTGCACAAGAACAAAAGAGGAATAAAAGAGAGAAGAGACAAGGAGAAATAAATATTACATGCATTTGAGGATAAGAATCAATAAATCCTAGTCCTACCAACATTTGAAGATGGAGGAAACCCATTAGTGAGTATGAAGACACTCACTATGAATAGTTTGAAGAAATATGGAGAATTAGTAGATGAACAAAAAACTACTAAGCACAATCAAACAATGGACACCATACATCAAGAGTATGTTTGAGCATCTCTAAAGCTTATTGTAACAACAACATGCAAAATTGAGAAAGTTTGTTAAAGTTGGTTAATATTCTATATGGAAGTATGCAACACCAAGAAAGATAAGTAGGCTAATTTGATTCAGTTGGAGTAGACAATACAAGAACTCACTATTGTACAGGCAATGAAGATTGTGGAAACTCAATTGGAGTTTAAAAAACAAGCATTGCAAGAACTGCATGAACAAGAGCTAGAGTGGTTGTTGGAAGCACAAATGATTCAAAAGCAATTTGAAAACTAATAGCCTAGATCTGTGATGCTTTAAAGTTATTTGGAGAAACTTTGGTTCATAAAAAGACACTCTAGAAAAATTGCAAGAAGTATAATTAAGTATAATTAAGTGACAAGTTACAACATTAGGCATAACATCGGAACACCAAGATGGTGACTGAGAAAGCACTTAAAGTCTGAAAATCCTTTGAATATCATCTTAGATCTCAAAACCAACCATTCACAACACTTGCATGAAGACAAGTACATAATACCGACAAGAAGCACCAATGGAGAACTCACCACCCACATAAAATACGTCTAAATGATTCACAATTTTGACTAAGTTTTGATTTTTGTTGGAAAATTTTGACCGTAAATTGAGAGTCTATATTTTTAGGTAATTGCTTCACTTCTTCGAGATGAAGAAGGTTTTGAGGTCAGGGGAGATGTTAAAGATATAAATATGCTTAGATTAATGTCTTTTTATGAGTAAGTACGTGTAGTTAGTCAAATTGAAGAGTTGGGTTAGTTGTGGTTGGCCAATCAACTACTTAAAAATGGTTTATAATCATAAGTACTTTCTTATTTGTTATTCAATATATAAAGGAATAGATTTCTGCTATGCAAAATTGGATATTTATGGGTTCAGAATGATATAATTAATGTTACAAATTGCTAGTTATATGCCTTTGTTCTCCTAATATCTATGCATATTTTGTGTATTATATTTCGTAGTTAGCTAAGTATTATATTCTTTATTTTTGTATTGTTGTACAATTGTAATGTTCCACTAGATTTCATGTGCACTATATTAGATTATAAATGCACATGCAAGCTAAAGTATAGTAATAACAAATTCCCCCTAATGTATGAGGTTAGTAGATCATCACATCACTAAAATATATTACATTTTTTCCTCAACAAAATTAACTATTAAGAGACTAAAGGGGAACTCACCTTCCAAGTGGAGGACAAGGAAACCGTCAACACATAAATAAATTGTAAGATAATCATAGTTTATTTTATGAGTGGGGAATACCCATGCTCATGCTTGAATCGAGTCAAGTATATCATATGAGTTGATCATGGGGAAAAACATTTGGAAGGACATGCCAAAGTACATCATATAATTGATTTGTTGTGCAACAAAATGGGAAGGTTGTGCCCAAGTACATAAATATCTCAATACACAATCAGACATCCTATAACATCAATGGTATAGTCCTGCCAAGGTGGATAGAACAAAAATGAAGAAGATGATACCCTAGCTAGAAAGGGGCTAAAACATATGAGGAACTCAAACTGTGGCTAAAAAGAGATCCAAATATAGACTCCTATACCCAATGGAAAGGACTGGCAAAATGCTTTGGGTCTTTGACTAATTCTGGAACACTAATACCATCAAGTACGATGTCCCTGTGTGATAAGGAGTTGAAGTTGAACATGGGAGAAACCATTTAATAAAAAATTAATAAAGAAATCCTTGCTAGCCATAAGATAACCCACCAATGATGAAAATGGGCACGAAGGTTGTAGTATGATCCATACCTAAGATTGTGAATAAATGATCTAAAATCAAACATTGAATGGAACCATTTGGTTAGGGACCAATGATGATAATACACTGGTAAACACAAGGAAATACCACCAATGAGAAAAAAAGAACCCAAGGTATTAAGAATCTAGATCAGATTCTTGGAGAAAATGTGTCATGGTCAATGATGAATTCCATCAACCAGCACAAGGTAAGAATATATAATTTGATGAATGAATAAGGCATAGACTTCACACAAGGGAACATGCCAAACATGGTAAGGGTGACACGAGACTTCCCTTGAAAAAAAGAAACAAGGAAAAGACTGACTTTGGGAAACAACCAATTCTAAAGGAAACCGCGAAGAAATAAATCACTTGAGGTTGAGAAGAAGATACAAGAGAGAGATATTTTATGGTCATGATTAGTGAATCAAAACTTAGCTTCGAAAATTAAGGAGGTAGATAAACCTCAATGATTATGATGACCAAGTGTAAGGACACAAATGAATATGCTCCAATGACTACACCACTTGCATCATACTCCACTTGGAACACATCCTCAAAATTCAAGAACGACATCACTAGGCCTCTATTATCCTCTCCTCCAACATCTCAACACGTCTTTGTGCTCATGCACTCCACTACAATATTTGTACCTTCTTTCTCTTGTCATAGGTGCACAAATTCCATAACCCTCTAATAAACTTCCTCTAAAAATTAGTAGTGCAATAATAACTTCTTATCTCACGCACAATGTGCAATACCAACCAATCTAGTCTAGCCTTTACTTTTTCTGGGTATATATTCAATCCTCAACACATGATAACAAAATCCAAATAAACCAACAATTGCATGAAGAACCCAAACTTCTTCAAATTTATTTGCAAATTCTCCCTATCCAAAACTTCCAACACCAAACTGATATATTGCAAATGCTCACCTCCACTACCATTATAATTCAGAATGTCATCCAAGTACACAACAATGAAATTACCTAATTAAGGATGCAAAATCTTAATTGTTAACCTCATAAATGTACATAGCCAGACCAAAATGCATAACCAACTATTCATAGAAATCATTATTTGTCATGAATACAATCTTCCATTCATCTCCTTATTCAATTTGATGGTAACCATTCTTCAAATCAATATCAATGAAATATATTACACTACTTAACTTGTCCAATAAGTCATCAATCCTTAGCCAAGGAAATATCTAATTCATTGTAGTCATGTTTGCATCCTGCATTTGACATCCATTTTTTGAGTCAACAATGTCAATATAGCACACAGACCCATGCTTTCCCATATCAATCCTCTCGACAACAAATCCTCAACTTGGCGATTTAATTATGCACTTTCTAGTTGTTTCATCCTATGTGTGACCCTATTCGATAATATAACTCTTGGCACCAAATATATCTCATGTGTGATCTTCCTTCTTGGAAAAATATCATCTAGAAAATATTCTCTCACAATGTCTATGAACACATTCAACAATCTTCTTACCTCCTTAGGAATATGTTTCACGTGTATGTTTATTTCTCCTTTATCATGTTGTTCATCTTTCACATTCCTAGAAACAATTGCATAATGATGCTATGCACCTTTTACAACATTTAAGAATTATTGTATGGTCGTCAACAACACTTCTCTTAGATCTTAATCCTTAATAGGCAACCATTGTAACTTTCTCCCATCCTTCAAGATGGTATATGTATTCTTCCTCCCATCATGCATGTGAAACAATTAAACTGCGATGATATTCCCAATAGCAATTGACATACATGCATCCATAGAGATTGCATCACACAAAATCACATCTTTGTACTTACCAATGTGAAAGGACACCTTACATGGTCAATTACAATAGCCTCATCTCCTTTCTAAAACTAGAATAACTTATAAATTTGGGATGCTTATATTGCACTAATCCTTGTTTATCAACCATCTTTATTACCATGATATTATTTGTACTACTAGAATCATTAACACCCTTGAAACACTTACCTCCACACTTGCACTTGGTTCCAAGGATATTCTTCCTCAACCACCTCTCTTCCTCTAGTGTCTACTATTATGCTTGCACTATCTTCATTATACACAACATCAAAATCTCTCCTCTTTTTGTTGCCACTACCACTAAATTATCTTGTTACACCTCTCCCTGGGATAACTACATTCTAGCCTCATTAATCTATGTTCCATCCCTGTGTATGCATTCAAATGATCTATGTCCTTCATCTTCATAGGCATAACAATAATTTTTTCCCCTGTAGCCACCAACTTTTTAGCCTCTACCTTACAATCAACCTTGAGTTTGATGTTTATTTCTCCTTGATGTGCTACCTTCTCTTTGTGTGAATCATCTATGCACAACACTGAACCTCATCTACTACCTCAATCACCTCTTCCTCTATTGGAACTCCTTGTATTGTCATTGCAAGATGGGTTTTCTTATACTCTTAAATCTAATTGATATGCTTCTTCCATTGCACCTATCTTATGTAGCCTTATCTCATCTAGTACTACACACTTCAGTGCATTCATATACCTTGAGAATCTCTAGTTCTCATCCTCACCATGCCCTGCATGAATATAAATTTAATAGAATTCCTCCATATACCTCTACGCATTTTGATCATTTTGTTTCAAATTCTGCTTATGGTATGAATAACATTTATATGTAATCCACCAAGAAGAATTTATTCAAAACTTGGACATCATCTTATTCCAAGTCTAGATTGTCTCTTTGTTTCGATGAGCCTACTCACATTGCACAAAATCCCACCACATAGAAGCATGCCCTTTTAACTTTGTGATGGAAAAATTCACTTTATTTGAGTCCTCACTCCTCTCATACTCGAAATATATCTCCATCTCACTCATCCAATCCATTGATGCTTCTGCTTTCATACTTCCATAATACTACTAGGCTTTGACTTTGGCTCCTCATTTGTTCTTCAATAATACAATCCACTAGGTTGTGGCATCTCCTTCTTGTTCATCTTCTTTTTCTTTGTGTTCTACTTAAAACTATTGGTTTCTTGATCTCCACTCTATTGTCTTGTTTTCAAATCCTTAATTCTTCTTCTCACTTGCTTGTATAAACCGGTTTACACCAATTTTTTATGATCTTATTGTCATTGTTTCAATTCTTCCCCTATGAATTCTCACAATTCTAGGGAATTCTACCTTTGCAAACCCCAAAGGTTTTGTCTATCATCAAAATTCCAAATCACTAACTCTAATACCAAAATTCTTAATTACATGTTCAGATTCTCAAAACTTCATTTTATCTTAGTAGGGAATAACAATAGGGTAATGGTCCCACAAAAATGATGTGAAACATTAGGGAAATGGTCCCACAACTCGAGCTTAATGTGCCTAGAATAGACCACACGAGAGCTTTATAGAAAAGTTCAAATGACAAAAATATAAAGAACATTCACAAGACTTAATCCAATATATAGCTTGACATACATATTTAGAAGGGTCTACCCATTCTCATTATTCATATGAAATTAAATATTTTGGACTTGTTGAGTCCAGGACACACCCTAAATGTTTTTGAAAATTTTGGATACCACTTTCTTCTTCAAGTTCTTTGTTCATCTAAAAAGTCAATTTTTGTTTTATAATTTTGACTAATTTCTTAGAACGGTTAGTCATGCTTCACATAACTCCTTTTCTCAATAAAACCCAAATTTTTTCCAAGTCTTTGAAGTGTTTTCACTTAATTTTTTATTGCGTATTAGGGGTTTTTGAAATTTTCATCGACAAAAAAATTATACTTTCAGCGCTAATGGAAAGTTCAAAAGTGATCCAATGAAAAGTTCAAAAGTTCATCGATGAGGAGCACAACATGAAATTTTTTATTTGTGCAGATCACTGGCAAGCTTTTTGACTTTACATCAATAAAGTTTTTACAAGCATTTGTGAGAAGTGTAAAAGTATTTGTGAGCATTGATCGTCGATGAGTGTCAAAACTTTTTAATAAACAATAGTCTTTACGAGCGTCGATGGAAAGTTTGAAAAAACAATGATCACATAATCTTAAAGACCGAGCACTTATTGATGTTAGCAACCAACTTTGGGATAGAGGGAAAGTTTTATGTCATAACGATCAAAAGTTGAAAAACACGTATGATAGAGTCCATCGTTGTGATTTCAAATTTATCTCGACTCACCATTAATTGATAATCATTGTTCACATATCATCACTATTAGTTCTAAGTTTGGGTTGTTGGACTGTCAAATTGCCATGATTTTTCTCAGGATTCACATAATCCAATTGAGTTTGAACTCAATTTTGTCATGATGAAGCAGGATTGTGTCTAGGATTGTGTCTAGTTGTCCATAAGTTTTCAATTTGCTACCATTTGGGATTATTGAATTGATGATTTAATAGTGTGAGCTAGGAATTGAGAATTGTGAGTTGAGAATTGATTGTTTGTGAGTTTATTTCTAGTTAAATCCAATTTATCAACGTAAATATACTCCTATCCTAGAATAGTTAGCTTAGTTTCTTGGTTTCTTCATATCTTGCAAGCCACAATCAAGTTTCAATTATAGAGCTCAAAATGCGCTAACCTCACTTGTATCCCTTATACAACATTGCTATCAATTTGATTTCTAGGTACGTTTCAAGACTCCATGACTCTTTGGTTGAAACCAATTTGAGGAATTGAAAAAAATGTAATTTTTGTTTCTAGTAGAAAAAAAAAATCCTCTTCTTCTCAATTTCTTTTCAAGTCATTATGATTTTATCTCTCATAATTAGTTCAATCTAGAAAATAATCAAATGTTGTATAAATTAAGATTTTTTTTACTCTTCTTCTAGACACAATGCCTCCAAGAAGGGATTCTACCAGAATGCCTAAGAAATCACCTAATGGGGAAAATCCCATGGAGCACACAAAACAATACACCAAATGCCCATCGATGTTGAAACCACTCAGAAGGAGAATGTTGCGATCATCCAAATAGCCAAACTAGAGATGGAACCACTGAGACATATTTAAAAAGATATTGATGCCAATATAGGTGTTCAACTCCCTTTCCTAAGATGGGGAGAGATGTATAGAAAATTCCGTACATAACGCTACCCTAATGTAGTACCCCCAAGTGATCTTGATATGAGAGGGGTAGATGATCTATTCTTCATCAATATAAGAAAATCTCGTTTGTGTTATGTTGCAGCGAGAACACCAATCATGCCTTCTTCAAAGGCCATTGATTGTATAATCTCTTATGCCGACACATAGAACATAATCATTTTGAATGAGCAGGGTAGATGCATAGGTTCCTAACTACCATCCAAGTTAGAGAAATATTATAATATGCTACAACCTAATTGTACATGATCAAAGGTTTTGTGGATCAATTTAACAAAGAACATCACACTATGAAGATCCTCTCTAGCTAGTGGGTTGAGGACAAGAGGTTTTTCGGGAAATTTGATGGGGTGTATTCTATTACCAATTTGAGGAAGCCTTATGTGTACATAATGGATTTGATAGTCAGAAGGATTGCACACATTTCAAATGTGCATGGTTACCATTGGCATACACAGTAGTTACCACCAGTCGTATGCTTAATTGGCCAACTGTTCTTTCCCATTATTTAAATAGAATGATAGAAAGAGTGCAAAAGGCCAAAGCTAAGCCAGGGGTGTACCCACATTCTACATGGCCTCTTACCTCATGGATGTGACTTGTGCTACCAATGTTCACTTAGGTGTAAATTTGATTTGGCATGTCCTCAAAGTGCTTGGTGCACTTGTATTGCCAAGTACTTTGGGAAAATAAGTACAATAAACATTATGCAATGACCTATGATCAATTCTTGGATCCTCTCTATCGTCTCATTGTCTAAAAATATAGCTCAAGATTGGCCAAAGATGCTATGAAGCTCATCAGAAGCATAAATAATCAATATCTCTAGGAATAGTATACATATATGAGACTTTATGGTGTTAGTGGTGCTCCTCATTTGATGCCTAGGTATGTGCCCAACATATTGGTCTTGGGTGAGATAGCCTATGAAACAATCATGTAGGGTTTCAATGATTCCTTACTTAAAGAAGCAAAAAAGAAGATCTCCATTCCTTATAATTTCAGTTTGGGACATTATCATTTAAAATATCCAAAGCAAGCTAGGCAAGAAGCTAGTTCTATGTTGGAATATCAATTTCCCCAAGGACGGTTTATAAGGCATGCCCACTTGGGATTGTGGCAAAACAACATGAATTAATTTCCTTATCCCAAGGATACACTAATGAGCAATCATAGAATGAAATTCCATTAGAAATTGGTAAAGACCAGGAAGATGTCCAAGACATACTGAAATCCCAGACTTTGCAACTTTCTACAACATGACTTCATATGACCATATGGAGGAATTCATAAGCAAGTTGGATGAAATGGAAAGGACAAGGAAAGAAGAAGAAGACCATATGAGAGGTGAGGAAATTGAACTAAGAGAGGAAGCATAACTAAGAGAAATGGAGGAGGAACAAAAAGACAACAACAAGAAGATGAATTAAAAAGAAAAATAGAGGAATAAATAAGGCAAAAGCAAGAAGAAGTAGACGTTATAATGTTACAAGAGGCCAAGAGAATAACAGTTGAGGCTGAAGTCAGAAAAAAGGCTTTGAGAGATTTACAAGAGAAAGAAACATCAGAAGCAAAAGAGGAACATAAAAATAAAAAGGAGGAACAAATATTACAAGATGAAGAACAAAGAAGAAAAGGGGAAGAAAAAACAAGAGAGGAGGAAGAAAGGAGAATAAAGGAAGAGGAACATAGAAATTTAGAAGAAGAAGAAAGAAAACAGAAAGAGAGGTTCATAGTTGAAGAGAAGAAAAGAAAACAAGAGGAAGAAATGAAAAGGGAGGAGGAAGAGACGCTCCAACAAGAAGCAACTCAAGAAGAAAAGGACAAAGAAGGTATGGAAAGTGAGACACACTAATACACATAACACTTTCATACACAACAACCACCACCATCTCCTAGCAGCATCGTTGATCTAACCAAGGAGGACGTGGTCATTCCCAAATAATGAAATAAAGGTAAGGAACCCATGTTAGAGCAATTGCACACTCGAGGAATCTTGGAGAATGTTTTATCTTGGGGCGATCAACCAATTTTAGATCCTTTGGAAGAAGTTGCTAGCCTAGAATTGATAGCCTATAACAAGAGAAAGCAGGCAATAGTGAAACAAACTCATAAAAGAAATAAAGTGGACTCAGATACCTCTATCCTATGTACCACCAAAGAACCAATTGTTGACACTAAGAAATTAGACTCAACGATCTATTGTCAGCTGGGATAGCTATCTCTTATGCCACTATGGACAAGTAAAAAAATGAAGCAGAAGAGATTCAGAGCCTTGGGAAATAAATTGTTTTTCTTGAAAATCAAGTGAAAAACTATAAGGCCTCAAAGGACATGGTCAAGAGTTTCATCAAGGAAGTATTGGAAGAAGATAAAATCAATGATCAAATCAAGAAGGACTTAATCTCCAAAGTTTTGAGCTAAAAGAGTAGAGAATGCAACTATCCATACTTTACAAGGAAAACCTAATATGGAAAGAGCAACATGCTAAGTTACAAGACCAACTGAATTTCTATTAAGAAGATTAAAAAAATAGAGGTCAATAAGACCATCATATTGGGATGTTGAGTAAGCTTGAATTGTATGGGATATAATAGACCATCAACTTCTGGGGTAGAATGTCACATGAGTCACAAAAATAGATTGAGGATGAGTGGTTGGCCTAGATTAAAATTTGGGATATAATAGAACATACTATTGTACCATGAAAGCTTTCTAGCTTCGACTCACTTGAAGGATTCTCACTAGGCACAAAAGTATTGAAGCAGTTCGAGGATGATGTACAAAAGCATGAAGTAGATGTTAGGGATATTTCTTCTCTAGAGCAAGGTCATCTCCATAAATCTTTGACCGTTGAAATTAGAAGAGCGACTTGATTAGAGTCTATTTTTCCTAAAATAGAAAAATTATATCAAGAGATTTGAGAGTGAGATTCCCATTTTGAGATTACCTACTTAGCAACATGTATTTCTCTATCTTAATTTATGTAATGATTTATTTAATCAATGAAAAAATATGACAAAGAAAATGTAAAATATCCAACTCCTAGTTCTCTTGAAGTTTAGTTTGAGAAACAATTTGCATGGTTATTTTTGCATGTACATTTTTATTTTATAAATATGTAAACCAAATTCTTGGAAAAAGATTTTTGGTTATGAGGGTATCTTTCCTTCTTAACTTAGCTTCTTGGCTAGCTTGTCTTAATGGTCAGTGAATCTATACGATCAATTAATAGTAGTTAAGTCTTGTCTTTTCTATTCGAGTGGAAGAAAAAAGGTGGAGAGAGCAATGGATCGATTGATTGGGCCTGAGTGGTGTAAGCATAAGGCCCTACGAGGATATCTTTTTGAATTGATTCATTGCCCGCACTCACTACTCTTAAGAATTGTAACTTTTAATTAGTTTCAAGTTAATTCAGAAGCTTGTCCTTAAAGTCGAAAGACATTTTGTTGGGGATTCTTCATGGATCGATTTTATCAATGGATTACTTTGCTATTGATTTAATATTGCACATATGTCTAGTATAAATTTATGATTATGTTTAAGTTATCTTATGCTATCAATATATAATTTCTTTCAGATCTTCAACAAATCTATTAAATGTGTTTTATGGTTAAGCTTTAATTATTATTTCTTATTCCATAATTAGTAATGTGCCATTTGCTTTAATTAATTGTTGAATTACTTACGTATTTGGTTATGGATAAAATGACATTCTTTTTGTGATTTTTCTTAGATTTATTTCTATACTTGTTTAATTATTTTTCCGGGAAATATTCCTATAGAGATAATTTTCTTGTAGAATTCATTCTTAGGGGAACAAAATTGTAGAACTATTTCCATTTACTATATTTCTGAGAGTTACCTTTTAAAAATAGATTTCCTTCTATTCACCCAAGTCAAATTTCCATCTTGTTCACTATTTAACAGAAAAAATCAAAATAGTAGAAATATGTAGAAAATGAAACCTCCCACATAAATCCATCGATTAGTTGTTGGACCATAACCCAAAGGATTATTACATTCAACATGGAGGAGTCTAATTGGGCCTCTTCCTTGGGTTTAATCCCTACTATCAAGATTTTGGAAATCTAGCCTCCTCAACAAGACTATCTCAAGCTTTCAAATCCTCTCACCCCTCTCACTTACCAAGGCTTCTTCCTTTTCAAATTCCACACCTCTCATGCGATGTCACTATGCACACAATTTGCAACTATAGATTCTTTCTTGGCCACTCAAATATTCTAACACTAGAAACATCCTTTCACTTTTGTACACCTCATCCTTAGGCAACCAATCACTCTATACCACTTTCTTGACTTGATTATGACTCATTCTCTCTCATAGAATGTTCTTTTCTTCTTTCATTTGATGTTAACTTGTGCTCTCATAGCCACCTCATTTTATGCATTAGCCAACCCACTCTCTTCCTTCTTGCACTGCTTTCTTCACATCACCCTGGACCTTCGAGCTTCTAATCGCTTCAACTACCTATTTGGAACAATCCAACTTCATCATTTCTTATCAAACCTTGTTGCCACATTGACACCCTTTTGATTCCTCATAGTAAAAAAATCAACTTCCTCTTATATGCACACTACACTCTGCTTTCCCATGCACTCTCAATCTTGTACTCACTACTTCATCTGCGCACCAAATTATATGCACCTCCAAACATACTTCACATCCTATGCACACTTTTCACACAAAATCTCATATGCCACATTTGTAAAGCCTGTAGCACTACCCTTCTTGACTGGCCAAAGCTCCCAAAGATGTTTCAAGACAATTAATTTTTGTAAATGCATTTGATGATATATCTTTTACTTATATACTATAGACTAAAATGTTTTTAGCATTATAATTTAAGGTAATATTCGCCAATCATTTCCATTTGTCATGAATTAACTATGAGTTCGAAGTATACTATTACGATGTTCATCATGACTATATATATGAAGTTACCTTTATTAAGTAATTGAACATGGAAATGGTGTTAGTAATTTGCAACTGTTAACTTAGTACATCATCAAATTTATTTTCAATAATCTTCACATTCACAATCTCGTCAAGATTATCAAGTGCAAGATGGTGTTTCCTAAAGGGAAAAAGGTGTAAATAACTCTCATGTTTTGGGCATCTTATAATGCCACATTATCAATGCGACTAGTTTCAAGCATATATAGTTCTAAATAAATGAAGATTGGCAAGTTTCAAATTCAAACAAATCCAAGAATATCATAATCTTATTTTTAGAATGTCAAATATGGCTAATTGTAAAACGTAAAAAGACAATTTTATAACATTATTAAAAAGTTTATTACATCGAAGGCATTCTTTTAAGGGGATAAACTCTCTCAAGCTTTCGTCGTCTGTTGATGGCCTATGAAACATCACCATTTCTTTATACTCTACAATGTATTATACCTCACCACATGTAATCCATGTTTCCCACCTCTGGCTTGTCACATCCCTCATCAACCATCGACTCATTGCACTCTCGTGCGACAAAAGCTTGGAGAAAGAGAAATGCATACAAAGGTAAAAATATTTGCTTGTGACCTAATGGAGTAGGGACGATTTTGTAAACAATACATGAACTCCATGAGTAGATGGTGTTTGGTGGGTAAAGAATGGACAAGTAAAGGTCAAACAAAGGCATCCACAAACCCCCTTGAAAGGCTCTGAATATTCATGTTTTGAAAAAGGCTCGGGTTATGCTAGATTTTGGTTGCTTTGCCTCAATTTGTCAATATAATTGATTTTTTTCGTAAATTGAATGGAGGATATTTTTCATCAACTATCACATAGAATTATAGATTAACAAAATTTGGAGCTTATCTATGTTGCATGGAAGTTTGGGTGTCAAAATTTGACATATGAAGTGGTTTTAAAACTTTTTCACGACTTCAATAGAAAAAAATGTTGCCCCTAATAGCACAATCCATATAGGGTGCTCATTTAACACATGCATGCACCCAATTTGTAACAAAATATAAAGTGGAGGCAATTGGTTGCCACAATTAGAAGAGGGAGGATATGGGGAATCAATGTAATTGGAATGTTGGACTTTGACAACATTGAGCAATGTCATATAAGGGTGTTGATGACTTTCATATTATGCAAGTGTAATTTATGAATGAGTTATATTATTTTTAATATGTCAATGAATGATCAAGTTACTACACACACACACACACAACAATGATTCATGGTTAACGACTATTAAGATAGTAAGGATTATTAAAATTAGTTTTTTGGAAAAGACTTTTTGACAAATATAACTTTCAACTTTTGGAAGTGAATCTTATAAATCTTTCTTTCATTTGTTCATTAAATAGTTTTTCTAAATGCCTATCTGTATGTGTTTGAATTGAGTTGTTAGTACAAGCGAATAGTTGTTTGATACTGAGAAGCCAAGACGTCGACATGGACACATTGTCAATGACTAGGAAAGTGATGGTAGTTTGGGTATTTACATCATCCACCGCCTTCATCCATGTGATATACTCATTGAATACACAAAATTGTGTATACCTAAAAAGTATGCTCATGACGTTGTGCCCATTACAAGTAATAGCAAGTAAGGTGAGAATGAAAGTTGCAAATTTGCAGTAGCACCTTCATATTGCCCGTGATGGGATTCTAACGCACGATGTGTGGTATACGATGGAAAACTAAAATCATGGGTTATATTTGATGATGGGATGCTTATGTAAGGGACTCTTTAGGGTTCCTTTTTAAATCGTGCCTTCCATCAATCACTAAAACCTAATGTAAATAGAAATAATATTTGAACAATAAAAAAAATTGTTTGAGAAGTAATAACTTAGGTTTTGGGATTAAATAGGAGAATCATCACAATTTTAATTTTCAACCATAAAGTTGTCTTGGAATTGGTAGTATTTTTTTAATTATATAGAATATATTTTTCACCCATAATCCATTAATATAGAATCCGATTTACTTTATTTTATAGTAAGAAGCCTTCTAACAAATGACGACCTCATTGATAGTGTTGCACATTTATTCTTCTCTAAATAAAAAATGAATGTTTATGTTGGATTACTGAGA
>ML777139.1:219493-246624 GCA_009831015.1 Picea engelmannii
GGGGGGGGGGGGTTGAATTAGAAATAGAGAAATTTAATCCTTTTTAACCATATAATCCAAGTGTTATATCAATGTAACATCACCATCCAATAACTGCAGAGTAAATACACAATGAAATAATGAACAATCATACACATACACATTACACCAATGTTTTACATGGAAACCCAAAGCGAGAGAAAACCACATAATGCTTTTTCTTATATGTCTTGAAGAATTACATTCATTGGAAGCACCAACTTCCTTTGTTTTCCAACTACAACTAGAAGGAGGCTCCAACCCCCTAGTTTCTCAGGCTACAACCTAAGGGAATCTACAACTCCCCAATTCTCTGGCTACAACCAGAAGGAGGCTACAACTCCCTATGTTCTCTGGCTACAACCGGAAGGTGGCTACAACCACATGTCCTTGCCCCATCCAACCGCCCTGATGTATAAGTAGAATGATGGAACCACTGTCACACTATCACTTTGAGATATATTGTTGTAAACTTGTACCAATAAACCTGCACCAAACAACCTATACCAATAGACCTGCACCAAACAACCTATACCAATAAACCTGAACCATGCATCAACCTTTACCTCAACTTGTACCATAAACAAGTGCATCAACCATGCACCAACCTGTACCAAACAACCTATAATCAACATGTACCATAAACAAGTTCATCCAACCATGTACCAAGTATGTATCAATCATGTATCAAATACTCATCAACTATGACTCATCAATATGTACCAACATCATCGACTATACACCTCATGTATGTGCCAACTCATCAACTACTTGTCTCAACCATGTACTCAACATGTACCTCAACCAACATCCCTCATGAATTTCGTCATCCAAATCTGATTTGTAACTCTGTAATAGACCTAGTGTATATGATCACATACCTGCAAACCTTCCTTAACTTTAACAACAAGAGACTAACATTTCCATCAAACTTTTCTTTAGTCTCACATGACTAGTTTTGGATTAGTCAACAACCCTAACTTGAAATAATCATAACTATGTACCTGTAATGAATAAAGATATGAAAATAGTACACAATGTTCTTCAGTATGTTTTATGCAATTCCTCCATGTGTCACTACTTGAAACCTATCAGAAAAGGAGTTATAGCAAAAATGGCATACCTTTTTGAATTCTGGCTTATTCTAGAGAGTGAACTTGTAGAACGTGCCCCACACAGAATGTTTTTTGTATGGATCTAAAATTTTTACACATAATACTATAGACTATACTCTAACCAACACATTTGGATCTGTTATGAATAATTTATGACGTTTTTACCTGAAACACCCGTTTTAGACTAGTTTCAGGACTAGCCACAAACCATATTTTCCACGGAGTGTAACTCCAAAACTGCAACAACCCACAAGCTGGTATTCGTACCACAACTACTTGGATATGTTTTATAAATGGCCTATCAATTTCACGGTCTGAATCATTCTGGAAAAATATTTATTGCGAAAATGGTGAGATGACCTGTAAATAACATACCTTAGAAAGCATCATCAAAAGAATTTATCCTCCCTTGAATTTCGACCTTCTTTACTTCACCTTCTCTCTTAAATTCGACTTAGATATCCTTTGGTTACCTCAGTCACCTATAGATATTCAATATGCTCAAGTGTGATTAAATGAGAGAGCCTTACCTTTTATTTATAATTTCATGTAGCTTCCTCAAGGGGTTACCTTTTAACCATCTTAACCCACTTTCCTTATTTTAGGCTTAACCAACTTCTAACCACTTGTCCAATTAGTAATTTATCCATTAAATTTATTATTTAAATAATTTATTTTGTATCCACTTTGACTTATAATACACTCATCACTTCACTATATTATTTACCTTCTAAAAATCTCTTAAACCACTTTGACTACTTTGACCTTTTGGGGTTTCTAGATGACTCATGAGGGTTCTCCAACTTCACATGGTCATAACTCTCTAACTATGAGGAGTTATGTGACGTTCCACATACCACTGGAAATGACATGACATGTACTACCCATATAGAATAGTCTTACCTTCAAATATATTAAAACTCATACCATTATACATGAAACAAACTTGGGTCCATTACCCAAACCTTTGTGCTACCAGACTTTCTTCAAGGGTTGAAATCAATGACAACCAACCTTAATCAACAATCTCCCCCTTTGGCATTGATGGAAACACTCTGATGCAATACTGAAGTAATATCGCTCATGCTCCCCTTGGAACCATGCTTTTGTCCTCTGCATTTGATAAATCTCTCCCCCTTTGTCATCAATGGCAAAGGTATTTTTCCATCCAGGGCTACTCGCCCTAACTGAACTGTCCTCTTTATGGTGCTTCCTTGTGTACATCTAAGACATATAAGATAAGCATTCAAAAGAATTAATTTTGGAGTATAAATAACTCCGAGTCTTTGGCGAAGATACTCAAAGGCTTCCCGTGGAAGTGGTTTTGTAAATATGTCTGTCACTTGTTCTTTTGTGCCCACATACTCCACTCTGATGTTCTTTTCTGCAACCTGTTCCCATAGAAAGTGATACTTTATTGGAATGTGCTTCGTCTTGGAGTGCATCAACGAGTTCTTTGAGATATTGATGGCGCTTGTATTATCACAATAGATTGGAATGGGCTCATCATACTCAACCTGTATATCTGTCAGAGTTTGTTTCATCCAAAGAACCTGTGTATAACATGTTGTTGTTGTAATATACTCTGCCTCGGCTGTAAATAAAGATATTGATGATTGTTTCTTGCTTATCCATTATACTAAACACTCACCCAAGTAGAACGTTTCTCCATTGGTGCTTCGTCGGTCATCGATACAACCTACCCAATCTGCATCTATGTAGGCAATAAGTGATAGATCCTTTCCTTTTGGATACCATAATCCAAAATCTTTTGTTCCTTTGAGATATCTGAAAATCCTCTTCACTGCTAATACATATGATTCCTTTGGTGTTGCTTGAAATCATGCCACTTGTCCAAATTCCTACATTACAAATGGTCTGGATGTTGTCACATATAGTAGGCTACCAATCATTGACATGTATTGCCTCTGATCTGTAGACTTTGAATCATCATCTTTGCTCAAATTGCAACTGGTTTGCATGGGAGTGATAACTAGTTTGCAATATTCCATTCTGAACCTCTTTAGCATTTCTCTAATATACTTGGTTTGAGAAATAAAAATTCCTTGGTTGCTTTGACATATCTAAAGTCCTAGAAAGAAGGATAGTTCTCCAAGTAATGACATTTCAAATTCATCCTGCATATCCTTTGCAAATTTCTAGCTTAACCTGTCATCATCACCACCAAAAATAATATCATCAACATAAACTTCAATTAATAAAATACTATCTTGACTTACCTTGATGTAGAGGTTGTTGTCTGCACTTCCTTTTCTGAACCCTACCTGGTGTAGATATTTATCCAGTCTAGAGTACCATGCTCTAGGAGTTTGTTTTAGACCACACAATGCCTTCTTTAATTTACACACATAATCTGCGTTCTCTGACAACTGAAATCCTTCTAGTTGTTCAATGTAGACTTCTTCTTCAAGTTCCCCATTCAGAAAAGTTGATTTTATGTCCATCTGATACACTTTAATATTTTTGGAGCATGCACAAGCTAAAAGCAATCGAATTTCTTCCATTCTGGCAACTGGGGAAAATATCTCTTCAAAGTCGATTCCTTCAACCTGTGCATATCCTTTACATATCAATATAGCTTTGTTCCTTGTAACCTCCATTTTCATTCAATTTATTCCTGTATACCCACATTGTGCCGATCACATTCTTATCCTTTGGTCTTGGAACCAATTCCCAGGTGTCATTTTTCTCTATTTGATCCAATTCTTCATCCATGTCCTTATTCCAAAATTCATCCTTGCTGGACTCTTCAGAACAGGTTGGTTCAATCGTAGAGGAGAGTGTTAGGTGCATTTATTCTGGTGAACAAATTCTTCTTCTAGTCTCAACTCACGCATCTTTGTTTCCAATAATCTGATCTAAAGAATGATTATTCTGTACTCGTCTGCTAGGTGTCTTTGGAGGCACTTGTTGACCTTTCTCTTCTACTTCTGTTGGATCCTCTTCATCTTCCCCTTCCTTTTCTTTTTTATCTTTTGTTTCTTCTTTGTAAAGTTGTTCCATTGATTCATTTTCTTCTTCCTTTAATTCTTGTCTACATGTTTCATCAATTGTTACGTTGATGTTTTCCACAACTTTGTTCAATCTCATTTTGTAACACTTGTATGATTTCCTTGTACTCAAGTAACCAACAAGTACTCCTTTGTCCACATGAAAGTCAAACCTTCCCATTCTGCCATATTCTCTTTTGATGTAGCATTTTCTTCCAAAAACTCTGAAGTGCTTCACATTTGCTAGTCTTCCTTTCCATAGCTCGCAGGGAGTTTTGTCAGTTTTGTTTTTTAGCATTACTCTGTTTTGAATGTCAATTGTTGTATGCACTACCTGTGTGTTATAGGAGAATCCCCCTGCGGACAAGTGGATTTCCTCTTGGGCTCTAGACTCCTAAGACCAAGACAGAAAAGTGTTATTGTGGACACTGACATTCCTTTTCATGAAGCTAAACTATTCAAAGAAGAAGAAGGAACAAGGGTAAATACCTTTTACCGACGTTTGTCCTTGCTCAATCCAGGATGATATTGATCTCCAAGTTCTTCAAAAGGTCCTGCAATACAATGAGCAACAACAACGAACCATACTTCCTACTCTACCATGATTAGCATGATAATGGATCTATAAAAGAAACAAGTTCATGAAATGTACACAAAATTTAAAGGAAATAGGCCAAGCATAGATTTATATTAATGAAAACAAAGTGAAATGCTTAAAACCATATATGTAGGTGCAACAACTTCACCAAGCTCTCTTTGTTCAGACCCTTGCTCAAATAATCCACACACAGAATGATGATGCTTCAATGATATCTAGGCCTCCTTATATAGGCTTGGAGAGGCCTAACCACTTAAGAGATTCTTGGGATAAGTTGAGGATTATTCTCCTTTAGTTGTGGATCTTCCCTAAGATCGAGCCTTGACTTCGGATCCGAATCTAACCAACTCCAGCTATGAAGGGATTCTTCCCTGATTTCTCTCAACAATCCAAAAATTCTCTCAAAAAAGGCCAGTGCTCCCTCAGAATGGGGTACAGAGTGTTGCAATGCTCCCCCAAAAGAGGTCACAGAGTGTTGGCACTCCCTGACAGTGTATATGGGAGCGCCGCCTTCCAAAAATGATTTTTTAGTGGTTGCTTCCATGGAAAAAGACTTGTACTCTTTGTCAAATGACTTTTCCTCTTCAAAACCAGTCTTTTAAGGTGTCTTGTAAGTGTTCTTGATAATGTTGTCCGAAACACAACATAGGCAAGATGACGGTATGATATTGGCGACACTTGTGGGTGAAATGTGACACTTGCGACATTTGGTAACGACGACACTAGGCCATCATCGTAATGAGTAATTTTGATGTGTAACAGATTGCCCCCCAAAGTGCGAAGTTAGAAGACGAGAACTAATGACTGAAGTACTTTGTAGACTTTTTCAAGAAAGGTTACGGACTCAGAGAACTTGATAGAAGCTGCACACAACCATCAAACAAATATTATGACATGTTTCAAACCCAAGGTAGGCATACCTATGCTTGAGAGATAAAGACTTTCAAGGTATGGCCGCCATAAAATACACTGCGGATCCATAATTATATTGACAAAAAGTTATAGCCACTGAAGATACAATGTAGATCTATACTCCTATGTCTTGAATTGATCGTAGCCATGAAGAATACACAATGGATCTATGAGACGACAAGACATATCCATGACCAATAAAAAGTGGATCTATGTGACAATATATTTGTCAACGTTCAAAAGAAACTCCGTCGCAGCCTGGGCAAAGTACATATAAGAGTGATGACTCAACCCAGGGTATTCTTACCGATCCCGATGTAGTATGAATCTAACCATGTGAATAGATGTCTTGATGTCGAATATGGTAGAAACCACTTGATTACCGATCAATGAGGTAAATTGTTAACAAGCGCGAGGGAAATCACCATTGATGTCAATGATTCCCAAGGTACTCTAGTACATTCCAACGAATGTGAATGGATTAGTTGAAGTCAAGCATCCATGGAATCATCCGATCAGAGGTCAATGATGTAAACCCATTGTCGGATGCGAGGAGGCCTGCCATTGAGGCATGCAGGTCCCAAGGTACTAACTGGTTTCTAAATCTAGTTTCTGGATAATGTGTTGAAGTTGACAGGAATAGACTCGTCGAAGGAGGGCCTTGGTGTATCCCCCATCAACGACAAAAAACTGACACAGAGATATAATTGGTGGATCAAATGAACATGGACTGACATGGGTATTGAAACATGAATATGTGATGATTGATTCTTGAGGCAGATACTTCCCTTGAACACTGAGGCATGACAACAGAAAACTTGACATGGACCAAAACTTGATAATGCAGTGGATACTGTGACTTTTGTCGGGTGACCCAAAGGAGTAAGGAAACTCAAAGGATTGGTTTAGTGCAGAGGTTCAACGAAAAAATGCGTGCAAAGATAAAATGTCATGTTCAAGGGCGACTGTAAGAGTTACTGGTAATGTTCTCAAAAACTGCTTGGCTTGCTTCCTTCAATTTCCCCCCCATCCAGATAGACGAGTACCTCTTTTTAATTTAACGAGCTCGAGGAGGGTAACACATGCTCGATATAACTCACCTTCGGTAAGTCCCTCTTCCTTTGTTTAATGAACTGGAAGAAGTAAGGGTTCGGTCCCGTATGGGCCCTTCAATGTATGATTGTTTAACAAGTCCAGAGAAGGTAAACTCAGTGGTTTTTGATATTTAGAGAGTCTGAAAATGACTTAAAGACAACTCCAGTGTTGTCCTTTTTCGTAATGTTAGTCTCGCGAGGCCGAAAAAGAGATAAATTATCACTCAAAAGACGCCCTTTTAAACCTTTTAACGAGTGGGAAAGGAAGCAAGATCACTCGACAATCTTTTCATGTTTAGGGAGTCTAAAAAGAGCTTAAAGACGACTCCAGGGGGTTCATTTTTTGTGTATCCATGCAGGTCCGAAAAAGAGATAAAAGTTTACTCGATGCGTTCTTATGTTTTTTAAGCATGAGAATGAACTAAGACTATGCTCGTGAATGTGACAAGATAAAAATGAACAAAACTGCTCTGAAACCTGCCAATAATGTCAAAACTGCATTCTAGGGTATTAATAAGGCCTCCAAAATATTTTTAAAACCCAAAAATAACTATATCTTAGGCAAAAATGAAATTTATAATAGTAAAAAGGGGTAAAAATATCATTTACCATTTCATTTGTTCAAAGATTTGTAGCAGTGGAGAATTTGTGCTTTGGAGGGTGAATCTTGCATTGCTCGGTGCCAGAGCTACGTTCAACTATTTTCCTCGCCATTTGGACCAGGTTGGTGCTCTTCTTCCTCTCTCTAATTTGTATGGTTCAAATTTTGTTTTTAGGCAATGTTTGGGTGCAAAAATTTATGCCCTGGGTTGTCTTAAGCGTCCAAAAGGGCTTGACGCTCCTATAGAATTAGTGGGGGAGTGTTTCCTGATTTTGTAAGTGCCCCTGCAAGCTGATGAAAGCATGCCAATGCTCTGATGTAGTGGTGGAGGGGGCGCTGCCCAAAAAACACAAGAAAACTTTCCCAAAAACGTTAGCGCTCTCTCAAAAAATGAAGGGGGGCGTTCTAATTTTTTAAAGCGCCCTGGTGGCCATTGTAAGGGTGAGTTGGCGCCCTGATGTGTATATAAAGGGGGCGTTGGCCTCATAGAAAGAGGAAACAATTTTTTTTTAAGTTTTTCAATCACCCAAAAATTGTTGAAAAACGTGACTAATGAATTTTGGTTGTTGATGATTGCAAGCAACTTCGGCAATAGTCATGATCGAGGTGAAAGAAAGAGAGCATGAGCTCAATGATGTGGCCACCTTGCAAAGTCCCCAATCAAGAGCCACATTGAGGAATTGAAGTCTCCTCAAGTTCTTCAAAATGCAAAAAATGAAGAAAGAGATTATTCTTCTCGAGCATATGATCGAGCTATGGAACGTTGCAGAATAAGGGTTCTAAATTGGGACGCAACTTCTTACAATCGAGTTGGAATATGTGTACTTCCTAACCGACCTATCGAAAAGAGGGGTCCTCGTAGTTTTATCCGGATAGAGGGCACTTCCCATGCCCGTGGATGAGTACTTGGAAAACCATTGTGTCTCGGGATCGAGATTAGTGGGAGGTAGAATCACAATCAAAGACATCAGGGATCTACCTCTTCGGTCCATTTTGTTTGCCATTATGAGTATAGTGGGAAGTACCAGCTCACACCTAGTTTCAGGATCACATGTGGCCTATGGTTTACAGTGTCTAGAGCCAACACTGTTTAATTGGAGTGTAAGGTTCCTTCATAATGTGAAGGAGAAAAATACGAGATGCAGAGCTGGGCAGCAGAAGAAATTCGGGTATAGTTCATTCTTGGTTTCGTTCTTCTTAGAATACATTCCTCAGATGCAACCTCATATTTCATTAGTAGTACGGCCAGTGGGAGAACCATGTATGGAGCGATGGACTAGCCTGTCTCCGAGGTTAGGCTCATATTTAGAGTTCAAATTCACCGGTGATTTCTTCGCTTGGTTGAGACAACAATTGATCGTGATAGAAGAATTTTCATACGATGGAGTGGATTTCCGGGGAAGCATGGACTTGGTTCTTCCAGAAGGGGAGGATTGGGGTGCGTCAGGTAAGAAACCAAAACAATCTTGTCAAGTGTTTTTATTTTTATTTTAAAACTTATGTTATTTTTTTGCATACATAGAAGAGTTTCTAACAGATGTATCATTTCATAATGCAAACAGGGGAGAAACACGTCCGGTAGAGATACCGACATTGGGGCATCGTGGGGATGATCATATAGCAGTAGCGACAAGGGGTCTCCAAGAGGTGGAGACAAACCTCCGTGGTCTTATGACGAGTATCCCTCTTCTTGAGAGGGAGAACGTACCCTTGCACTTGCAAAGACACACAATGGGAGTCCTTGAGAGTATTAAATCTTTACTGAGACGAGTAGCCCATGCGATGTTGTGCTACTTGGAGCACAATGTGATGCAGGAGGACTAGGACCTCACTGATATTTTTTTGTATAGTCTTTATGACGATATTATGGGCACGAGGAGCCAACATTTTTCCCTTCTATGTACTTTTTTGATGTAATCAAACATTTTCAGTCACATCATATATATATATACATATCCAAGTTTTTACAGTGCTTAAATGATGTTTTTAATGTGATGTGTTTTAATTTACATGTGATTTATGATTTATTTCCTTTAAGAAACCTTAACTATGTGCGAGATACCGATCCATAATGTAATTGGCTAACGGATCCAAAATGGTATTGAGTTCTCTTGGTATGTGTCTGTATTGAGTTCTCTTGGTATGTGTCTGTATTCGATAAAATCAAACATTTGTTCAAGACGACGAACTCGTAAGTGGAGACGTAGTAGGATAGGATTGTGAATAGAGTAGATTCGATTAAGTTGATAGACCACAAATTGGGATTCTAGGTTGATGATCATGCGAGAAACGCCTAGGGAGGAGGCTTCGGTTAAAAGTCTGATGACAACATGATACTCTGCCATGTTGTTAGTTGCCTATCCTAAGAAAATACCTCCTGAACTCACTAACTCATCAGAGTGGTAAACGACCCAAGTTGTAGAAGAAATGTTTTGGGTGTGTCGACTAGTGCCATCCGCAAACCCGACAAAGATAGGAAAGGAAGATGTCATCGGCGCATGAAAACACAAGACATAGTATAAGTGGCTAAGGCAAAAACTTGAGCATGCAAAAGAAAAAGACACACCAAACTAAAATACAATAGTGTACAAAGCACGCATGCTAGATGTTCTATGCATAGTACTTCTTAAGGTAAACCCCATTTCGGGGCTCACCCAGGGTGATTCCGTCGTAGTCAACTAGCTCGTAGGCACCTCTATGTAAAACACATTTCACGATTTAAGGACCATGCCACAAAGGTTCTAACTTACATTTCCCTAACTTATCATGAGCCTGGTCATAAACAAGGACTAGGTCTCCTTCTGCAAAAGTACGAGGGTGGATGGATTTGTCATATTGATTCTTGATTCACTTTTGATACGTCTGATTAACGAGGGCGAAATCACGACGTGTTTCATCCAACCTGGTTAGGTGTAAGAAACGTTCTTCTTTGGCAGAAGTATGAGGTAGGAGTTATGCTTTGAGTTTCAATGAGGGAATTTCGCACTCAATCGGTAAAACAACTTCTATGCCATATACTAGCTGGAAAGGAGTGAATCTAGTAGTAGTTTTCACTGAAGTACGGTAAGCCTAGAGAGAGGGGAAAAGTTGTAAATGCCAAGATCTATTGTTTTCCCCTACCATAAGTTGTGTTATCACTCCAAGAAACTCTTTGGGGTTGCAGGCCAAATATGCTTGGTAACTTAAAATATGAATAGGTTTATGATTATGTTGGGATAAAATGGGATAACTGACCTACTAGATCATATCAAGATAGTCAAAGAATATATAATCAGATGAGACAGTGCTTTCAAGAATCAATGATCAGATGAATAGCATAACAGTGGATGAAGAATACTATACTTACTAACCAGATCACACATGTGATGGGTCGAATAAGATAGTGCGGGTATCACTATTAAATCAAGCTTATGAGTTGACCAATGAGATGACAGTCATTGGCAACTAAGACAAACTTGACACAAAGTGAAGATTACTGTTAAATCAAGCTATGAACTGACTAATGAGATGACAGTCATATTGCAGTTAAGATAACTTGAATTAAAGCATAGAAGGAATAAGAAGTGACAATCTGATATTCATAGAGAAAGAAGACTGTGATCTGAATTACATATCTATGACAGTCTATTACAAATGCAGCTTGGTATTGTATCCCGCATTCAAAACTCCCCCTGGGCCTTATAGCCATTACAAAGCAGTTTCAGATCCTAAAAAGATGGATCAAATATTCTAAAAACAGATAGTCAAAATAGATCCAAAATAATAGAAGATGATCCTAAATTAATATAAATATCATATTCTTTTAAGAGTCTTCATCTTTCTTGACCTCTGATGTGTGCAGATAGCCTTCCAAGACTCGTAGATGTACTTTGATCATGATAGAATCGAATTTTCTATCTTTGGAAAAAACAACTGATTATGTGCCCCCAAAATAGGTGTCTAATCTGACTTTGACACCTCTTCAAACATCTTTTTTATCAAATCTGGATCTTGAATTTGATGTGTAAATTCAAAATGCATATTTAAAAACTATTTTCAGGATGTTTGGTTGAGAAAAATAAGATCTGGGCGAAATTTCACCAAATCTGGCCATCTCAGGTTTCACCAGCTAATTCTCCTTACGATCTGCTAGTTAGCTAGTGAAAGCTCTGCTTTTCACCAGCTAACTGGTTATAATTTTGCCTTTTGCGCTGGTGAAAGTTATATCTTGGTCAAAAAGGAAATCTTCAAAATGATTATACTCTACCTCCATGGTTGCCATCTGTTCCTTTAGAATTTGAACCAAATTCTTTATTGTCTTCTTCAATTTGCTCCATATAAATTGACAGAGAGTTTTTGTTCATCTGTATTGATACTATGACTTTCTTTACCTGTGTTCAGCTACTAACACATTTATGCTTTTGATTTAGGTACTGATAGTGGATATCTTACAACTTGATGTGAAACATCTACTCCAAAGCTAATTTAAGAGAATTAATGTCAGCATGGTCAATTAGGCACAAATAATCTTGTTTGAACCATTCAAACTGCTCAATATCAATGCATCAAAGATAAGGGTTTGTTGGAAACTCAGAGAAGAACAGAGACACATTTTTTTATATTATGTGCTCCAACAACTAGTTGTGATGTTTTCCTTGCAAAATGCAACAACTACAGAATGACTTCCACTTGGCATGTTGATCCATAAAAACTTGAAGCTTTTGCTTGAAGCATCATCCAGTTTGAAGACCCTCACTACCCTGTCTGCACAAGCTATTGCCAAACTTCAACAATCTGATGTGAAACAAATCCATGTGCCTGCATCACCGTGTCCCTTCAGCGTATTCAGATCCAGAGGATGGTGACGTCACCCCTTGTCAGTAGCAGAAACATGAGACTTGGAGTGAGAATGAGATTTGTTCTTAGCGTGGGTTGAAGGCTTGGAAGCTCTGTCGTTATTGGTGATCTCTGGAGGCAATTAAGCCACTACCATCTTCACTTCGTTGTGTTTTCTTCTCAGATAGAAAGCGAAGAACAATGCTACCGATAATCTACCAATAAGACACGAAAGTAAAATGCCCATCGACGGAGATGCTAGTATTTTCATTGAATAAGAAGCCATTACCAATAAGATTAATGCTCACGCCAAATCTCTGGAAACCATTTAGAATCTAATAAGCTATCAACACATAGCACCAAACAAATTATTGGGTATCCTCGCCAAGGGTTATCTTCGTCAATTTTCTGTGACCTAGAAGAAACGAAAACAAACAAATGATCTGCAAACACACTTCTATGCCCTGTTGTTTTCCTTCTTTCTCCCATGAAGAAAATGTGTTATTTCTTTGGCCTAGAACATGGCTTGATTAGTGGCTTGATTCGTGGCTTGAGTTTCGACTAATAGATGTTAGTGAAATAAGACTCACTATTTACAAAATTGACACATGTGCCAAACCTTACATGATACATTTACAAAATCCAATAACCTACACTTGTTGATGAGGTGGATAGAATAGGAGCTCATGATTTATGACTTGATTCAGCGTTGGGCTTTATGTGATTTTGTAGCATGTCATAAGAATCGGGTTTGTGACTGTAGTTTGAATTGAGATTAGGCTTGAGGACTCGGCTTTGGCTTGGGGCCTTATATATGACTGTGCACTTTGACTTTGTATTGAACGCACTTGATGTGCAGACCTGAACTTAGCATATATGAACCTATATATTTCTTTGTCCATAATATGGGATATAAAACATAAAAATAAAACAATGATATATTTTTTATGTTTTATAATCTCTATAGCATAAACTAGAGAAAAATAAATGATATTTATTTGTATCTTGTATTGCAAGTCCGGAGGTATAGAAACAAGGATTTGTGAGCAGAGTGATCAAACAGGAGCTTAATGAACACTATGAAGGTTAATATACTGACAAAGAGACTGAAGAAAACGATAAATCAATTGAAGATTGATGGAAATACTCATCAAAATACCAGTGCGTTTTTTATTGCTAACAACTGGCTCCAACTGGGATGGAGACCTCCCTGCGAGGTTTTCAAGAACCTAGTAGTTCCAGTCACCTTATCTGTTGGGCTATGGAGTCATCTGGCCTATGCAACTGTTCCTCTGCAAACCTGTAATGTGCCTGTAGTCTTCCTTGCTTTTTCATGAACTCAACAACTGAAAAGATCTAGCTGCTCGTATGGCGAGCTTATTCTTCTGCTAACTCTTACGCTAACCAACTGTACTGGCTCTTATCAAGTGAAGTCATGCTCCAATGAAGCCATGTAAGAAAATGATTTACTAACATCGTGCTAGATCGTGACCCGAGAAACAATGGAAGCCATATCATGCAGAAAAGAGGTTTGAACAGATGATAAAGACAATCTTCTTCTGACAGAACTATTTTAACATCCATGCTACTCATAGACTCTAAATAGTCAACAAAATGGTCATCAAATTCACAAAGCAATACCTCTTTGGACTGCTGATCCAGCAGTAATTTGAAATGATGTTGAAGGCTGCCTTTACTAATCTCACTGTTGAATGCAGGCTGCTCAAGATATGTTGGAGAAACATATAGGATGACATGTTGATCCAGACTTTTCAGCTCCTCACCTTCTTCATATCTGCTGCAATCTACCTTTATCTGCAAGTCTGGAAAATGTGGGTTGTCTTCAACATATACTGCAGATGCAATACTTTCACTTACTGATTGGTCAATCTGCTCATCACCTTTCAAGTCTTCATGTCTGCTATAATTTCCTTGTGTCTACAAATCTGAAAGATAAGGGCTGCTCATAGTATTTTCCACAGATCTGAAACTGTCACCTGCTAATGTGTCAATCTGATAATCATCTTTTTGCTGAAAAGTAGGACTAGATGCAATTTTAGTAATCAAAAATCCTTCACAAGACTTAAAGTCTTCTTCTTCATCACTATATTTATCAAATATGGGAACATCAAGAACAATTTCTAATGATGGAGATGAAGATTCTTGCATAGAGTCATCAACAATAGGATCTTGAAATAGATTTGAAACAATATCACCTTTTACCTCATCATATTCATCCTTCTCATCTAACATTGACATGTAAGGTACATAAGGAGAAAAATAATCCTCTTGCTATCCTTCTTGGAGATTTGATGTTTTCTGAAAATCTTCTTCATAGTTACTACCGCTTCTCTTGATCTGTAGATCTGAAAATTGTGGGCTATCTTTACTTATTTCAATGGATATCTGACCAACAGAAAGTTGATCATTTCCATGTATATCTAGAGAACATTCATCTCCTTTATAATCCATTTATAGTTTATGTTGATGTGTAAGCACATCATCATGAAGATCATTAGAGAAATGATGTAGATGATGAGGGAGATATTCTTCTCTATTTACATTTTCAACCTGAGAATGCAATTCATATTCTTCACAACAATTATTGAATGCAAACTCATCTGAATAGTACCTTTTACAATGTTCAGTGAATACTTGGTGAAAATCCTTCAAGGATGAAATACTAGAAGGAGGTGAAGAGAAATACCACTGACGTGCATCACCATACAAGGAATGCATGAACATCTTCATACGAATATCTTCATGCTGTAGGTCTAGTAAATCCATGCATTCATGAAACTTGAGGAGATGATTTGCAGGATTGTCTTCCTTGTTCTCTCTGAAGATAGGCAGAAAATCTCCCCATTCTGACATACTAGGTATTGGATGTGGGAAACCAGGAATTGAAGAGAAGTCCAGAGGTGGAAACCTCTGAGCCAAAAGAGCAGCAAATGCTTTTGACATTTGAATATCGTGGAGTCGCCACTGAATTCATCCTTCATCGAGTCGCCAGATAGATGATTACAACCAATGTAGTGTCCAACCTTTGTCTATCATCAAAGATCAGATCTATGTCGTCTCCCAGGGAAGCTGAGCTTCAATCTCCTATCCCTGGCAATGGCGCCAATTTGTTATCACTCCAAGAAACTCTTTGGGGTTGCAGGCCAAAGATGCTTGGTAACTTAAAATATGAATAGGTTTATGATTATGTTGGGATTAAATGGGATAACTGACCTACTAGATCATATCAAGAGAGTCAAAGAATATATAATTGGATGAGACAGTGCTTTCAAGAATCAATGATCAGATGAATAGCATAACAGTGGATGAAGAATACTATACTTACTAACCAGATCACACATGTGATGGGTCGAGTAAGATAGTGCAGGTATCACTATTAAATCAAGCTTATGAGTTGACCAATGAGATGACAGTCATTGGAAACTAAGACAAACTTGACACAAAGTGAAGATTACCGTTAAATCAAGCTATGAAATGACTAATGAGATGACAGTCATATTGCAGTTAAGATAACTTGAATTAAAGCATAGAAGGAATAAGAAGTGACAATCTGATATTCATAGAGAAAGAAGACTGTGATCTGAATTACATATCTATGACAGTCTATTACAAATGCAGCTTGGTATTGTATCCCGCATTAAAAACTCCCCTCAGGCTTTATAGCCTTTACAAAGCAGTTTTAGATCCTAAAAAGATGGATCAAATATTCTAAAAACAGATAGTCAAAATAGATCCAAAATAATAGAAGATGATCCTAAATTAAGATAAATCTCATATTCTTTTAAGAGTCTTCATCTTTCTCGACCTCTGATGTGTGTAGATAGCCTTCCAAGGCTCGTAGATGTACTTTGATCATGATAGAATTGAATTTGCTATCTTTGGCAAAAATAACTGATTTTGTGCCCCAAAAATAGGTGTCTAATCTGACTTTGACACCCCTTCAAACATCTTTTTTATCAAATCTGGATATTGAATTTGATGTGTAAATTCAATATGCATATTTAGAACTATTTTCAGTATGTTTGGTTGAGAAAAATAAGATCTGGGCGAAATTTCACCAAATCTGGCCATCTCAGGTTTCACCAGCTAATTTGCCTTACGATCTGCTAGTTAGCTAGTGAAAGCTCTGCTTTTCACCAGCTAACTGGTTATAATTTCGCCTTTTGCGCTGGTGAAATTTCTATCTTGGTCAAAAAGGAAATCTTCAAAATGATTATACTCTGCCTCCATGGCTGCCATCTGTTCCTTTAGAATTTGAACCAAATTCTTTATTGTCTTCTTCAATTTGCTCCATATAAATTGACATAGAGTTTTTGTTCATCTGTATTGATACTATGAATTTATTTACCTGTGTTCAGCTACTAACACATTTATGCTTTTGATTTAGGTATTGACAGTGGATATCTTACAGCTTGATGTGAAACATCTACTCCAAATCCAATTTAAGAGAATTAATGTCAGCAGGGTCAATTAGGCACAAATAATCTTGTTTGAACCATTTAAACTGCTCAATATCAATGCATCAAAGATAAGGGTTTGTGGGAAACTCAGAGAAGAACAAAGACACATTGTTTTATATTATGTGTTCCAACAACTAGTTGTGATTTTTTCCTTGCAAAATGCAATAGCTACAGGATGACTTCCACTTGGCATGTTGATCCGTAAAAACTTGAAGCTTTTGTTTGAAGCATCATCCAGTTTGAAGACCCTCACTACCCTGTCTACACAAGATGTTGCCAAACTTCGGCAATCTAATGTGAAACAAAGCCATGTGACTGCATCACCGTGTCCCTTCAGCTTATTCAGATCCAAAGGATGGTGATGTTGCCCCTTGTCAGCGGCATAAACATGAGACTTGGAGTGAGAATGAGATTTGTTCTTAGCGTGGGTTGAAGGCTTGGAAGCTCTGTTGTTATTGGTGATCTCTGGAGGCAATTAAGCCACTACCATCTTCACTTCGTTGCGTTTTCTTCTCATATAGAAAGCGAAGAACAATGCTACCGATAATCTACCAATAAGACGCGAAAGTAAAATGCCCATCGATGGAGATGCTAGTATTTCCATTAAAGAAGAAGCCATTGCCAATAAGATTAATGCTCGCGCCAAATGATCTCTGGAAACCATTTAGAATCTAATAAGTTATCAACACATAGCACCAAACGAATTCTTGGGTATCCTCGCCAAGGATTATCTCCGTCAATTTCCTGTGACCCGGAAGAAACAAAAACAAACAAATGATCTGCAAACACACTTCTGCGCCCTGTTGTTTTCCTTCTTGCTCCCATGAAGAAAATGTGTTATTTCTTTGGCTGAGCACATGGCTTGATTAGTGGCTTGATTCGTGGCTTGAGTTTCGACTAATAGCTGTTAGTGAAATAAGACTCACTATTTACAAAATTGACACCTGCGACAAACCTTACATGATACATTTACAAAATCCAATAACCGACACTTGTTGATGAGGTGGATAGAATAGGAGCTCGTGATTTATGACTTGATTCAATGCTGGGCTTTATGTGATTTTGTAGCATATCATAAGAATTGAGTTTGTGATTGTAGTTTGAATTGAGATTAGGCTTGAGGACTCGGCTTTGGCTTGGGGCCTTATATATGACTGTGCACTTTGACTTTGTATTGAATGCACTTGATGTGCAGACCTGAACTTAGCATATATGAACCTATATATTTCTTTGTCTGTAATATGGGATATAAAACATAAAAATAAAACAATGATATATTTTTTATGTTTTATAATCTCTATAGCATAGACTAGAGAAAAATAAATGATATTTATTTGTATCTTGTATTGCAAGTCTGGAGGTATAGAAACAAGGATTTGTGAGCAGAGTGATCAAACAGGAGCTTAATGAACACTATGAAGGTTAAGATACTGGCAAAGAGACTGAAGAAAATGATAAATCAATTGAAGATTGATGGAAATACTCATCAAAATACCAGTGCGTTTTTTATCGCTAACAAGTTGAATCATGGTTTTAAAGACTTTGTTGATGGCTTCAACTTGTCCATTTGCTTGAGGATAGTATGGGGATGATTTCTCATGGATAAAACCCAACTTGGCATGCAAATCACTCATCATCTAGTTCTGAAAGTGCGAACCATGATAATTGACAATGGCGTGTGGAACACCAAAACGAGTGATGATGTGGTTAAAAAAGAAAAGAGTTGTAGTACGACCATCATTCAGAAAGGTAGGCATAACCTCAGCCCATTTTGTAAAGAAATCGACGATGACGATTATATAGTCGTGCCCTCAGCTAAGGTAGGCTTACACTGCATGAAATCAATGCCCCATTTGGCAAAGGGGTCGATGGCAATAATGGGATGCAGTGGAGCGGGGTGGGTGCATGCCCTTTTGTGAAAAACTTGGCATTTTTTACTGCCTCGATACAATCTTTGAAAATAGAGGGCCAAAAGTAGCCGGTACGTAAGATTTTATGAGTTGTAGCCATCCCAGAAAGATGACCGCCACAGGCTCCAAGGTAACAGTCAATAAGAACGTATTCATCCTCTTCATGAGTCAAACATTGTCGTAGGATAGTATCAATACCATGACGATACAAAGTGTCACCGATGATAAGGTAGCGACGATAATGATGGTGGATATGACGACGCTCTTCACGAGAAATATCACGCTGAAAATGTTGGGTCTGGAGATAAAGAAGGATATCTCCATACCAATGGTCGGACATGCTGATGAGAAACAAAGTCTCATATGGGAGAGAATCTTTGGGCTCAGTATCATCATCAGCATGGGAGAAGTCGCAGATAAGCTCCGCAAACACCAAATATTTTTTAGCTTTGGACTTAACAAATTTGAGGTCAAACTCTTGAAGGATGACGATCCATTTAGAATATTTTCCCCCAAGAACTTGACGTGTCAGAATGTGATACATGGGGTTAGATTTCGCGATAATTGTGGTGGTGCATAGCAAAATGTAATGACAGAATCTCTGTACAGCGATGACGGCTGCCAGAGCCAACTTTTCAACATGTGAATATCGGAGCTCGGGACCGGATAGACTTTTGCTCAAGTAATATATCACGCATTCCTCACCGATAGGGTCCTCTTGAACTAACACCATAGCAATAGTGGAAGTAGAGGCTACTAAGTAAAGGATATAATCCTGCGTATAGTTCGGAGGATGCAACAGAGGTGCATTAGTCAATGCATGCTTAAGAGTAGCAAAAGATCATTGAGCAGTGTCATCCCGGATGAAATGGGTGTCTTTCTGCAACAATCGCATAAATCCTTTGGTAATCTCAGCGTAGTTACAAATGAATCGGCGAAGAAAGTTTGCTTTCCCCTGCAAAATTTGGAGTTGTGTCAAATTATTAGGTGGAGGTAAAGTAAGGATAGCCTTAATTTTTAAGGGATCCACCCAAATCCCATCCTTGGAAACCACGAAGTCGAGGAGTTGACTTTATTTGACAACAAAGATACATTTATGTGGGTTCAAATGAATGCAGTAGAATCGACATCGAATAAAAATAGCCTGTAGATGACCAAAATGGTCTGATCGACGGGATGAATGGGCATGTAAATCATCGAGGTAAGGTTCCACAATATGTTTGATATCATGGAAAGCGTATGACATGGCCCGCTGGAATGTGGCACCAGCGTTTTTGAGGCCAAATGGTAGTTTCCGATAGGCAAAAATTCCCCACAGACAGATGAAGGTTGTCTTATGTTGATCAGTAGGTAAAATGTCAATCTGGTTGTACCCTAAGAAACCATCCATGAAAGAGAAAATCAGGCTACTTGCGCAGTTATCAACGATCTGGTCGATGAAGGGCGTAGGGTAGTTGTCTTTCAGACAAGCCTTATTGAGGTCCCTATAATCAACATAGACACGAATGGTCCCTTGCTTCTTAGTAACCGAAACAATGTTCGAAACCCATTTCATCAAAGGGACATGATAGATGAAGCCAGATTTCAATAATTTCTCAACTTCTGCCTTAATAGTCGCAGTCTTCTTAGGATGGACCAGGCGGAGTTTATGTCGAACATGTTTTACACCTAGGTAGATTTTAATCTCGTGCACAACGATCGAAGGATTAATCCCTAGAATTTCCTCGTAGCTCCAAGCGAAGACATCACGAAATTCTTTAAATAAAGCGGTATAAGAAACCACTTCCTTGGGCGAATAATTAACACCAAGATTAATATTTTCCATGACACCTTCCTTGATTGAAATGTCAATAACGACCGTAGAGGTAATGTTGACTAAATTCCCCTCGACAAGAGTATCTTGTGTAAGTATGGGTGATTGTGGAAAGTCGAAAACATCGGGGGGGGAAGACAGAGTGTATATCTTCTTGTATTTCTTCAAGAGGTGGAAGAAAAGAGGATCAATGATGGTTATCGTCCCAAGGTACATCGTCAATGCTAAGCATTTCCATGATATATTCGTCAGATAGAAAGATTTGAGAAATGTAATCAAAAGAAGACGTCAAGGAATTTAACCAAATTGCATCGAGTAGGTGTCGGGTGCCAAGAGATGTTGGTCATCCGAAGAGGGAGAGGTTGATTGAATAACAATGTATGAAGCCTCGACTAGACTAAGTGGCATGTTTTCACCTAGCACATCAAACTCTAGAGGACTAGGTACAATCCAGGGATCAGATGATTCCAAAGACTGATAAGTCGTAGTTGAAATCATATTGATTGTGGAAATATGATGCTTGGTAAGAGGAAGTGGTGCAGGGAAGGTACCCATGAGGGTGGAATCTTTTAACAAGCCTACACCAACACTTTCATACGTAATCTTATAATCTCCAAAGAATGGAATATTGTTGGTAGTGGGAGCGTGAGCGCGAGCTTCAAGTGTACATAAATCTAATTGATTGACAGTGACAATTTTGCTGTGATGAGGAAATTGTACACATTGAAACACCGACGAAGAAACAATAGTCATAGCATAAAACCAACTTCTTCTAAGTAACAAGTTGTAATCGAGGGGAGCATCGACCACCTCGACGTCAATGGTGACAGTTTTTCCGCCCAACTGGATGGACAAGGACTACAAGAGTCCATGGAGATGAAAACCTCGCCCATCGAATGCGCGTAACATCATTGGGGATTTGTTAAGTGTGGGTGATTTTAAACCTTTCCAACATGCTAAAGACATGACACAAGTAGAGGCTCCCTCATCCAATATGGTTCGGTGAATTTGTTGATTATGAACAACAACATCAATTTGGAAACAAAGTTGGTGGGAGAGTCGAGATGTATAATTGTCCAGGTTAAACATGATATTGTTGGATGAATCAGGATCAAAAGTGCCAATAGCAGCCAAGAGCGTTCTATGTTGACTGGGGCAGTGTTGTAGAACTTCTAACATAGACATAGCACACGGTGCTTGAGCCAAATATTCAACAATGTTGTAGTTCTAGGCAGCACGTGAACTAGGATTAAAGGTAGATTTACGGATAGTGCTCTTAGGAGGGCATAAGATAGAGTCGAATGTAGGTTTCTCAATTTGAAGTGGTACAAACAGAGGACTAACAGATGGAGGGCTAATGGAGGATGGTGATGGATCCGGTAAAGTCCTGTTAGTGACCTTTTCTTTGTCAGGTTTAACTAGTGTGTCGTATGTCATAGAGCGGGTGGTTAAATCAATCCCATTAAACAGATAAATATGGGCACTTGTCGAGGCTTCATCATGAGAAGGGTGGCTGGAACTACCCCCTGGAGAGGGGGTTTGAGCAACCATAGATTGTTGCTAAGGAAAAGGCTGAGTAAGCACGACGGGTTGGGAATTCCCCTTAAAAAGTTTGGCCACTTCATTGCAATGTGGACAGTCCCGAGTGTAGTGATCGTCACCACAAATAAGACATGGGAATTTCGGCTTCCATTGTGGTTTCTTTTCGGTAGCAGGTGGTGGGTTTTGAGCTTTCGGTTGTTCATTGTTATTATTCTTCTTTGGTTTGTTCTTTGTCTTCCTCTTACCTTCGGATTGTTGTGAAGGGGCATATTGAACTGTATTCACCTCAGAGATTTGAGTTTGGGGGGAGGTAAAGGAGGGTGTGGTCAAACTGGGAGTGGATGCTGGGGCAGATCGATTTTCCGTTCCAGTTGATTGGGAAACAGATTGGGTTTTGACGGAGCCAATAACTCCATCCACATGTGACATGGATGACGGTTTAGATGGATCGGTATTTGCACGGGTAGCATTTGGGATTAACTCATACAAAGTACCAGATTGGGAATAAACAAAATCTAAGTATTGAGCCCGAGCAGTGGCCTCTTCCTCGTTGACTACACCACCCATGGCGACATCACAAGCAATCAGGGGTAACAATGATTTAGTAAACCATTCCACCAATAATTGGTCAGGAATGACTGCTTTGATCAACATTCATCGTTGTCTCCACTCATGAATAGGATCAGAGATATGCATAGATTTTGTCTGACAAAGGGAGGTCAAGAGTTTGGTACTCGTCTCGTATCGAATGGGTAGTTGAAAGTGCATGAGAAAGGACATGGAAAGGGAGTTAAAATATTGGAAAGAACCACGTGGAAGTTCGATATAACACTTGGCTGCTGAGCCCATAAGTGTTCGCTAAAAAAGACGTAAGCAGATAGAATCATCCATTAAGGAGTTCGATGAACACCATAAATGGAAAGTCATCACATGATTGTTCAGGTCTTCTCCAACATTACCGTCAAATTTTGGAATATCTGAAGGTAATTTAGCAGGGATGATTGGCCAAAAAGGATAATGCAATATAGGATCATTGGTTAACCGAGACAAGTCTAGGAGATCCAGAGTCGCGAGAAATGGTAGTTGTTGGTTAATGTGAGGATGATACTAGTGCAGCATGGGAACACCAGTAGGACCGTAAACCGGGTTAGGTGGATAACTATATCCAATAGGTCCTCCTACATTCGGTTGTGGCTGACCAGAATAAACAAGATTTGATGATGGTTGAGAAACATGTGGATATGGAGGATAACCTGATGGGTTGTGAGGATTATAAGTCGGTTGTTGGGTTTTCCCATAAGGTGGATAGACATTTTTTTTCCATAATGAGGATAAGGTTGTTGTTTTCCTTGAGGATGTTCCCCCCAGGGAATAGTGGATTTCCTGAAAAAGGAATGTGCCAAGGATTGGGTGTCACATTCTGCCCATATGACAGATTAAGGATTCCAGTCTGAGATTGTGTCCCCATTTGAGTTTGAATCCTAGATGGAGGTTTCCCCCCAGCTTGAGTTTGAGTGCCCAGAGGGATCTGGAAACCAGAAAATGAATGACCGGAGGCTCCAACTGGATTAGAGCCACCAAGACCGATTCCTCCAAACAAAGGTGTAGGGATAGAACCTCCAAGTGTAAGCTAGGTAGTGTTGGTAATGGAAGGATTCAAAGCTCTGTGCCCAAGTGGGATTGACGGATTTGGTCTAAGTGGTGTTCCAATCGGATCCTGGGATGGTGTCACATTTTTGGTGGGGATTGTAGCAACATGCGGGACCATAGTAGAATGGGCCATATGGATACTAGGGTTTGAGTGAGAACCAATCAACAATTGGTCTACAATGGTGATGACATTACTGGTAGTACCAGTAAAGTGATTTAAAGGTATCGTATAACTAACAGACGTCTCGGGCACTTGTGATGCCATGGGTCGATCGGGACTTGCTCCTAGGTTACCGTATAGATCACGAAATGTCAAAGGGACAGAACCAAAACCAGAGGTTCCAATAGTATGAGTTGGGGTCCTAAATGATTCACTTTGGAAAAAGGGATCCTCTACTCCAGATCTTGCGTGAGGTCTGGTGGATACCTCAGTTTCCTCAATAACAACAACCTCTCCAAATAAGTTCACTCGCAGCAGATGCGGTTCTCACCTAATACTCAAAGCTAGGTTGATTCGAAAAGCTTCCAAAGAATCGGAAATAATTCAAAACTGTTCTAGAGAGTGTGTGCTTCCAACTTCAGATCCGAGTTTGTTATGAGCCTCAGGAGGGACTTCTGAAGAGTTAGGAAGCAAAGGTAGATAAACCTGAGGATCTTCCAAGCGTAACCCTTGCATCCTACGTGAACGACGAAGATCGATGTTTCTTGAGCTAAGTAACGAACGAAAAAATAAATCTATGGCCAACTAAGAAAAAGAAACTACATACACTAAAAATATAGGAATCAAAACCAAGCAAACAAAACCTTCTTTCAATGACCATACTAGTTGGTCATGAAATCCAATGTCACATGATCAAGTCAAGAAGGGGCTAGGATATAAGCGGGTGGAACAGTTACGATGGCAACCTGCTTAACGAACTTACGCCTTGGTGCAAGCTTCCACGTAGTAATTGTGTATTTACCCTCCAAGGAGCCCGAGTGATTTTGACCAACGTCTGTTCCAGGTACAGTGAGACTTCCCTTCACCGTCACCTTGTGTAAGAACCTAAATATTATGGCTACTAAGGACACCAACTTGTAGTCAGCCCCTGGGTGGGTATAGTTGACAGTCCAATCCGAACGTATGGGCAGGATAACGAGTCTGAAATACTTCCCGAGAACTAAGGACAAGTGGACCAGTAGAACTCCAGAGGACCCCGAACGGATTTGTAATTCACAAAGCACTGAGACCAAATGAAAATAGTTGAACCTCAAGAAGAAACCCCAATATATGATCTGACTACTATGAACGGTTGAACCATGGAGGGATAATCTCTGTAACTCTCCCGAACACGACCTCATGCGTAACCCCTGTGTGAGAGGGGGATCCCAGAAAGCCTATATGACAATTGGATTTGCTCTCCCTATCGCAAGATGCTAATGTTTGTTTTGAATACTTTGGAGAGTTGTACTCACAACCTAATCCAAAGTGCTAATCCTAGTCTAATGTTGGTGGAAGATTCTAAAAACAAAAAGTTCTAGATCAATTTTAATTAGTGTTAATTTTGCAGTTGTTCTTTACTCAGGGGTGTATGAAAGTGAAACTTGATGGTATAATGACTCAATTCCCAAAAAATGCATAAGAAATGATAAAAAGTCTTTTCTTTCAATGAATTCCTATTTAAGGGGAAGAGAAAAATGTTCTTTTCACTGTCAAACACTAAGATGTTGTATCCTCATGCAATTGTTTCTCAATCAAATCCAATATAATGCTAAAACTTAATAGAATTTTGTTCTGATATCCAAAAACAATCATAAAAATGTATCCTTTTGCTTTATGTGCGAATGATAATCAATCTGGTGTAAAGCTTCCTATGTCGTTCAGACTTTAAGATCAATAAGATTTAGACAATCAGAAGCAAACTTCACACAAACAAAAACACACTCTCGTCATGATTAAACAAGAAAGAAAAAGATAACCAAACTTGCGAAAAGAAAACCAAAAACTCAAAAAGAAGGAAAAAGGCTTGGACAAGATGACTTCAAAGATCAAATGGAAAGGTGTATAGACCTTTGAATTTCCTCACAAAAGATTTCACTCAGTCAGATAAATGAGAGGAAAACAGTAAGTTGACTCTAAATCGTCAAAGACAAAGAGTGACTTCGAGGTAACGAAAAAATATCAAAATTCCAAACAAAAGGTGATCAAATCTCAGAAAGCAAAGTGTTGAAGGCCAAGACAAAGATGTATTGAGGTTGTAAGGACTTTTAGTAAGTGTAGACAACAAGAAAATGAATTTAGAGATTAAGCTCCTACAAGATTTTAACAGAAAAGGGGCAATGCTCTGGTGTCAAAGACACCAGAGTGTTGCAATGCTCTATGTAAGCTTGGAAGGGAGTGCCAACGCTCTGGTAGAAGAGGTAGGGGGGGCGCTAGCCACTAAAAATTTAGAAAAATGCCCAGAAATCCAAAAATTCAAGAAAACTCATAAATTCAAAATGTATGAGACAAGGTACGGATCCAATCAACACATATCTAAGAATTAGAGACATAGTATGAAAAAGTTCAAATATGAGCAAAGGCTAAACACGATCTAGGAAAGAAATAAAAAATCAAAGTCCCTCCCCAGTGGAGTCGCCAATTTTTGTTACAGGAGAATCCCCCTGCGGACAAGTGGATTTCCTCTTGGGCTCTAGACTCCTAAGACCAAGACAGAAAAGTGTTATTGTGGACACTGACATTCCTTTTCATGAAGCTAAACTATTCAAAGAAGAAGGGGGAAGAAGGGTAAATACCTTTTACCAACGTTTGTCCTTGCTCAATCCAGGCTGATCTTGATCTCCAAGTTTTTCAGAAGGTCCTGCAATATAATGAACAACAACAACGAAACATACTTCCTACTCTACCATGATTAGCTTCATAATGGATCTATAAAAGAAACAAGTTCATGAAATGTACACAAACTTTAAAGGAAACAGTCCAAACATAGATTTATATTAATGTAAACAAAGTGAAATGCTTATAGCCATAGATGTAGGTGCAACAGCTTCACCGAGCTCTATTTGTCCATACCCTTGCTCAAATAATCCACACACATAATGATGATGCTTCAATGATATCTCCCTTATGAGATCATAAGTTTGATGATTTACAATGTCTCCCCTTTCACCATGAAGAGGCCTCCTTATATAGGCTTGGAGAGGCCTAACCACTTAATATATTCTTGGGATAAGTTGAGGATTCTTCTCCTTTAGTTGTGTATATTCCCTAAGATCGATCTTTGACCTCAGATCCGAATCTAACATGTTATCACTCCATGAAACTCTCCTAGGTTGTAAGTCGGAGATGCCTGGTAACTAACTCTTTTTGGAAATATTTTCTTAATATTTGATGTGGTTTTTGGATCAAGATGAATATCTAGGGACTGGACTGTGTGTTCAAGACTGTCTAGAGATACAAAATCTCACAAGGCCTTCTAGTAATGCAATCAGACAAGGTTTGATAAAATGGAAGAGGAATTAGCTATTGAACCAGACTGTACTCATATAAAACAAGCACAATGGGTTTAATAACCAAGGAAATAACTTATGA